>JACVVK020000505.1:340000-355000 GCA_018292915.2 Batillaria attramentaria
CTTAACCATAAGTTCATGACAGAACTTGCAAAAACAAACAAAACAAAAAAAACAAAAAACAAAAACAACCGCACCTTCGTGTACAATTCATGAAGTCGAACAATCAGCTCCCCGCTAAACGTTTCAAACTTGTCTCTGAAAAAAACAAAACAAAAAGAAGACAGCCAATAGATATTGTTTATCCCAACTCTTCGCCAGCTCCAGTGGTATTTTTGCCGTTCGTAGGTGGCATCCATGTAGAGTTCGGAAGCCAAGGGAGTATTGCTTCCTGTCTAATATATATAATAATAATAATAATGAGTATTATATAGGCGCTTTACCCGATTTCATGAATCGGCTCAAAGCGCCGCGAACTGAACCCAACACGCACGCTCACGTGAATCACACACATTCTCTCACACACCGGACATAAACACATTACAATCACGTGGTGCGAAGGGTCAGCTCAGCTATTGAAATTTCGGAATTTAGAATTGCATTTATTTTTCCAAAGCAGAGGGGGAGGAAGCCGGAGTACCCGGAGAGAACCCCCGACGATCGGCCCGAATATACATATATTTCTTTTCCATATTTTGCTTGTGGTATTGTGGGACGCCATCGGAACCCAAGCTTTTCTTTGTAAATAGCTTACAGATGCATTTACTGAGCTCCCAGCTATCTATATTCTTAATAATAATAATAATGGGTATTGTATAGGCGCTTTACCCAATTTCACGAATCGGCTCAAAGCGCCGCGAACTGAACCCAACACGCACGCTCACGTGAATCACACGCATTCTCTCACACACTGGACAAAAACGTATTACAATCGCGTGGTGCGAAGGGTCAGCCCAGCTATTTAAATTTCGGAATTTAGAATTACATTTATTTTTCAAATTTGGTGGGCTGAACATTTCCACAGCAGAGGGGTAGGAAGCCGGAGTACCCGGAGAGAACCCCCGACGATCGGCCCGAATGAACGGTGCTACATACGAGAAGGAAAAATTCTTTGCCCCGAGTGGGACTCGAACCCCCCCCCCCCCCCCCCCCCCCCCCCCCCCCCCCCCCCCCCCCCCCCGCCTCCCCCCCCCCCCGCCACCTCTTGCATTGGTGACAAGTCACTTAACCACTAGACCACCGACCACCCCGTATTCTTCTCACTTCGGAAGGGTGGGTGGGTAAGTGGGTGGGTGTCTGAGGTTTTTAACGTCCTTTTCCACAACATGTTGGTGATATCGAGACGGGGCAACGAGAGAGGGTCAACACAACTGACTCCAACTCAAGACCCGAGTACTGAAGGTCCAACACTCTACCGCTCAGCTATCGCGGCTCCCCACTTGGGAAGGGGAACAGCTTGCACATAACTTGGAATACGTTTGACAAGGAAACATTTCAACAGGTTGTTTGTTGTTGTTTTTCTCGAAGTCCAGCACCTACCCGCTCAAACCGGCTTTGTCAAGAAAGTCCTGAACGTCAGAAGCCGTCCATGAGAGAATATTCCGGGCATCAGATGAAGACAGAGGCCGCCGACTGGCAGAAGCAATAGGCGACAAAGCTCCTTCCGTCTGAGCCTTGTATGTGAAAGGAGAAGATAAATTACAAGTCAGAGAGAGAGAGAGAGACAGACAGACAGACAGACAGACAGACAGACAGATTAGGATCAGGATGGGGCTGTTAGGCATATCTTACAACCTGTCCTGCTAAGCTGCTTCTAACTAGAACAACAAAGAGAAAGCAAATACACACACACACACACACACACACACACACACACACACACACACACACACACACACACACACACACACACAGACTGAGAGAGAGAGGGGGGGTCTGTGTGCACACCTATATCTTTTTATACTTGGTAAAAAGTCTTATTGTTTACTTGATTTTCATTTGATTTAATTTCATTTCATTTGATCTCAAACGCTTCACACTTCCTTTTTCAACCATGACTGATTTTATGCCTACGTGGTTATGCCATCAGCGACTGATTGTTTTACTCACAGTCTCGCCATCAACGGGATCTCCACCCCCTTTCTTAAGAACTTCACGGACAGCAATCAGCAGCTCCTGGAACTTAGCACCGAACTGTCTTCGGTCTGTGAAGTCGTAATACAGCTTGCCAGCCATGACTGGCCCTAGCCATCCGCTGGGGGTGAAGTCTGCCTCCACTTTCACCGGGATGATTGTCTTCTTTAGGTCGGCTGCGTACTCCAGCTCTGTAGGATAAAATTAATTATACCACTCTTCCACTATTACAAGTCATGGTTTAAAATCCATAATTCACCACGCGTGGTGTAACATTGTACCCATGACAATCACACGTGAATTATATGGCTGTACCTAAAGAGTGCACATGTCCCTAGCGATGTTCCAGCAGTGTGTTCTGGCTAAAGAATTTGCGTCACGATATGACGCGAAAAAAGACTAAACACTAATTTACGTCACGACATGATGTGGTTCGACTTCGTACGGGAATGGGGACGAAGGAGCTTTGCCAGTCGCTTGACGAGGAATTGTTGATCTTTTGCTGCGTTTTATCCACGATCGGTCGTGTTCGTGACAAGCGTAAGCCTAGTTCCTAGTTCTCTACTGAGACGGACGCTTCGAAACGGACCTACTGACTTCTCAAAGCCTGTGGACAGCTCAGTCAGAGATACCGCGTGAAAGCATTTGAATTGCCGATGTCAGCTTTCAAATCAAAGACATGCAGGTACGGACGTGGTATAAATAATTTTCCCAATTAGGTGCCCCCGATTACGTAAAATACACCACACTCGTTTGTTGATTCCGACCGTAAAACTGCTCGTTAAAACTCGCAGTTTTACGGTCGAAATCAACAAACTCGTGTGGTGTATTTTCCGTAATCGGGGGCACCTCATTGTGAAAACTAACTTAAACTATGTAATAATATTAATAATTGTGGCAAAGATGATCGATTACAATAAGATCATACTTAAACAGCTTTCAAATCAGTTTCAACTTTTTAAGTGATGTGCGGATATTTGACAGTGGAAGATTTCTCTATTTCAGTTGTCTGTTGTGTCAATGTATTTATTGTATATATTTTATCAGATCAAGACGTTACCTTCCCGGCACGAGGCGCTGTCCTTGTACTTCTGACTGATAAAACACAGGACAATGGCGGCTTTCTCCACACCAACGGCCATCGACTCTCGGAGTGAACCTCGCATTTTCTCAACATCCATCCACACCTCGATTCCCTGTAGAATTCAACATCTGAGATAGCACACAGTGGGATCGTTCGCCATACACTTTTTTGAGGGGGGGTGGGGGGTTACTGGTGGGGGGTGGTTGAGTGAGCCCGGGGTTTTTATCATGCTAAACGCGCTGATTATTATGCAGAATACAAGGAAACACACGGTTGAGAGAGAGAGAGAGAGAGAGATGATGATGATGATGATGATGATGATGATGATGAAACCTTATTACACAAGGATTGAGATATAGGTTCACGAGAACCTGTCTGACAATCTGTCCTTGCTAAACTACAACAACATAAGATTATTAGAGAGAGAGAGATGAAATGAAATGAAACTTGATCAGTTTGTCAACGGTAAAAGACAATGGTCCAGTTTTCATTCTTGCCGTTGCAGAGAGAGAGAGAGAGGAAATGAAATGAAATGGTTGCAGAGAGAGAGACAGACAGACACACAGACACACAGACAGACAGACAGAGTGTCTAACATACGTTTTCGACCAGACGATCACGAATTTTCATCACCAGAGCTTGGTGGTCCCAGTTGTAGCTCAGCATCACGTGACCACTCGGCTTTTCCAATGTCGCCTTAAGGCGTGTTCCATCTGTGGTATTCTTTGCGTCTTTCTTTTTCTTGCGAGCTGTCACCTTCTGTAGAAACTGCTCCGCTGTGTGACAAAGTAGGACTGGCTGCTAACGGGTCAAATATTGGTTTGGACAAAAGAGACAACAAACACAAAAGAAAGAAACCGATATGCAACTGACATTTCAGATTTCAGGTTAAAATGGTGGAATCAGAGTGTGTGTGTGTGTGTGTGTGTGTGTGTGTGTGTGTGTGTGTGTGTGTGTGTGTGTGTGTGTGTGTGTGTGTTATTTTCAACACCAGGACGAAGATGATTTCTTTACGTACGCCTCTTCCACTCTTCACTTTCAACGCGTTTCAAACCATTGCACTGGCTGAGGCTGTGGAGAGACTCCCCAACACTTGAGTGACGACTTCACCACGAAGGGAAGCCACTCTGCTGCTACATTTCAAGCAAGAGACTCGAGAGGATATTAGGAGACTTCCCATTGCATACGTAAAGACTGCATCTAAAGGGAGATTATCCTGCTATGGCCGAGAAGACCGCGTGCGCACGTGTGACATACTGCGAAAAATGCGAAAACCTACCTCGTCTACCGTCATCATATCTGTCCCGATTGTTGCTCTGCGTGTTGGTAGCGGGTGTTTGGAGGGTGGGGGATGTGGTTGGGAGGATTTTTATTTATTGTTGTTGTTGTTGTGTTCTTGGGGGGGGGGGGAGGGGGTTGGGGAGGGGGGGGATAGGGGGAAGGAAGACTGATGTTGAAAGTAAGAAAGGGGCATTGCTTTGTGTCATTTACCTAGACTATCTCCGAATAGACACACAGAAAAGGACAGAGAACCTACAGATAAAAGAAGTGCACTAGATGAAAATACAGGCACTAATAGCAAATACCAAGCTGCGTGTTTAATCTCATACCCAGCTCCTCTCCAAGGTTCAGCATTTTGTGCTCGGCAGACGCTCGACAGGCTCTCAGCTTGTTTCGCAGCGCTTCCACTGGGTCCTCCATCTCTGTTGGTCACCGGTGGGCTTCCTGTCGTCATTATCATCATCAGGCATCATCATCATCATCATCGTCGTCGTCGTCGTCGTCATCGTCGTCGTCAGAACAGTTTGCCACAGCAACCGAATTTCTTGTCCAATCAGAGCTCAGTACAAGGGATTCAATGGCACAGGACCCTTCTGGTGTATCCTACCCCTTATTTACCCGGCGCTTTCTTGAAAGTTCTATTCCAACTGGGGACAAATATTGGTGCTGGCCGTTTTCTCGTTGTCCGGTCTTTGATACCACCCATGTGTGGTGGAAAAAGCAATTGAACCCTCAAACACCCCCCGCGCCACAAACTATACACATACCATACAAAAGCGCCACATACTATACAAAAGCGCCACATACTATACAAAAGTGCCACAGATTATACAAAGGCGCCACATACTATACAAAAGCATCACATACTATACAAAAACGCCACATACTATACACATACACATACTATACAAAAGCGCCACATACTATACAAAAGCATCACATACTATACAAAAACGCCACATACTATACACATACACATACTATACAAAAGCGCCACATACTATACAAAAGCATCACATACTATACAAAAACGCCACATACTATACACATACACATACTATACAAAAGCGCCACATACTATACACATACACATACTATACAAAAGCGCCACATACTATACAAAAGTGCCACAGATTATACAAAAGCGCCACATACTATACAAACGCGCCATATACTATACAAAAGCGTCACATACTATACAAAAGCGCCACATACTATACAAACGCGCCACATACTATACAAAAGCGCCACATACTATACACATACACATACTATAAAAAAGCGCCACATACTATACAAAGCGCCACATACTATAAAAGCGCCACATACTATACAAATGCGCCATATACTATACAAAAGCGCCACATACTATACAAAAGCGCCACATACTATACAAACGCGCCACATACTATACAAAAGCGCCACATACTATACAAAAGCGCCACATACTATACAAACGCGCCACATATGCAAAAGCGCTACATACTATGCAAAAGCGCCAAATACTATACAAAAACGCCACTCTTGTTCGTCTTCTTCCACGTTAAACCCCCAAACAGCCACCCACCCTCGTCCTCTTTCGCTTTGGCTTCTAACCTCAAGTTCTTCTTCGTTGCTGAGTGGTTGCCCTTTGCTAGACGAAAATACCACTGTGAAGCCGCAACGATGAAAATCAAACTAGTTTCTTGTTAATATTGAACTTACCTTCTTCAGTTACCAAGACTAGTAAGCAGTCGTAAAATAGTAAGTCAGTTACCTTCTTCAGTTACCGAGACTAGTAAGTAGTCGCCCGCTGGCTGCATTGAACGCTGTACACAGTCTCAGCCCGGGTTGACAAACACAGTGATATGTAATACTGGTAACCGATATCCCGGTAGTCAATCAAACTGGCGGACAGTACACGTATTCCCGGGGCTACTGCAATTCAAACGTGCTGACGATTGTCGGGTAAAACCGTAAAATAATAATAATAATAATGAGTATTGTATAGGCGCTTTACCCAATTTCACGAATCGGCTCAAAGCGCCGCGAACTGAACCCAACACGCACGCTCACGTGAATCACACGCATTCTCCCACACACTGGACATAAACATATTACAATCACGTGGTGCGAAGGGTCAGCTCAGCTATTTAAATTTCGGAATTTAGAATTACATATATTTTTCAAATTTGGTGGGCTGAACATTTCCAAAGCAGAGGGGGAGGAAGCCGGAGTACCCGGAGAAAACCCCCGACGATCGGCCCGAATGAACGTGCATGCACATGTTTTTGTAATATTATTTTAAAACATAAGACGTAAGATATTTTATTGGATCCCATAAAAGGGAAATTACAGCGCCTGCTCCACCTTTGACTAAGAATAAGAATAAATATTATGTTCCCACAGACACCCACTCACTCTGATGCGCACACACATAATTATGAACAGGACACGGAATGTGTCTTTGTGTTGTTCATTCACTCATCGCAGTCACACTCCATACACACATTACACAAACAACACTATATTAAAATCGAAATACATAGCAGTGTAACATGAGATACGAACACATAACACACTCACATACACCCATACACGCACACTCCACACACACATACACCCATACACGCACACTCCACACCCACATACGACCATACACGCCACACTCCACACACACATACACCCATTTACGCACACTCCACACACACATACACCCATACACGCACACTCCACGCACACATACACCCATACACGCACACTCCACACACACATACACCCTTACACGCACACAAACGCCCATACATGCACACTCCACACACACACATACGCCCATACACGCACACTCCACGCACACATACACCCATACGCGCACACTCCACACACACACCCATACACGCACACTCCACGCACACATATACCCATACACGCACACTCCATACACACATACGTCCATACACGCACACTCCACGCACACATACGCCCATACACGCACACTCCACGCACACATACACCCTTACACGCACACTCCATGCACACATACGCCCATACCCGCACACTCCACACACACACATACACCCATACCCGCACACTCCACACACACACATACACCCATACACGCACACTCAACGCACACATACACTCATACACGCACACTCCACACACACATACACCCATACCCGCACACTCAACACACACATACACCCATACACGCCCACTCCACACACACATACCCCCATACCCGCACACGCCACACACACATACGCCCATGCCCGCACACTCCACACACACACACATACACTCATACACGCACACTCCACACACACATACACCCATACACACACACTCCACACACACGTACACCCATACACGCACACTCCACACACACATACACCCATACACACACACTCCACACACACGTACACCCATACACGCACACTCCACACACACACACACACCCATACATGCACACTCCACACACACATGTATACACCCATACACGCACACTCCACACACACATACACCCATACACGCACACTCCACACACACATACACCCATACACGCACACTCCACACACACACATGCACCCATACCCGCACACTCCACACACACATACACCCATACACGCACACTCCACACACACACATTCACCCATACACGCACACTCCACACACACATACACCCATACACGCACACTCCACACACACATACACCCATACACGCACACTCCACATCACACATACACCCATACCCGCACACTCCACACACACATACACCCATACCCGCACACTCCACACACACATATTCCCATACCCGTACACTCCACACACACACAGACACCCATACACGCACACTCCACACACTCCCCCCCCCCCCCAACACACACACACACACACACACACACACACACACAGACACACACCGTCACACATGTCCACGTCGTCTTTACCCCGCTGGCTCAGTATATTCTATCCACTGTGAGCACCCGACCGAGTGTGGGAACAAAGCTGAAAAATGTGACCCCAATCTTCAACAACAGGAAATTCAACACACCCCCCCCCCCCCTCTCTCTCTCTCTCGTTTTGTTGTGTTTTGCTGCGTCACATCGACTCACATGTGAGCTTGTGACGGTGTCAATGCGACTCCGGCTCTTTCAGTCAGGTCACGGGGCGTAATCAAAATGGGCGCGAGTTTCCGGTGCTGCTCCGCTTCAACCAGCCTTTCACATTGTGTGGGCAGCCCCCAGACGTCCGCCACATTGTGAACGGCTGTGATGGCCTGCCCGCCAGTCTGGGACCTGAGAGACAGATACTCACTGAAGACGGTAGACTTCCTCAGGCCACACCAAGCCCTTGGTGATAGGCCAGTGAGAACCCTGGCCGACGCGATCGTCAGATCAGATCTGACAAAATGGTTCTGACACCAAAGAGCGAGGCGAAACCCCAGTGATGATCTAAAGGCAAAAGTACGGATGACAGAACAGACTGAGGCACTGAAAAACAAACCCGGACCAGGCATCTGAGAGCCAAGCAGAGACCCTCTGACGTTGCCCAAAGCAACAGCCCTCACACACCCCAAAGACACTCGCCCAGCCAAGCAGCCAAAGACACACGCCAGGAACAACGCCGGCTGCACTCGTCACCTATCAACCGTCGCGAACCCTCCCATCGTCGACCGAGAGGCTTCTCAAAATTCTCAAGCGCAGCCTGAAATCTTTGGCGAGCCGGCGCTCTTTCAGTTTTGTTGCACCAACCTCAGTTTTGGACTGAATTCCCTGCCAGCACATCTGAGAAATGCGCCCACACTGTCTGTTTTTAAGAGCCATCTTAAAACGTTCCTCTTGTGTAAAGCTTTCCAGTAATTTCCCGTGTCCGCGGCTAGTCACTAATGTGCGTGAGTGTCGGTGAGTGATTGGCGCATTGAGTTTATTCCAAAGAAATGCGCCCTACAAATGCCATTTATTATTATTATTTACCACCGCCAGAACGAGTGACTGAGTGTAGTTTCCAAGCAAGCAAACAAACAAACAACGACAAGAAATAGCAGCGCGTGTGTGCGCGCGCGTGTGTGTGTGTGTGTGTGTGTGTGTGTGTGTAGCAGCGTTATAACTATCACTTTTTTTGCAGCAGACTTCCTGCTTCGTTTCCAGTCGGAACACCTGGTACTGTACTGGCACCCCGGCGCAGAATACAAGGGAAAGTACTGCGTAACACGTGCTGTGGGACCTTCTCATTACGTCCCTTGAATTTTCATGTTTAGCCGACGGCTATAATCAATACCTACTTTTTCTCAATTTGCTGCTTATTAATTTTGTTCGTTTGATTTTAGCTAGGGGGTGGAGGGGATGCAGTGGAGATGTATATATGTGGCCCTGGATGTGTCTTGGTTCAAAGCACACACACACACACACACACACACACACACACACACACACACACATACGAACGCACGCACGCACGCACGCACGCACACTGAGTAAACCTTGACATTGGCGTTTTCTCAGAATCTCAGTACAAACTGAAGAGGCACCGAACTTGGCATGCTGATAGACAGCCATAAAACTTTTCAAAACATATCACTAACAAACTGTCAATACTTTCCTCTGCACAAAGTGTGCAAAGACCCCCCCAAAAAGTAACGGAACAAGGTGTGCTACAATACTCCCACAAACCCATAATTACATACATCAAGGCATTCAAGGCATCAACTGTCTGTAAAACTGACACAATACCCATACTAATGCAGATATTATTTCGAACAAACCAAAATTTAAGCTTGATCTTAAGCAGGCTTTTACAAGGGCTAGCAATAAAAATGATGTGACAGTGGGAGCCGAGTCATCACGCGTAATTAAGCACCGGTATTGTGTAACTACAACTGACTACTGCTCAGCTACTACTGTAGCCATAGAACATGACCAAAGCCCCCTTTTCACTCACTCCTCGAAGGACTGAGCCTACGTGTGTACTAGTTCGTATACAACAAACTCTATATATACTAGAGTTTCTAGCACACCTTTGGGTAAACACGGTTGGAAATCTTCTGTCTGTGATGCATGGAAGTCCGTGCAGCAGGGAGCAACAACGCAAAATTGAAACAAAGAAGAACCTGAAAAGAAAACATCTTCAAGTTACTGACTACTGAAAAGTTGTTTACGCGCAGGTAGATGAGTGCTTCAAGCGTTGATCTCCGATCTTGCGGTGAAAATTTGTACCAGCCGCCGTCAGTAAACAGTCAGTACAGTCCCCTTTATTAGTTGTCTCGGATTTCCCATGGGTGTAACTTCAATCTTTGCCGACCTGTCGGGCGACACAGAAAACATACAGCGACTTCGCTCGGGATTTCTAAAGCCTGCTCTTAACTGGGCACAGCGCGCGAAACACACATGTGCACATCACAGTCGTTACGCTCGTTGTGTCTCTTAACTATAAAACTGAACACAGTCGTGCTCGGTGACAAACCGATTGAACATGCACGGTTTGCACGCCGAGTGACGCAGTACAGCCAATCAGAATCTGTTGTGGAAACCACAGTCACCGTTGTGGCTATTTGAAATCCAGGTTGCTCTGATGAAGTCACAGCGTCGGAAACCCCCCAAATCACAACTGTGTCACAACTGTGGACAGCAGTGTGGCGCTCCGCAGTGCCCAGTTAAGAGCCGGCTTAACGCTTGCAGTGTCACGGTAAAATCTTATAGTTGTCACACCTTTATTCCAACCCAAGCTGCTGGCCATCCAACCGACACAGTCAAAATCCCCGCCGCCCCGCAATGCTCCAAACAGCCTGTGTAAATGTAGGAATCTGACTCAAGCCTCCCGAGTCAGATAAATCGGACTACGTGTATACATGCAGGCACACACCTACTGCAGATATGAAGCCACACTGCCACAACCTTTTGACCTAATCGGCTGACTTACCCGTGTATCAGGTACTCGGAAACTGAAAGGCATCGCCATTGAGGCTGGGAATTTTTTAATTTTTTTTTCAGCTAAAGCTTGTGACACTGCTCACATGAGTCAAGCGTCTGGGGGTTCTCTCCAGGTAGTGGCACCGTCATGTAGCGTTTTGGCGGCCGCATTTTTCCGTTGTTTTTTTTTTTTTTTTTTTTTAACTTCGGTTTTAGATTGTAAGGCGCCTAGAGCTCGTTCCACGGGGATAGGCGCCCTATAAATATTATTATTATTATTATTATTATTAAGTTCAAACATACTTGACACAAGAAAAACGCTTGCCATATTCCGGTTGTCGGCTAGAGAGAAAGAAGCCGTTTATCGACTAGAAAACGACTGACTTGTGCTAACACAGTACTACAGTGTTAAGATATTTATATGCTCATACATGTATTTCAAAGTATCAGCTAAGCTGCTTTAGCTGTGAGTATACTCGTCGTCGAAACTTTTGTAGCAGTAAAACGCCCGTCCGTTTTGCTTAACCCCCTATGAGGTACGTATGAAACGTAGCCGGAACTGTCCCTGCAGTTTTCAACCCAGTAAAGCTGTTACCATGCACCACTGGCTTGTTGACAAGCTGGCACAAAAAGGCATACGGATTGAGTCGAAGGGTCAGTGAGGCCACATGCCTTACTGCATAACTGCGTAGTCACATGTCCAAAATCCGCCTTTTTTGGAATAGGACCAGAGGACGAATTCGGAAACCGAAAGAAGGGGGTTGCTTTACGTATTTTAACAATTACTCTTGTGTCGGTAAAACGCTTCGCAAGCGGTGCATTTCACGGTCACCGTTTTTTTAAAAATAGTACGGCCTCTCATTGCGCCATTGTGACTACCGGAACTGCTTGAACTCAATACTGTTTTCCTTGAAAAAGGTGCCCAGGGTGGTGGGACCTCTCTCTCTCTCTCTCTCTCTCTCTCTTCATCGGTGATCGACTGACTTGAGATCCGACTTAAGGGAAAAATGGACTTATCACTGCTTTTCTACAAATCCAAAGTACCCCTTAAGGCCGTTCTTAACCGGGCGAACCACCAGTCTGGCGAACTTGTTCGGCGAACTGTGTATTGTATACGAACAGGGCAAGCGCGCACACGTACGTAGTTCCAGAGGTTCGGCCGGACTAGTTCTCTTTCTTAACCGACCGTTAATGATATGCATACGTCATCGCCCGAACAAGGCGGACTCGGAAGTTGAGACAATCGTAAACAACCAAAATGGCCGCCTTCGTAGATCGAGACGACCAGGCATTTGCGGTAGTTATCGTTTTGAGTGAACTCTTGGAAGCCGAGGAAGAGGAGATAAGAGGAAAAGAGCGCAAGAGAGGGAAATGTGAAGTGAGTCGATAGCCGCGATGCCGTCCGCCATTTTCCTCAAGTTTGTACATGCGCACAACAGCTCTCCCCGAGCAACCAATCAGAGCGCAGGATCGGCAAAAGGATCGCGAGGGTTCCCACGACACGCTATGCAGTCCTCGAACCTAGTTCGCCGAACCTTTCGAACCAGGGTTTCCGCACAGGTATTTGGTCGGTTAAGAAACAACGTGCGCGAACCTAGTTCGCCGTACTCTCCGAACCTAGTTCGCGAACCAAAAGTCTGCCCGGTTAAGAACGGCCTTTACAAGGGACCAGGGAGACACAGAAAAGAGCGTTCGAACATGTGAAACCCCCTTCCCTGCCCATCAGTGTCACCTGCCATCCCCATTCCAACCTACACCACCCCCCCCCCACACACACACACACACACACATCCCCCAGCCACCCCACTCCCTCCATTTGAGACATGATAAATCAGCCTGTTCTTTTATGGGTTAGAGACCAGTACGAAGGGGTGTGTGAAACGATCATATTACATACTGCGCAGCACGTACACAATTTCTGAGAAATAGGTTTGCCGCGCGGCCCGCTACTCAAGTTGTTGCTGCGCCCGGCCGCATCCGTTTGACTGCATGACTGAAGTGACTGTGCAGAGAACCGCTGCACATTTGGTGTTTGTGTCCTCCGTCGGAAACACAATTTCTGAGAAATAGGTTTGCCGCGCGGCCCGCTACTCAAGTTGTTGCTGCGCCCGGCCGCATCCGTTTGACTGCATGACTGAAGTGACTGTGCAGAGAACCGCTGCACATTTGGTGTTTGTGTCCTCCGTCGGAAAACATCGAACTGGAAGGTTCTGCTTTTATTCTGGAAGTTGCCGGAAGACGGTAAGCCCTACTGTTGCGTGTTCCCTCCACCTCCGTGAATTAAAGATGTTCTGTAGATACATGTACATATCCTCACCGAAAGTTGCGTTTTCTTGGAAATTAGTCCAGCCAGCACAGGAATCTCGCAGAAACGGACATACGGCCTAGTCGAGCCGATTCACTCGTGAAAACTTCGGCTCGGCCACTCGCCAGCCGACATGACAGACAGATTATCGGCTTTTTCAAAACAAATTCGGCTTTTAGCCGAGATCCGACCCCAAACGACATCCCTGCAGTTGTAGAATTTCGATCAGTGTGCAGTGTTCGACCGCTAGCGCAAAGTGTAAACAACATTGTATGATGGCATTATAAGAGCTGCACTACTCCTCAAGATAGACTATTTCGAGTGTGCAGGCACACTCACGAGCGAAACTGTTCCAAGTTGGCTTAGCGCTTAAATTAGCGCGTTTAAGTATTCGAGCCTCCTACTGAGCGACTGGTTTTGATCTTTGCCCTTGTATTTTGTATCACTGTACTTCCACTGCTAAATAGCTCCAATAGATCGTTCCAAGAGAAAAAAAAAAGTACCAAAGTTTTGCCAACATTTTTAGAAGTGGAGATTGCTTATACGTATGCCATTAAGGCCATGAACTGTGTGTGTGTGTGTGTGTGTGTGTGTGTGTGTGTGTGTGTGTGTGTGTGTGTGTGTGTGTGTGTGTGTGTGTTTACTTCGAGGTGATCATTGCCCGATGAAGGCAAACTTTGTGACCGATGCGCGAATTATGGCTTCAAAGGGCTGCATTACCGCAATGATCACCGAGATGTTAACAAACACAGACAGTTCATAGCCATTGCAATGCAGTCTGGCCGTGCTGCGTGCTGTAACACGTCTCGTCATTTTGTATTGTAGGTCACTTCTATAGAGAAATACTTCACACGTATTAACAAATAACTCACACAAAAAAGTTTTAGTCATAAGTCAGAAATCAAAAATCATTACTAAGAAATAAGGCAAATATGAATGGTGTGAGTCAACAGATCAGTTTGTAAAAGAAAACCCACAAAACAACAACAAACAAAGGGGACTTATTTCTGTGCGTAGGCGAGCGAGGTGCGCATTGGCTCATTGGAAGGTGCATGGTCGGTCGATAGTTCAACAGCGAGAACGCTTGAATACCTTGTTTTGCTGGATTTCTTCTGATAAAATAATATTGACAGCATAGTGTGTGATGTTCAAAGTGGGATTCGTGCTGCTCTGGTGTGACAGTATTTGGTTTGTGTTCGCGTGGCGGAGACGGTGCTGTTCGGACAAGCGGTAGGCTAAGTGCGGTGTCAGTGTACACTAGTATGATTGGCGAAAGCAGACAAAATTCAGTCTTTTCGCGAAAAATCCGGTTTTTTTTCGCGACAAAACCGCTTTTGTCGCGAAAAAACGTCAATCTTTCCGCGAAAAAAAAAATTTTCGCGAAAAAAAATGGTATGCACTTTTTCTGCAGTAAGTTAAATTGGTGTCCGTTT
>JACVVK020000505.1:357500-453398 GCA_018292915.2 Batillaria attramentaria
TGCCGCATTTTCAGAAGAGTTATCGCCGATTTTAAAAAATTGGTCATGTTACGAATTTTTTCGAAAACAATGTTCAAATGGCTTCATTTTCTGTAATTGGGAAGATCATCCAATTATACTGCCTGTTGTCGTAGCACAGCTCTGTAGCTCTGACAGGTTTTGTGTAAGAAAAATATTTCCGAGGTAGGGGTGGTTTGCATATAAGGCCAAATATCTATGAAAAGACTCCTTCAAATTACTCATCATTCCGGTATTTTTGTCACTTGTGCCAACTGCACATATGACATGAACTACTTCACTATTATAGCTTTAGTATTAAGAATAACAGGGCTTTTAGATAAACACATTTTTTCACGTTTCTGCGAGAAAGCGCCGGTCAAAAAAGTTCCAATTTTGCAATTTCGTAAGTACAATCCAAGGCACTGAAGTCCACGTTTCATCAGCTCTCCAGATCTTCCAGATTTTATGTCAAAACTAATTCAGTCACGGAAGTCACAAAAGCAACAAGGAAATCACAAAATATGAAGAAGTATCATCTGTCAGACGAGCAGCGTGAGGCTGACGTCAAATGTTTGGTTCACAGACAAAATCTGCAAGTATCGTCACTGCTTCCGACATTTCATCAGCCCTCTAGATCTTCCAGATGTCATGTGAAAAATAATTCAGTCGGAGAAGTCACAAAGCCAACAGGGAAATCACAAGACATGAACAAGCATCCTCAGACGATCTCAGTGCTAGGGGCTGACGTCAAAAGTTTAGTTCACGGAATTGACGTCATCTCTCTCTCTCTCTCTCTCTCTCTCTCTCTCTCTCTCTCTCTCTCTCTCTGTATGACGACCTGCCTGAGGCTGACGTCAAATGCTTAGTTCACGGAACTGACCTCTCTCTCTCTCTCTCTCTCTCTCTCTCTCTCTCTCTCTCTCTCTCTCTCTGGGGAGCCAGGGTGGCCGAATGGTAGAGCGTTGGAGTTTCAATGCTTGGGCCGAGAGTTCGAATCCCGGACGCTGGGGCCAAATATTTGTGCTGGCCTTTTTCTCGTTGCCCCGTCTTTGATATCACCTTTATGTGGGGGAAAAGGACGTTAAACTCCTAAACAACCACCCACCCACCCTCTCTCTGTGCCTCTCTCTCTCTCTCTCTCCCTTCTACCCCCACCCGGCCCCACTCCCAGTCACGTGGCTAATCGGTCGAGGTCGTAGAGGATCTAGTGTCATTGGTAGAACTTGGAGAGGGGAGAACCGGCAACAATAACAACAAAACAGACAAAACAACCACCCACCCACCCTCTCTCTCTGCCTCTCTCTCTCTCTCTCTCTCTCTCTCTCCCTTCTTCCCATACAATACATACAAGACTTCTCTAGTACAAAGTTCCTTCCTGAATGGGCTTAACCACATAGGTATGAGAGACGCTCTTATAAAGTTCAGGCTTGGAGTTTCACATTTGAAATGCCATAAGCTTCGCTACAGTACAGAAGGTGAAGTTTGTTGGAAATGTCCATTTTGTGAAGAGGATGAGACAGATATTCATTTTCTATTTGTTTGCGCAAAATACGCAGAAATTAGAACACAGTTCATACCCCCAAAGTTTACACGCCGCCCAACCCTTTTTAAATTTTCAGCTATTATGGCAAGCAACAGTGTTACCCTCATGCGCAGTCTGGCCTTATGTATTTACAAAGCTCTCGAGATCAGACAGAAGTGTGTCTAGATGCATAATGTTAAATTTTACCTCATGCACCTGTGGTCTAGTATATTATCTAGTATTTGTAGTAACGTAACGTTTGCATCTTACTATTGTTCTGTATGTACTGTGCCTTGTGCTCGAGATGTGCTGTTTCAAATCTTATATATATATATAGATCTATGTGAATTGCGGTTGAGTATGCACTGTTCCCCCCTTCAGTCATGGGCCTTGAGCCTCCACTGAATAAAACAGTTGTCAGTTGTCAGTTGTCTCTCCCTTCTTCCCCCACCCGGCCCCACTCCCAGTCACGTAGCTAATCGGTCGAGGTCGTAGAGGATCTAGTGTCATTGGTAGAACTTGGAGAGGGGAGAACCGGCAACAATAACAACAAAACAGACAAAATAAAATGAAGTTTGGAGAAACAACTTTGTAGGACGGGGCCGTTCCTCCTTGTTGTTTGTTGTTGTTTTGGTTTTGTTTTTTGGGGTGATGGTTTGATACTTACCACGCTTTTTCAGTTCTCCCTCCGAATCGTTGGAGGAGTAACGTCGCCGCCAGAAGAATTTGCCTTTCTTGTCGGCATTGCCAGAGGGTATGATGAGGACGATGGCTGGGGTGTGTTTTGTGGAGGATCCATTCTCGACAAGTACCACGTCTTGACAGCTGCACATTGCTTTGAGTAACTACTCTCTCTCTCTCTCTCTCTCTCTCTCTCTCTCTCTCTCTCTCTCTCTCTCTCTTGTACATATTAAATGCTTGTTAGTATTTGATTGATGTAATGCTTTCCTTGTTTATGTATATCTACGCTAATTGTGTGTGTGTGTGTGTGCGTGCGTGCCCGGCGTGCGTGCCCGGCGTGCGTGCCCGGCGTGCGTGCGTGCGTGCGTGCGCGTGCGTGCGTGCGTGCGTGCGTGCGTGCGTGCGCGCGCGCGCGCGCGCGTGTGTGTGTGTGTGTGTGTGTGTGTGTGTGTGTGTGTGTGTGTGTGTGTGTGTGTGTGTGTGTGTGTGTGTGTTTTAAGAAATAGTTGCAGTTTTCCAAGTTTAGTATTTGTAGTTTAGCAAGGACAAGATCTGCACACCTAATCTTTTATCCTTGTAAAATAAAGGTTCGTTCGTTTATTCGTTCGTTCAAGTTCGTTCGTTCGTTCTCTGTAGAGGGTGTTTTTTGGGGGGTGGTTGTTGTTGTTTGGGGGGGGGGGGGGGTTGCATGCAGTCAATCGAGATGTGCTGCTGTTGGAAACTGTTCTCTTTTTATGTGTGAAGAAACTTGAGGGAGTACGCCGACCTTATGATTGAAGGCAACAGTGTAGAAATCACTGGCCATCTCAGCCATCTGATGCTTGCACAGCTCTAACATACTGTTTTGAGAAAGCACTAAACGCCTTACTACAAGTTTTTTGGGTTGTTGTTGTTGTTGTTGTTGTTGTTGTTGTTGTTGTTGTTGTATTCAAAAAAGAAGAGACGTCATAGAGGCATCACATTTTTGAAACTGATCTTGAAAACAAAACATCTCAAATCTAGGTACGACAACACTTAACTTTCCAGTTTTATCAAGTTCAAGTTCAAATTACTTTATTTAGCCCTCATGGGGCAATTAAATGTTCGGGCGGGCTCTAAAATAATATAACAAACGCTATTAAGAAGAAAGAAAGAACAGTATTATGAACAGTATTTTGATGTCTGGCAGGGACCTGGACAAGTTGCCAGACCCATTTTACGTGCTTGCAGGAGCGTTCAACATTTCAAAGAATGATTCGGTGCATGTCGTGCGAGCGTTTCAGAAGGATTTGAAAATACATGGCTGTGAGTACAGAATACATGTTTCACGCTATTAGTGTCATACATGTGCATATGAAGCCCCAAGTTTTTTACCACTCAGATGCACTTCCCTCCTCTGTGTGGGGTCACACCAGCTGCCCAAGAGCCGAAACAACAACCCAACACATAGCCATCCCGGCGCGACCCCGACCCACGACCTCAAGGACAACAAACCCCAAATGCCCCACAAAACCACCACACCCCCGACAAAAGAAATGATCCCCCGGAAACTGTTGGAATTGGTTTGAAATTCGGACCTTTCGTAGGTGGCTTCATGAATATGAGGTCGTTTACACTACAACCGAGCCGAGAACCGAACTCGGAACCGAACCGGAACCGAACCGCGCCGCGTGCGTTTACACTGCAGTTTTTTTGGGAAGGTGGGCTGACCTTTGACACGGGCCAGCAGTATGGCGGCGCCCAGAAAACACGTGTTTCTGTGCAGCTGGATCAAACAGAGACGAATTCGAAGGAACAGGAGGATGAAATCACTAATTTTAAGGAGCACGCAAAGACGAAAAACGTTTACCTTCCAACTCCAGCAAAAGATGTACATATTTTTTGCGTCTTTATTGGCGACGCACATTATTGCCGCTCGTAACCTCAGTTCTCATCGGTTGTACTGGACTGTTTGGTGTTTGTTTATGGAAAGAAGACATCGACTTTTACGAACCCAGTAACCCCATCCAGAGATATATAACAGATTTTTAATGAACAGGAATAATGAAAGTGTTAATTGAAACCAACAAACCAACCAGCAAGTGAGAAGAGGAACACTTATAGTGGTGCGATGAATTTTATTTCGTATGAAGATGGAGATGAGAAAGATGATTTGAAATGATGGCTTCAGATGTTTTTGTGGTGTGTATCAGTGTCCGTGTATGTTGGTTAGTGTTTATCAGTGTGAGTGTGTTGGTTCGTTAGGTGTCTGTAGAAGTGGTGGGCGTCTGTATGGGTGTGTGACTGGGTTTGGAAGTAAAGTTTTTTTCTGCAGTGTGGTGGCAGTAAGAGTGGTCTGTGTGATCTGTTTGGTGTGGCGTATGTGGATGCTGTGTATGGGTGTCGTGGTGTTGGTGCAGGGTATTTGAGGTGTGATGGGGATGCTGTGGGTGCAGATGTGGATGTGGATGGTGTGTGCGTATGTGTAGATGAGGGTGGTTTAGATGCGGATGGTGGTGTAGGTGCAGGTTTGATTGATGAGGGTGGTTCAGGCAGGTGTCCAGATGAGGGTGGTTCAGGTGTATGTGTGGATGAGGGTGGTGGTTTGGTTGAGTGGTGCAGATGTGGATGAGTGTGAGGGTAGTAAGTGTATATATATGTGGACGGGGGTGGTGCAGATGTAGATGTTGTGGGTTGTGTGTGCACAGGTTTAGGTGAGGATGGTGTGGATGCAGGTGTATGTGCAGGCCGTGTGGGCATGCGGAAGAGTGGTGGTAGAGGTGTGTTGCTAGTGCATGGGTCAAGTGCTGTCATGTGTGGTGTCTGTTCCTGTACGTGTGATCGTGTGTTTCAATCTGTGCATTATGTTGTCTGTACGTGTTGTTGTGTTCAAGAGGGAGCAGCCTTGATTGTTGTGGCATGATTGTAAGTCCATTATGCGTGTATGAGTGCACTTTTAATTCTTAGGGTGATGTCTGTAAGTAAGTTTTGCATAAAGAAATTAATGTGTTGCGCCTGGTAGTTTGATATGTGGTGCATATGTAAGTGTCGCTGGAAGAATGTTGTTGTTGTTGTTGTGTGAGTGGATGTCAGTGAAGAGTTGGTCTAGTTGGTGTGCAGTGTAGAAGTGTTGCAGTGCTGTGTCAGTGTCTGTTGTGTACGTGTCCATAGGTTTGTCAAACTCTCTGTTAATGATATCCAAATCCTCTGATGTCAGTGTGTATTATGTCGTGGTTTGTGCTGCTTGTTCTGTGTTTGTGTCTGCGGTGTGAGCAGTTGTGTGTGTTGCGGTGTGAGCTGGGGTGTGTTCCGGTGTTGTGTAAGTAGAAATATTGTCAGGTGATGATGATGAGAGTGAAGGGGGATATATGATATTGATGAATGAGGATGGTGCTTGTGGTGAAGTCATTTCTGTGGAAAGAAAAAAAAAAAGAAGTTCGGTTAAGGTGGTTGTGTCTGTGTTTCAGTCAGTTTTGTCCTAACATGATTGTGGAGAGAAGAGATATGGTTGTAGGAGAAATAAAGAAAAGGGGGGGGGGGGGGATTAGGGGGTAGGGTTGGAATTTTTTGTAATACATGGAAGGTGGTAAATAGGGGTTGGTAGGTGAGGAAGGTAGGGTACCCATAAAAGTCTTGACCGTAGCGGTATCCTCCGCAGCCATCTTGGGAGTAAAACCCGTGTGTCTCGCCGTAGCCATGGAAATCAAGTCAGCTGATAGTCAAAACAGCTGACCGTAATGCGGGCCCGGCACCCAAAGCGAGCCTGGAACACATGCATATGTATTCCAGGTTCGGTTCCTGGCCCGGGTGAAATTTCCTAGTGTAAACGCGTTTGGCACGCTTCAAAGCGAGCCGAGTTCGGTTTTTTGGCCCAGTGTAAACGGCCTCTAGCCCTCTATTTATGATTTATAATACACTAGCTGCCCCGGCTTTGCCCGGGCTGAGGATGTGATCTGTCTAGTAAGTGTTTTCTGGTTCAGCGATACGCGGTGGAAAATGACGTTAAGCTCCAAAACACCCATCTTCCCCTGTTTGGCACCAAAATGGTCAGTCTCTGCACGTTGGTGGTAATAAAGGCGAAGTTACAAAACTGAAGAATGGACGTACTTCTCGTGGGCCATATTCAATGGACCTTAAGAAAATATGACGAGTTTCCGAGATTTTTTTTTCCCGACGGACTGTTTTCGGCGTCCCTTTGAGTACATCCAGCAATTATTGTGATCGCGATGTGACAATTCTAACTCATTCAAGGCGGGCCGAGTTTTCCTCATCCATCCCCTGTAGACGGGCCGATTTTTCCTCATCCGTCCCCTGTAGACGGGCCGATTTTTCCTCATCCATCCTCTGTAGACGGTCCGATTTGTGAGTTTCATTAAAAAAAAATCATAAAAAATAACAAAACAAGATACAGACTTGAAATTCTCAGGGTAGTTTACTACCATATTTATGCAGCTGTTGCTGAAATGTCAACTTCCAAACTTTGCTGTTAATCTTGCTGAAAAAACAATCATGATCCGCACATGCTGCTGTTCGTCTGAAACCGATGTGCGCTATAGGGCCACGTATATGCGGCAGTTCGTCCGGTAAAAGCTAAATTAGGTCTGCGCAATATTTATTGCTTACGCGGTGTTAAACTTCAAGTAACTAAATTAGGTTTTATGGCACACAGACAAACAGACAGCCGGACAGACAGACAGCCACTGTTAATATAATTATGTAAATCCGGTAGACAATCTTTGTATCGATTTTCAGCTTACAATGAAAATATCCTTGCTGACTACGACATAGCCAGTATCAAGTTATACGAGCCACTGAACATGCAGCCAAACGTGCGAATGGCAGCGCTCAACACCAACCCGGACTGCCCCGCCACTGGTGTGGACTGCATTGTTGCTGGCTGGGGAACTACGAGCTATGGTATCAGTTTGAAATGGTTATCAGGCCCCACCCGACGTGTCGAGTGTATTCGTTTCCGGATCTACTCCGATTCAAACTATTCAGCGACGACTGCTTTCTGGTAATAATTGTTTTCTGGGTAACAAAACGCCTGCTAAGTGCTAACGCTTATGCTGAGGGCAGTCGTCAACGAATCGTAGTAGCAGCGGAACAACGCACGTCCACTCGTGACCCCTACCCCGGATGTGTGTGTGCGTGTGTGTGTGTGTGTGTGTGTGTGTGTCACAGGGGCGTAGGAACCACGGGGGCCCTGGGGGCCCAGGTCAGTCCCCGTTCGATTTTTGGAAGGGGGGCCGGAATATCTTTGGGCCCCCCTTGCTTTTGATAAGAGGAGAGGGGGCCCACCAGTGGTGGGGCCTCCCTGCTCTGCTGTCGCAGGACACAATCCTTGGCAGTCAAAACACACACACACACACACACACACACACACACACACACACACACACACACACACACACACACACACACACACACAAATCTCCCCCCCCCCCCCCTTCTTCACCCCGGCCGTATGGCTCACCCGACTTAGTGGGCCCCCGTTCCTCTCAGCATCTTCCTACGCGCTTCTGTGTGTGTGTGCGTGTGTGTGTGTGTGTGTGTGTGTGTGTGTGTGTGTGATGGTGTGCGTGCGTGCGTGCGTGCGTGCGTGTGTGTGTGTGTGTTGGTGTGTGCGTGCGTGCGTGCGTGCGTGTGTGTGTGTGTGTGTGTGTGTGTGTGTGTGTGTGTGTGTGTGTGTGTGTGTGTGTTCGAACAATTTCTCCTAAACTTCTGGACGTGCGAGTGTATTGGAATGAAGTTCTCACAAACGATATTAGAAGCGCGTCTTTACAACTCAAGTAAAGGTCATACAAGTACCGAGCGCCAAAACTATATAGCAGTGACAGTTTCAGCACTGCTGATAGCATCAGACTGAGTATACATCACTTGTGCTGAATTTGCAGAAGGACCGCAGTCCGACGTGCGCTTGAAATGCAGCATCAAAGTGTACAGCCGGGAGTTTTGGGGCACCACAATATTAACAGGAGGCTCATTGAACAGCCATGGCTACGCAGTCTGGTCAAAACTGCAAACCAGACACCCAAACGATATGAGTGCCACAATAGCACTTAACACAAACTGTTTTGAGTGCCACATACCAATTTTTAGTCCATTTGGTATCACGTACACTGTACCTGCTAAATTCGATCCATGCGTATTGTCAGTATGACAGTCTGAGGTCAGTATGACAGTCTGAGTATGCCCTTAAAACGAGATACGTGTTGCTGTCCTCATTAGAAACCGACAAATGTCATAGAACATGACTGTTCCAGGGTGACTCAGGGGGACCTTTGATCTGCACCTGTGGAAAAGAACAGGTCCAAGCTGGCATTGTGTCAGCCGGAGACGGATGTGGAAACGCTGATACGCCAGGCGTCTACACGAGTACCGCCTTCTTTCATAACTGGATTAGAGGCGCCACAGGGACTGCCCCACCTGCCTCTCATCAGCCGCGATATGGGATAACCCTTTTATATGTACTTGGCATTGCCGCTCTTCAGACCTTCCTGTAGAATGATGGGTAGGGGTGGGTAAGTGTGTCTTTAACGTCCTTTTCCACCATGTGGGGGGGGGGGGATATCAAAGACGAGGCAACGAGAAAAACGACAGCACAAATGTTTGGCCCCAGCCGGGACTCGAACTCACGACCCGAGCATTGAAAGTCCAACGCTCTACCATTCGGCTGTCCCGGCTCCCATGATGGGTAGGGCGTAAGTGTGGGCGGCAGTCGGAAATCCCATAATGTATTAGATGAATTGCACACCAGGAGGTGCCTCGTTCCAAAATCACCCTGGGTAGCACATAAATTTGTCCTGCAAAAACAGTTCTACCTATATTAAACGCAAAACTACTCAACTGACAAAAACATAAGTGTAAATCGGTAATATTGCACCGATTAGATTTTTTTTTTTTTTATTAGCTTATGCTCGTATATTATAGAACTTGTTTTGCTTTCGTTATCTTTTGATGATGCACACCTAACTGGCACTACTGTTTGATATAATAGAAAGACAAGTCATCCTACATGTACATCTTCTTTGGTCAAGCGGTATGCACTGCATACAATTTTATAATAAATGGATTCCACTTTCCCTGATCGTTAGCTATTATAAATGCAAAATACAGCTAATCATATCATATCATATCATATCATGGTAAATTTATCGTGATTTAGTTTCAGTCGGTTTTAGTGTGCTGTTTGGTAGACTGGCATGATATTTCTAACTACCCGACTTTTTGTTAGCATGATATATCCAAACTGCAGCTCATCATGTCGTACATGTATGGTATTGTGGTATAGTCATCACATTTTCGTCTACATCTTGTGTTCTTTGCAAGCAGACTGTTAAGGTTTTCACTGTTCTAAATAACCAGCGTGTGTGTACTTAAACAAAGCAAGAGTGTACCCTTCTTAACCCAATAAATGAAGATTGTGACTGACAAAGGTGTATGGGGTACATGTACCTGTATCAAAACTACACACGTGAAAAACTGACAACACACACACACACACACACACACACACACACACACACATTTATCTATTTTGAAAATCCGTGTTTAATGCCATACACCTCACTACATGTTCTAGCAAAGAGACAACTTTTTTCTTTCTTTTTTACCTTTTCACATTGAAACAGACGCTGCTGACAATTTCAACACATATTGAATGATAAAACAGCAGGAAAAGCAATGTGATGAAAGGTAATCTACACAGCAAACGACTCAAAAATAAAACCCTAGCAACAATAACAACAACAACAAAAACCAACAATAATACCCCAAGGATAAGATCTAAAAAGTGATAACTGATCATATGATGATAAGCCAATCAAACATACTTTTCCAAAAATAAAAGTCTAGTCTGTATGTGACACTGAGAACCACAGCTCTGCTACAAAAGCACTTCAACTGGCACGGAGCATTAATTCACTGGTTCTAATTTTGAGTGACAACGAGTCCCTCAGCTTAAAGCATCCATAGATTCAACAAACGGATGCACACAATAGACGACTTGGGGACAAGACAACAACAACAACAAAACCGGATGCGGCGCAGCGAAAAATAGGCGCAACAAACCTGTTTTCTCAAAAACTGTTTACGTAATGCGCAGTATATAGTACTGATCGTTTCAACTGCCCCTTTGTACTGTTGTGTAACCCACAAAAAAAAAAAAACGGGTTGATTAATCATGTCGCGGGTGGTGGAGTGGAGTGGTGCAGCGGGAGGGGTAAGGAGTTGGGCCGGTGAGACGGATTGCCGAGCCCGGGGTGGGGGGCGGTGGGGGGTGGGGGGTTGGTAGGGTAGATGACAGAAGTTTGTGGTGAACAAAGGGAGATGCAGTTGATCAAATGATTATGGAACCCTCGAGAGATCAGCCAACATCTCTTACAATTGTTAGACTTGTTTGTCACCCATATACGTAGAAGTTTTCAGATATCTGCGGGTACGTGAGCCAGATACATGTATATTCAAATAAACTCAGATTTTGATTTCAGCCCCACTTAACTCCACAACACAAACGGTGACATGTAAAAAAAAAACAAAAAAAAAAAAACAGTTGCGTTCAAGTTATTTCTCATTTGAATGTCTCTCCACAGCAGCAACACGAATCAGGCGATACAGTCTTGTAACGACTGACAACAACGACAGCAGTAGTTCTGCATCAGTTAACTCGTGCTATGTTCTTTCCTCTTCATTGTTACGGACCATGAGCACCACTAACGTAATCTTACCCGGAATTAGTTGTTGTTCACGCGGAGATTGCCGTTCAAGTATCCGGGTAGATTGTGAAGCTTTCTATACATTCTACACAGAGTCTGTCTTCTATCGGGCTGGTCGTTGGTGGATCTCTTCCCCAGCAACCCTCAAAGTGAGAAACAGTCACACTGTCATGCACTGCACTGCACACACACACACACACACACACACACACACACACACACACACACACACACACACACACACCCCGAGATGGGCCGAGATGACAGGTTTGACAAGTCTAATCGGCCCATTGCAAACTCGGCCAACCCTAATTCGACCCAAACTTGTCATCTCGGCCAAGTTTGCAATAGGTCGAGATGACATGATGTTGGGTCGAATTAGTGTTGGCCGAGATTGTGTTGGGCCGAGATGACACGTTTGACAAGTCTACTCGGCCCGTTGCAGACTCGGCCAACCCTAATTCGACCCAAAAACTTGTCATCTCGGCCGGGTTTGCACAAGGCCGAGATGACATGATTTTGGGTCGAATTGAAGTTGGCCGAGATTGTGTTGGGGTTGGGCCGAGATGACATGTTTGACGAGTCTACTCGGCCCGTTGCAAACTCGGCCAACCCTAATTCGACCCAAAATCTTGTCATCTCGGCCGGGTTTGCACTGGGCCGAGATGACATGATTTTGGGTCGAATTAGGGTTGGCCGAGATTGTGTTGGGCCGAAATGACAGGGTTAACAAGTCTACTCGGCCCGTTGCAATCTCGGCCAGCCCTAATTCGACCCATACTTGTCATCTCGGCCGTGTTTGCAGTGGGCCGAGATAACATGTTTTTGGGTCGAATTAGGGTTGGCCGAGATTGTGTTGGGCCAAGATGACAGGTTTGACAAGTCTACTCGGACCATTGCAAACTCGGCCAACTCTAATTCGACCCAAAAAATGTCATCTCGGCCGTGTTTGCGCTGGGCCGAGATGACATGTTTGGGTCGAATTAGGGTTGGCCGCGATTGCACTAGGCCGAGATGACAGGTTTGGCAAGTCATCTCGGCCCATTGCAAACTCGGCCAACTCCAAACATGTCACCTGAGCCCCGTGCAATCTCAGCCGAGATGACTCCGCTTTACCTTCATCCTCCTCGTCGCCATCATCACCATCAAGAACACATTTTTACCTCTCCAAAGTCCAACCCTGTGCGTCCTCGTTTGTGGGAGGTGGAAAACGTTACTGTTTTCTCAGTAACGGCTAACACAGGGCAATGGCACCACCTGTATACGACTCTTTAGGCAGTCCAGTCATTGTTAAAACAAAAAAAAAACACCCTGGCTGTCTATGTAAAGGTGACTTTTCATGTCAGACGATCTTTTTCCGCGTCAGTTTTATCCACGATCGGTCGTGTTTGTGGCAATCGAAGCCTAGTTCCAGTTCTGTGCTCAGAAGGAGGCTTCGAAATTGACCTGCTGACTTTTCAAAGCCTATGGACAAGGCGAAGTAAAGCACCTCCGTCAGATATGCCGCGTGAAGCATTTGGATTGTCAGCTTTCAAATCAAAGAAATGCAGGTACGGACGTGGTACACGTAATAATAATTTTCCCAAATCGTGCCCCGATTCGTACCCCCGATCACGTAAAATACACCACACTCGTTTGTTAATTTTGACCGAAAAACTGCTCGATACAACTGACTCGGTCGCTCAGTTTTTCGGTCGAAAACAGCAAATGAGCGTGGTGTATTTTACGTGATCAGGGGCACAGAACTGGGAAAACTATATCACTCAGCGTTGTATGCAAAGTACGTGAAATTGCAACATATATGGGATAATAGCAGGATTCAAGCCAATTCAAAGTACTGTTTGGCGATACGTGGTGGGAAAAGACGCTAAACTCCGTTTTTCCGAGATTTTTCCCCGCCATGTTTCCGGGGTCCTCCTGAGTACAGCCGCCAATTTTGATCGTGATGTAAAAACTCTGAATTGTGTGTTTTCTGGTATCCCAGTTTGGCGTTACGTGGTGGAAAAGAACGTTAAATTTCGATTTTCCGAAATTTTTTATTCCGCCAGAACGAGCCCGGGGTTCCCCTGAGCACACCCACCAAATTTGATCGTGATGTGAGAACTCTTGTCAGGTTTTATCCCGTACGCGCGCGCGCGCGCGCGCGCACACACACACACACACACACACACACACACACACACACACACACACACACACACACACACACACACACAGAGGCAGACAGACATACACTGTTCATTTATCTTTTTCTTCTTCATATGTGAAGTGTCCATCCTCTTCATTCTGAGGTTTCTATCATTGTTTGGAGGGGGGGGGGGGTCCGGTATATTGGGATCGTTGGCTGCCCTGAAGATCACCAAGGAGAGGGAGGAGAAGGGGTGATGGTGACGGGGCTAGTGAGGGGATACATATATACGTATCAGTATGGCTAATTATGTTAATCGGTTCTCACCGGTCCGTAAAATCCCTCGCCAAGTTTCTTGATGAATTTGAATTCGTCTTTGGTCACTGCCTTGATCTGCAGCCATTTCCTTTCCTCCATCTCCTTCCCGCCTTGTTCCCGCCATTGTCTCTGCACGAGAGAGAGAGAGCGCGAGAAATGACGAGAAATAGAATGAAATGAGACTTTATTTTCCGAGGATGAAAAGATATAGGTACAACTGAAGACCTGTCTTCCATCTTGTCCTTGCTAAACTAGGAAAGGTACACTACAAAGAAATCACACGCACAGACACACATATCTACATGGAAAACGTTCATGACCAGTTCAATACAAAAGGAGCATAGCGATAAAAACGAGGTTTAACTGGCAAAACAATCGACGTAACTTCATAGACATAATTATTGTTGGTCAATGTAAATTTCTGACGTAAGTATAGTATATTTGCGAGAGAGAGAGAGAGAGAGAGAGAGAGAGAGAGAGAGAGAGAGAGATGACCAACCTACAGGAAGAATCTTTAAGACACTAATTGTTGGCAGTACGTTTCAAATTAATTTTTTGCAATCTGTCCACTTTCCTTGTCACCGAGTATTCTTGGTTTTTTCCTTCTTAGATATCACTTAGCTCGGCTCGATCTCGGTTAGCCCGATCTGGGCATCGTCGTAGGGGCCAAGAGAAGCGAGGGCCCGGGTACAGGGTTGCGTCTGTGGTCTCACATGGCCTTGAACTCAGTCCGTGTGCTTGCCGTTTTGCCAACATCAACAAGCCAGTGATACAACTTCATTGTGTGGCTAAACAAATGTACGGGTGTTCTTAGTCCGCGATTGAACAACGGAACATGTTTACATATAAGGATGCGGTTTTTGTCACTGATATTTTATGCTTTATACCCACTGTACCCAGGACAATGTAGTCAAATGATTGAACTAATAAGGTATTTTATTTTGACTCACTCCTTGGCTGACGTTGTCCTCTTTATAAAAGAGTGAAAACGTCTTTACATGTGCGTGCGTGCGTGTGTGTGTGTGTGTGTGTGTGTGTGGTTACTCGACTGTTTCTCACTTTGGGGGTTGTGGGGGAAGAGATCCCCCTACGACCAGCCCGATAGAGGATAGATTGTGTAGAATGTATTTATTATTTTGTTTGTTTGTTTGTTTGTTTGTTTTTCTGCCCCCAACTCTTTGCCAGCTCTAGTGGTGTGGTGTAATGGGTGGAATCCACGGAGGACTCGGAAGCTGGGACAATTTTAATTTTTATTATGATTATGGAGATGAGGATGATAGTAAGATGATGCTATGGAGGTCCGTGTGGTTTGGGACTGCAGAACAGGGCCGCATTCCTCGCTTCCTGTCATAAATATCCCGGCATTAGCCAGGCCCGGGAACTACGGCACCTGCGGTGCCGGCCGTGTAATCATCCACATCATAAGACGTGTCATACTAAGGGAAGCACCCCCAAAGTCGCACCCGTGAAGTGGGTGAAACTCGGCTGTGTGGCAACAGCCTCCCTATTGAGTCCATAGCACACCCGCTTTGGGTAGGAGCCGACCTAGGTTGGAAATATCCCGCTTGACTCGGCTGGGACTCGAACCCGGGTCTCCCGGTCCATGGTCCGAAGTGCTAACCACTACACTACGGGGGCCGGTGAGGTTAGGGATTTTAGCTCCGGGTTAGAGTCTAGCCTCGAACTAAACTAGCTCTAGGGTTAATTGGTTTTTTTTAATCAGGAAGCGGGTCCTTTCCAGAAAGGTGCCTATGCCGTTATAGAAGGATTTATTTCTTCCTTTCTTCGCCTCCTTTTTTAAATAATTTTGTTTCTTGGTTTCTTTTGTCCTAGTCTGGGTTAGGTCCGTAGCCGTGGGTTAGAGTAACTTCGGGTTCTACATACGGGCCCTGGAAATTACGTCCAGAGGTAACCAAGCCTTTATTCACACCACCAGCAAAGTGGTCTTACTTCATTTGTGGTATGTGAGAGTGCTACACAGGAGCAATCAATTAGTGGTTTGAATACGTGAGTTTTTGTAACGAGAGTCATTCCTCTTTGACATAGTTACGTGACTGCCCTGTGTGGCGGCTAGGTAGGTCACCGGGCTACAGCTTGGACAGTAAAAGAGCGGTATCGTGCGATAAAGCTGAGAAACAGCATCTTTGGAACAGCATCTAATTAAGACGCTTGGAGAGTTTTTAGTTATGAAAACCGCTGCATTGGGTTTCTTTACAGCTTTCATTTGCTAAGTGCATTAAAAAAAAAAAAACCGTGTTCCCGGGGACGTCTTGAAATCTGTACATCAAATCAGTACCCAAAAATTGCGAATCAATGACAGGAAACCCAGGGTTTCAGTTTCAGCACTAATGTAAGACGTCGTTTCATTTAAACGGCGCGAGAATGAAGTTGGTGATGTCAGTTGCATGCACGTGAAGTCTGTCAATTCAAATGTTCAATCGTTGATAGTGCGGCACTTAATGGGTTTCGTCAGTAGTGGACTTGGGTCCATTCTGAATATTACAGTCAGGTAGTGTACAAGTTTCACTTCTGTTACCGAAGTTGATACGAAAACGCTAAACAACAGTAATTCAGTACGAAGTTCTCGTCAGTTTACGAGAAGGCGTCTGGCCTAATGGTCTTACCTGCAATAGCCAAAGGCTACAGACCACTAATAGCTTCCGGGCCCTGTAGTAACTACGCTAAATATACATTTTTGCCCCTTTTAAAAATGGTGTGCAGAGTTTTTTTGTTTTTTTTTAAATGGCAATCCGGGGCTTTTTGTTGGCTTTGTAAATAAGTTTCATGCCAGGTAATAGTAAAATGAGGAGAAAATGAGCCTGGCTTGTAGACTATTAAATTTTTGTAGTCATGCGCGGCTGGCACAGGAGCCAGCAGACGACAGAGGAATGAGGGGGTACGTGGTCGCTGCTAACATTGCCGAAAAACCGGAATATTGGAATTTGTTGAAATTTACTCTACAAATGAGTCTTTGGCTGCCGGATTTTGTTTTTTGGGGGTGAATTTTTAAGCATTTCTAGGGTGTCATATGCAACGCTATGCGTAAGAGGAATGTAATTATAGCGTTATCCTCGAAATTTGCATCTGTGGTCTGTGGCCAAAAGACCTGACTTCCAGTCCAAGGCCCGACGGGTTTTAACTATAACTGTTCATGTTCATCGAACGCTTTCGCTGCCACAGGCCGGGCGCAGTGACAATGTGGGCAGACGCCATCACGTAATAAACATGGATATATATGTTACAGTCAAAGTTGGAAATTAGTCATTCTCCGGGAATGCCTGAAAGTTCAGTCATTCCCTAGAAATTCCAATGCCCGATCAAAACAGGAATTTCTTGGGAATGACTGAAATTTCAGGCGTTCCCGGAGAATGACTAATTTCCAGCTTTGACTGTAACATATATATCCCTCGTGAATATCGCCGCATGCTCACCTGATGAGGGTCGCATTGACCGAAACCATGGTCGTGAGCGGATAAATCAATTCATATGGCCTAGGTTGTACCGACCATATATATATATATATATATATATATATATATATATATATATACGTGAGCGCTCTCTCAGGGTCTCATATAGGGAGCGCTCTCAGCTTTACTTACTTCCCCTACTTTCAAACTGACCTGATTGAGCGCGTGTTTTCGGCTTTAGCGACGCCTTTGATCCTATTCTATGCGTATAAATATAATAAATATGTGCCGAAATGGATAAATAAATGAAGCCCCAAATGGTTTATTTTTGGCTTCCCAAGTTGTTTTGCTGACAGGCCTCGCTAAGTCTGTATTGGGTGACGACGTTCACAGAGCTGCGTAAGCCTGAATGGCAGGCCGTTTTCCGCTCCCCTGTTCTTCCCACAGACCTAAAAAAAGATAGACCCACCGCCGCACGCTGCCACCGCTGCTTGCGAGTGTCGCTATCGCGGCCATCTTGTGAATACCAGAACTCAGATGCTCTGTGTACAGGACGCCTCGTTCGAAATACAAAGTTCTTTAGAAAGACGTCATCAGAAATGTGACGTAAGATAAAGCGGACCAATGCTATGCGCGCTATGTAAACAGCTGATAGCGTCTGGCCAGTGCTATGCGCGCTATGTAAACAGCTGATAGCGTCTGGCACTTCCAGGTACTCGCAACATGGCGCGCGGCGGCGTCACACTTCCAGCACCGAAGGGGTCTATCTTTTTTTAGGTCTGTGGTTCTTCCAAGTTCATGGTTAGTCGACCATTAGGCAGGGCGTCCCTCTCATCGAAGTGTGACTTCCCCGATCACTCACGGGTTACCCGAACTAGTCGACCATAAGCCACAAATCTTCCGGGTGCGTCTCTGTAATCCTACGTGTCGATAGTCCTACGTCCCAGAAGTCCTACGCGTCGATAGTCCTACGTGTCGATAGTCCTACGTGTCGATAGTCCTACGGTCGATAGTCCTACGTGCCAATAGTCCTACGTGTCGATAGTCCTACGTGCCAGTAATCCTACGTGTCGATAGTCCTACGTGCCAGTAGTCTTACGTGTCGATAATCCTACGTGCCAGTAGTCCTACGTGTCGATAGTCCTACGTGCCAGTAGTCTTACGTGTCGATAGTCCTACGGCCGATAGTCCTACGTGTCAATGGTCCGGCGATTTTACGCATTTTGCATCGACAGTCCGACGTTATGATAGTTCTACGCACGATTTTCCTACTGTGTACTTACTCGATGTTTCGTCAGTCCTAAGTATCAGTCCTGCGTGTCGATACTGGAAAAAATCTAAAGGAGCATAGGACTAACGACACTATCGACTAGGACTAATGATACGTAGGACCGAAGAGAGTAAGTATAAGACAATTAGCACGTAGGACAATCGACCATAGGACTGTTCAGAATTCGGATTTCCGACATGTAGAACTATTCAAATTCTAATTCAAATCACTTTATTAATCCTAGAAGGGAAATTATAGGCCACCATAAAAATAATACTCAGACATACTGAATAATAACAAATAAAACTTGCACTAACAGAAGCCTCAGTCACGCACACGAGTGCACACACACACACACACACACACACACACACACACACACACACACACACACACACACACACACACACACACACAAGTCTTGTGTACTCACATACCTATGAAAAACTTAAACTTCACACACAAACAAATGAAAGTCGTGTGTTCTCATACGCCTATTTCACACACACACACACACACACACACATACAAACTATCGGCGTAGGAGTGTCGACACGTAGGGCACTTGGCACGTACGACTATGGTGACACGCACCAAATCTTCCCAATATTCCACTGAGATCGTTTCAGTTTTTACGTTTTAAAAATCAATATACCCGCGTGCTCCAGGCAGCAAGGCAGTTTGTTTGTCCGAACTTTAAAAAAAAAAAAAAAAAAAAAAAACGCGTTTATTGAAAACCTGGCGCCGATGCATTGTGTGTGACTTGGAAGTTGTGAAAGACGCGGTGAAAAAGCTGAGCTTTGGACAAAGAAGTCATGGGGGGAACTGGTGAAAAGAACGTCGGCGTGCATTATATTACAATTTCTCGGGAATGGGTTTGCCGCGCTTCGATACATGCATGCATGTGAGACCACATGTTTAACTCTCAAGGGTTCACGTACCACGGTGGGCTTTCCCTCTGCAGTTGCAACACAGAAATTAAATCTCTCTTGCTGCGGTGACATGAAGGCGTTAGCTACACATCTAAGCTGCACCTTCATCGCAGATAACGTCGGTCAAAGGATTGCCTTCCATCTTCACACACACACATAACCACTCGCTCCCATACCGCTCGCAACCAGACAACACCAGACGCGGAAAACGCTCAGAAAACGATACGAAATCTTTACCACAGACACTCAAACACTTAACTACACACACATTTAACACATACAATTGCGCAAGCACTTCCGTCTGTCGCGGAACGGGGAGCCGGGGTGGTCGAATGGTAGAGCGTTGGACTTCTAATGCTCGGGTCGTGAGTTCGATCCCGGCTGGGGCCAAATATTGTGCTGGCTTTTTCATCGTTGCCCCGTCTTTGATATCACCCGATGTGGTGGAAAAGGACGTTATACCCCCAAACACCCACCCACCCTGTCGCGGAACGTGTCAGGCGACTTGGTGGCAACTACTGACTATTTACCAACACGAACTTTGGTTTTTGAGCGGATCTGTGGCCCCAGTACAAAAAAGAATATGTTACAATATACAAGGAGATGCTGCATCACATGCATTTCATCACATGCATTTCATCACATGCATTTCATCACATGCAGGTGTTTATGCATGCAACGCTTTTCTTTCTTTTTTTCTTTTTTTTTTTTTTAATCTCCATAGTGTTTGTTCGCCGTTCGCAAAGATCTCGATTGTAGCAAAAGATAGTCCCATATGTAAATCACACTGTAAAATTGTTCTTCAAAAACATTTCGGTTTATCTTTTGCTTACTTTAAAAGTATTTTTAATTGTCTTTCATTTCATGTGCAACATAACGGCATTGACGTTATGTTTGTGTGTTTTACAAGCTGTGGAAGTTGGTAGGGGTGTCGGAAAATGACAAAACGCCGAAAGCCCATGAACCTTTCGGAGTTAATGTTTTTGAGTACAAGGACAAGTTTAGGCTTGTCAAGCTGAGCCGAGTGTCTCCGGCACGAAATAGCTGTTTGTCTTATCCAGGCACCAGGCGTTCAGTGGAAGAAGGGTAAGCAAAACAAATCGTCGTGTCGTTTCGTAGTGTAGGAATTTTGACCAATAATTTCTTTTTCACGATCGGAGAATTTTCTGAGACATCCATGGGACTGAGGCAAACAACTAAACTGTTAAACATATTAACTGCGCCTCTGCTCTTTCTCACTTTGTTCGACTGGTTCGTTGAGGGCTAATAACATCGTATACATATCTATGTGATAATTTTTCAGATATGGCCTATTCGCACAAATAAAAAAAGTATGTCCGCTTTTGACTTGACAAACTACTGCCTCAAAGAACCAACAGCCATATTTGTAAACAACATTATTTTATCAGCAGGAACTCATCAGAAAATAAAAACTGATCGAAATGGGTCGGTGTCGTGTTTCGTGCGTCACCCCGGCTGTATCATATTTTCCTCACAAGTTTTTCCCGCAGCAGTGAAGGTTTTTCACCACCGCAAGAATACAATATTAGTTCTATCGCTTATTAGTTCTACCTCCTACTTAAAGAACAGGAAGCAAAGACATTGAAGTGCAAAAATTCCCGCGAGGGGATAGTAATCCACGGGGTGCCACAAGGGTCGATTCTTGGTCCTCTTTTATTCTGTTTATTCATAATGGCATGCCACTCTCCATTTAAAACTCCATTTTTTTCTGAACTCTTCGCTGATGGCTCCACTTTGCATGCTGCCAACAAAGGCTTTTTTTTTTTGTTTCTTATGTTTGTTTGGTTTGTTTGGGTTGGTTGGTTGGTTGGTTGTTGTTGTTGTTGTTGTTGTTTTGATTTGTGTTGTTTAGTTTTTTTGGTTTTGGTTCGTTGGTTGTTGTTTTGTTGTCGTTGTCGTTGTTGTTGTTGTTGGTGTTGTTGTTGTTTGGGTTTTTGTTTTTTGTTTTGAGGGGTGTTGTTGTTTTGTTGTTGTTGGTGGTGGTGGTTTGGTTTTGTTGTTGTTGTTGGTGGTGGTGGTGGTGGTGGTGGTGGTGGGTTTTTTGGGGTGTTTTTTGTTTGTTTGTTTGTTGTTGTTGTTTTGTTTTTTTTGGGGGGGGGTTCGGGGTGGTGGGGGTGTTGGTGGTGGTGGTGTTGTTTATACTTTTATTGAAATTCGGTTTTTGGAGTATACAAACACACACTGTACAGAAACAATGACAAACGATCGTGCACTTACTACAGACATGCACGCATAAGCATTCAAATAAAACCATGCCACAAACATGAATAACATGACTAGTCCGAATGCCGTAGGGTGGGGTGGGTGTTTGGGAGTTTAACGTCCTTTTCCACCACATAAGGGTGATATCAAAGACTGGGCAACGAAAAAAAAGGCCAGCACAAATATTTGGCCCCAGCCGGCGGGATTCGAACTCTCGAATGCCGCAAGCCAAGAAACACCAAACATCGGATCAGTTTAACGTCACGCGTACATATGGGCAATGTAAAGCCAAGCAAACTGTAACCTTGTAAACAAAGCAAAAACCATGCACACATATCATTCAAATTCAAAACAATGCACTTTAACGTTTTAATAATTGATTCACCATTTCAGTTACTGCGGAGACGATGTATTCAGCAATCTTTCTCGTCATTGTGTCGGGTGGACTGAGTTTTGGACAAGAAGAACCGGCGAACCCTTTCCCGTTCTTAGTTGCATTTTCCATCGGCCAACAGGAGGTCTTCTGTTCTGGGTCAATCTTCAATGAGAACTACATCCTCACGGCCGCACAATGCGGTCACAGGCACGTTACTTTTACATCTGATTGTGTACTCTCACGCAAAGTAAATATGTGACTGCTTCTTTCACGGACGTCGAGGGAAAAAAAAATTGTTACATATATTGTTCAACACACTGATGTCCATTTTTATGGATTTAGTTTACAAGGTCCGAATGCATTTTACTTCAATGTAAATATATTGTGCTTTTTCTGTCTTTCTTTCTCATCGGTGTCTACACCGTTAATTCTGTTTCATCCACAAATTTGTTGTTTGCTTGTCTGTTTTGTTTTCTCTTGTTTTGTTTGTTTTGATTGTTCCAAGACTGCATGAAAGCGAATCACAACACACACACACACACACACACACACACACACACACACACACACACACACACACACACACACACACACACGCGCGCACTGCCGTAGAAAGAACAAGGAGCAACGGCCCCGTCCTACAAAGTTGTTTCTCCAAATTTCATTTTATTTTGTCTGTTTTGTTGTTATTGTTGCCGGTTCTCCCCTCTCCAAGTTCTACCAATGACACTAGATCCTCTACGACCTCGACCGATTAGTCACGTGACTGGGGGTGGGGCCGGGTGGGGGGAGAGAGAGAGACAGACAGACAGAGAGAGAGAGTGGGTGGGTGGGTGTTTAGGAGTTTAACGTCCTTTTCCACCACGTAAGGGTGATATCAAAGACGGGGCAACGAGAGAAAGGCCAGCACAAATATTTGGCCCAAGCCGGGATTCGAACTCTCGACCCGAGCATTGAAAGTCCAACGCTCTACCATTCGGCCACCCTGGCTCCCCAGAGAGAGAGAGAGAGACGTCAGTTCCGTGAACTAAACATTTGACGTCAGCCTCAGGCAGGTCGTCATACACAGACAGAGAGATGACGTCAATTCCGCGAACTAAACATTTTGACGTCAGCCTCTAGCACTGCCATCGTCTGAGGAAGCTTGTTTATGTCTTGTGATTTCCCTGTTGGCTTTGTGGCTTCCCCGATTGAATTATTTTTCACATGAAATCTGGAAGATCTAGAGGGCTGGTGAAATGTCGGAGGCAGTGACGATACTTGCTTATTTTGTCTGTGAACTAAGCGTTTGACGTCAGCTTCACACTGGTGGTATGACAGATGATGCTTGTGCATGTCTTGTGATTTCCCTGTTGCTTTTGTGACTTCCCTGGCTGAATTAATTTTTACATAAAATCTGGAAGATCTAGAGGGCTGGTGAAACATGGACTAGAATACCTTGGATTGTACTTACGAAATCGAAAATTTGGAACTCTTTTGACCGGTGCTTCTCGCAGAAACTTAAAAAAGTTATGTTTATCTAAAAGTTCAGTTATTCTAAATGCTAAAGCTATAATAGTGCAGTAGTTCCTGTCATATGTGCAGTTGTCACACTAGACAAAAACGCCGGGATGATAAGTAATTTGCAGTAGTCTTTTCATAGATATTTGATCTTATGTGCAAACCACCCCTACCTCGGAAATATTTTTTTTTACACAAAACCAGTCAGAGCTACAGAGCTGTAGCACGAATACAGGCAGTGTGATTGGGTGAACTTCCAAAGTCTAGAAAATGAAGGAATTTGAACAACTTTTTCGAAAAAATTCGTAACACGACCGATTTTTTAAAATCGGCGATAACTCTTCTGAAAATGCGGCAGGCTAAAAATCGTGAAAGGTAGCTCTGGAGAAGGTGATTTCCCATTTTATCTCAAAGTAAAAGGGCCTCCATCGAGGTGGTTTAGGAGATAGCCATCATTACATCCGTCCACACACACACACACACACACACACACACACACACAGACACACACACGTCTCACAACTCCCGCCAAAAAGAACGCAGCAGCATAGTGTGCACGTCAAGTGTCTATGACGCAAGTTTCGTTACGTCACTATGTGCGTGAAAGTATGTATTGTGTGGAGAAACGTCACAGTCTTGTTTTGTATCACTGAAACTTGCTGCTGCGCGCAGCAAAATCTGCCCCGTCTCATAAAGTTGTTTCTCTATAGAGAAACAACTTAAAAAGCCAAAACGCACGCATCCTTTAACACAGAGTCCAAATAATTAGTAATTTAAAAAAAAATACTCTTCACTAAACATACAGATAGTTCGAGTAGGTGCCCCAAGCCCCATCCCCCCCCCCACTCCCCCGCCGCTCCCCTTCCCGGTTAAGTGCTTTACTTTGCACAGCCTAATAACTAAGCAAGTGCCGGTTATTTTTGTTTGTTTTGTTGAGGGTTTTTTCTGTCTTACAGTGACTTGCCCGATGTTTTCAACATGCACGTTGGATCTAGCGTCGTCGAGATACGTACGGGTCTGTCCAACCCCATTGCTGTGCATAAGTCGGATTACATAGTACACCCATGTAAGTTTATTTATTTGTTCTTTTGAAGTCTTCTGCCTCTGTTAAATGTCTTGTTTCCGACAAGAGCAGGCGAATCCCCCTATTAAAAGCTGAATATAACCCGGATACGCATCAGAATTATACCAAAACACAGGAAAACTGGAATTTGTTGGGAACTTTTTAGTTTCCTGATGTATGAAACCCTGATCTACAGCATGAACTGTTGTACTTTTTGTATGGTTTGATCCGTTCATCGCCAACCGAAAGCACAAATGGCCTACTTCACTTTTCCCGATGGCCAAAGAAAAACAAATCAAAACAAAACCACACACACACACACACACACACACACACACACACACACACACACACACACACACACACACACACACACACACACGTGTGGCAAGCTTTAGAATAGTATTTGTATGCTCCTCCGCAGCGTGGCGCACAGACTTTCCAGAAAATGACGTGGCGCTTCTGAAACTCAGGACCCCTCTGAAACTGGTTGCTGGGAAAGTGGAGAAGGGTCCTGCCATCAACTCTGACCCTGCCTGTCCTGCCATTGGTGAAAGCTGCGTGTACCCCGGTTGGAACTGTGGTAAACGAGATATGGCGTGGGAGGTTTTTGTCCTCCATCATAGAAGTTCAAACCTAGACCGAAACTAATGCAATAAATTCCAACAAGAATTCTAGTCTCTGGATTTGAAAAAAAAAAAATAGGTTTTGTGTATACTCTCACATACAATAAACTTGTCCCGTTGGGCCTTTAGGGTGTGGATGGCCATAGGGGCTGTGGGGACGGGGGGGGGGGGGGAATTTTGAGATAATTCATCATTATTTGTTTTTGTTGTGTGTTGTTCATTCATTTTTCGTTAATGGTGTTCGTCTGCTTTTCGTTGTTTCACAAACTATTCGTAAAACTGGTGACTGCATTCATTGGGTATGGCCACAAAGCGTAAAGTACAGGCTGGGGAATTTTCAGTCATTTGGCAATTTTCAGCCAAATTTCCTATCCTTTCAGCCAAAAAGTCTAACTTTCAGCCAAGAAGAGGGAAGGAGGAAGAAGGTTGCACACGCAGTCATGTATCCAGATGCCTGAAATGCCATAATTGTGGGACAGTCTAAATTCATTTTATAATTCTTGCATGTCAGCATCAAGGCAGTATTTCACTTTAGGGTGCCAGGAGAGGCTACAAAATACCTTTAAAACTGCTAAATTTTGTTTTCTTAAGTGGGCCATTGCCTCTGTGGTCCCCGAGCAGGGCGTTGCCTCTGCACCCTGGCCTACGTTTCAGTCTTTTCTTCTCTCAGCAATTCCCCAGTCTGAAAGTAGGTACAGGCCACCAGCCTAATGAAAGTGTTCAAGCGGAAAGTCGTCTGCTACCACGCACACATTCTGGAATATGTCGGCAGTTCCTCGCTTATAATGCAATGAGTTCCAAAATGTGGTATATGTATTATTTACTGCTCTTTTTTTTTTTTCAACAGAGTCCAGATCGTTCGTTCCACAAAATTGTAGCATGGATGTGTACAGTCTTGATGCATGTCAGGAAGTAGTGTCATTTGAAAATAAAATCATTAAAACCATTTCCAACAAGCAGCTGTGCACAGGAACTAACTCTACTGCGGAGAAGTGTCGGGTTGGTACTAATTAATTCTACTCCTACTGTGTGTGCGTGCGTATGCGTGCGTGTGCGCGTGCGCGCGCAAGCGTGTGTGTGTGTGTGTGTGTGTGTGTGCTTTCTTGCCTCCTTCAGCTTTCCTCACCTCTCTCTTGTGGAAACAGAAACGTGTTATATATATATGCTACGAAATTTGGGTTTCACAGCCAAATCACCTTGTTAACAACAAAACAAACAAACAAAAGGTTGAAATTGACGGAAATCACTTGTCTTCTCATAGTACCTAAATCAGCTCAAAGCGAAATGTGCACATGGCTATTTCTGCCAGAGAAGGCTTTCTAACCGCATTTCAGTCTGTTCGTAAAAAAAAGTCTGGTTGAAATCAGCGAAAAATTTATTCCGATTCTGGATCATTCTGCGCCGCAGAGCCAGTCACAAAACTCTGCTCTGGCTGACTGGGGGAGCCGGAGTGGTCGAATGGTAGAGCGTTGGACTTCTAATGCTCGGGTCGTGAGTTCGATCCCGGCTGGGGCCAAATATTTGTGCTGGCTTTTTCATCGTTGCCCCGTCTTTGATATCACGCTATGTGGTGGGAAAGGACGTTAAACTCCCAAACACTCACCCACCCACCTTGGCTAACTGGCGCTGCGGACTCAGTTTCGATCCCAGATCTGCACATGCATGCTAGGCTGGTGACATCCCAACCATTAGGTGATATCTGGCCGCTGCGATCAGACAAAGTGGAACCCCTCGGTTCTGTTTGAATGCATGCAGCGCCTCAGACTATAAACAGGTGCTTTCGCCGTTTTTTACCAGCAAAGCGCATCTGTTTGCGAGGTGTGAGTACTAGCTGCAGCGCAGAATGAGCACGAGGTCAGACTGTCTTCGACTCAGATACAGTAAAGTTGTCCCCGAATCCCACACCACCCTGGGGGAACCGAGTGGTCGAATGGTAGAGCGTTGGACTTCTAATGCTCGGGTCGTGAGTTCGATCCCGGCTGGGGCCAAATATTTGTGCTGGCTTTTTCATCGTTGCCCCGTCTTTGATATCACCCTATGTGGTGGAAAAGGGCGTTAAACCCCCAAACACCCACCCACACCACCCTGATCCCCCTCGTTACAAAACATACATTACTCTTATTCATGATCAAGTTCTCGTCGGTTGCTTTTGAAATGGCAATTTTTTTTTCTTTTCTTTTTTTGACAGACGTACACTGGACTGCCGCTTTTTGGTCAATGCAGTGGTAAGCAGCTCGTGATCGGGATTGCGTCGCTGGGCGCGTATCCCGTACGCTGTCAGGAATACAGCGGTCTAAAAGTTTACACCAATGTTGCCCGCTTCTCTGAGTGGATCAAGTCAAACACAGGAGAGTCCGGGACTGGGGCTGCCGAAGCCGTTACTCGTCAGTCCCGATCTGGAATAACCCTCTTGTCTGTGTTTGGCATGCTAGGTCTTCAGGCCATCCTGTAGACGGAATGAAGAATACAGGGCCCGTATGTACTAGTCGAGGTTATGTACTAGCCCCGGGTTAGAGTCTAACGTCGAACTAAACTAGTTCTATGGTAACTTTTCTGTTTTTTTTTTTTTTTTTATTATTTGTTTGTTTTAAATCAGGGAGCGGGCCCATTCCAGGAAGGTGCCAGAGCCGTTATAAAAAGATTTTCTTCTTCCTTTCTTCGCTTCCTTTTTTATTTAATTTTGCTTTTGGGTTTCTTTTGTCCTAGTCTAGGTTAGGCCCGTAGCCGTGGGTTAAATTGACCTCGACTTTTACATACGGGCCCTGGGCTTCAAAATTTAGCCTATGCACTGGCAGGGAGACAACCCAAAAATATACTCGTCAACAAAAAAAAGTCAAAGACAACTTTGACCAAAATTACCCCCTCTGAACATGCACCACAGTTTGTTTTGAACAAATCGCACGTACTACATGATGTAGTGATCTGACTGTGTAAGACTGAAACATAGGCGTAGTATGCTGCTCCCTTGTCAACTAACTATTGTACTTTTGTAAGACTGAAACATAGGCGTAGTATGCTGCTCCCTTGTCAACTAACTATTGTACTTTTGTAAGACTGAAACATAGGCGTAGTATGCTGCTCCCTTGTCAACTAACTATTGTACTTTTGTAAGACTGAAACATAGGCGTAGTATGCTGCTCCCTTGTCAACTAACTATTGTACTTTTGTAAGACTGAAACATAGGCGTAGTATGCTGCTCCCTTGTCAACTAACTATTGTACTTTTGTAAGACTGAAACATAGGCGTAGTATGCTGCTCCCTTGTCAACTAACTATTGTACTTTTGTAAGACTGAAACATAGGCGTAGTATGCTGCTCCCTTGTCAACTAACTATTGTACTTTCGTTGCGTCTATATTGCGTTATGGGGTTTTTTTGTGAGTGGTCCTTGACTTTTAATGACAAATATGATAACTGCTTGTCAGTAGATGCCTCATTATAAATTAAAACGTATTAAAAACGTCCCGTCTACACGGAGTGCTTCCTCAGTTAATATAGTTTGGTGTAAGCAGATTGTAAAGTTTGTTATGGGTTTTGTTGTTGTTGTTGTTGTTGGGTTTTTTGGTTGTTTGTTTTTTGTTTGTTTGTTGTTTGTTTTTCGGGGTGGGGTGTTGTTTGTTTGTTGTTGTTTTTTTTGAGGGGGTGTTTGTTTTGGGGGGGGGGGGGACGGGGGGTAGGAGGTGTTAGTTTGTTTTTTGGGTTTTCTGTTGTTGTTGTTGTTGTTGTTTTTTGTTTTGTTTTTTACATTACGCCTGTCCACTCTAAACAGTATATAATTATTAGTGCATTTTCTTTTCTCATCTTTCGCTTGCATAGTTGTCGAGGACACACATAATTACCTTACAGACACATCTTGTCTCCTGCCGGTCAAATGGCGTGTGCCACACACACTGATATGTGAAAAATTATTGTCCTGAACTGTCTGGATCTCTCGTCGACCTAGTTTTCCATCATACCGAAAACGGGTTTTTCGTCTATCTGACTTTCGATCATACCGCTTGTGTGATCCAGCATATGAATGAAAATTGAAGCACATTTACCAGTATACATTTTTTTTCTGATGAATGTCATGTCTCTTTCATGCTCCAGTTTTTCACAACCACACGCCATTGCGACAACCATGTATCAAATATATGTCAATGAATTTGAATGAAAGTTAATGTAAATGTGCATTTTTTTTTTCGGTTAGTGGTAGCTGTTATGTATCATGATTTTCTTGTTCCTTCTTATTGTTTTATTCAAAGTGCAAAATAAAGTATATCAACTCAGCTGAGCAACTGTTGTCGTTTTCTTAAAGCTAGAAAAATAGCTAGAAATATATAATGCCAGGTTCTTAACTGTATAATAGTTACTTGAGCACTATGGTTATTTCATGTACAAATATTGATGTGTATAAGAATGTCACTCTCAACTTTGAATGGGCCTAAGGCCTACCAATAAACAATTCTGAATCTGATCGTAGGCATTAATTCACCCCTGTCAATTCTGTCTTATTGTTTTCTCAAAAGTACATTTAATCAAACCTTATCCTTGCACTGCACTGGTTCTGGGACAAATGCACAATAATAATGGCCACAAAATAACACAACGTGCCCTACAGGGCAAAGCAGATCTCCAAGCATAACATTTTTCTTTTTTTAAGGCATCTGAGATTTTCACAGAAGTGACAGTGTCACTACTGAAAAAGTACAATCTGTTCATTGTGAAAAGAAATGCGAAACAAGTAATGAAACTGTATTTTAATTAGTTTTAGTTAATTTTAAATGGCTTGACACCATGCACTAACTAAAGTAGGTGACTTGTGATGCAAACGTTTCCAGAACAAATAAAACAGGACCAGCAACAGAACCATGTACAGGCAGTAAGTAAACATTTTGACTATTATATGCGCTTAGTGTTTATTTCTCTAGCCTAGACGTGTAAGCATGTACTCATGCAGTCTAAGCCCTGTCAAACTGCTGTGTGCATCAGTTACACATGGACTACTGCCAATTCTAAAACATACTGCTTTTGACTGCATTATCCATAAACATCTTATTCTACAGCTGTTTGAGCAAATTGGCCTGTTTCTGTAACTTGAGGTGCACACAGAGATGTATTCTCCTTAATTTCAATTTCCTCTCATGTACTTGCATTATAACCACAGATGTGTGTAAGCAATAGCATGCAATGAAAGTACTGAACAATTCCTGTTGATAAGAAGTTGAAGCTGAATTATTGCAGTTTTATGTTTTTGGGTGTGTGTGTGTGTTTTGTTTTGGGGGTTGTTGTTGTTGTTGTTTTCCTTTCATGATTTCTGGGCCTCACATCCACGGACATCAGTCGCAGGCCAATTCTTTATTTAAACGGGTTTTTTTCTCATTATTTCCTTACCAAGGCGAACATACTCATGTCCAACAATTTCTAAAAGCACAATGCACAATGTTCAGAACGAATTTCCTATACTTTTTCAGTCAGCCAGGACACTAAAGTTTGTCCTATTAGAGTTAATAATAATAATAATGAGTATTGTATAGGTACTTTACCCAATTTCATGAATCGGCCCAAAGCGCCGCGAACTGAACCCAACACGCACGCTCACATGAATCACACGCATTATCTCACACGATGGACATAAACACATTACAATCACGTGGTGCGAAGGGTCAGCTCAGCTATTTAAATTTCGGAATTTTAGATTTGCGTTTATTTTTCAAATTTGGTGGGCTGAACATGTCCAAAGCAGACTCGGAGGAGGAGGAAGCCGGAGTACCCGGAGAGAACCCACGACGATCGGCCCGAATGAACGGTGCCACATACGAGAAGGCAAAATTCTTTGCCCCGAGTGGGACTCCAACCCCTGACCTCTCGCACTGGTGACAAGTCTCTTAGCCACTGGACCACCAACCGTCCCAATGGTTATGAAGACCTAGGGGTACGGGGAGGGGGGTGGTGGAATGCTGTTGTTTGGTATTGTTGTTTTTTCTGGATAAATATGTTGTCTAAGCCACTACTGGCATTATTGGCAAGGAGCGTGCGTTTATGTGTGTGTGTGGGAGGGGGAGGAGGGGGGGGGCTGTGCTGCTTATTCACAATGGGCGCAGGTGTCAAGGCCGAGGTTCTTGACGGGCTCCTGTGTTAGGCTGTTTCACTCCGACATCATGTGGTTGCTTTTACGGGACGGGTGTGGTTGAGGGTGGAAGCGGGATTGCTAAACTTCAGTTTCCATTCTTCTTCCATTGAGCTTCCTGCAATAAACGGTTTGCGCAATATGGACGTCTGCGCATTTAAAAAAAAACTAGAGAGGCAGAAGCCTCCACGGCTCCCTTGTGACACAGGTCAAGGTCATTCACAAGAGTATCTTTGTAAAGCTTTTATCACTATCCATTATCATGCCAAGCAAAGTGTGTCTGGCGCACTGAGTCCTTGGCAATATTACAATTTTCCCCGAAACAGTTTGTATGGCCTTGACCTTTGGTCAAGGTCATTCAAATGAGATCTCATCAATGTCTATCATCATGCCAAGTTCGATGCCTCTAGTATTTGTAGTTCCCCTGAAAACGGTAATGTTAAGTTTCATAACAGACAGCTTTAATGACCTTGAACTTCAGTCAAGGTCATTCAAAAAGGTAGGTCTCATTGCTGTCTATCATCATGCCACGTTTGGTGCCTCTACTGTTTTTTGTCTTGGACAAAATGCCAAGGTTAAAGTTTCCAAAAAAAAAAGGCTTGCATGGCCTTGACCTTGACTAAAAGTCACTGAACACAGGTATGTCTGTAAAGGTGCTGCCAATGACAATCATCACACATAGTTTGAGGCTTCTGATCCTTCTAGATTCTGAGAAAATGCAAATATAAAATTTTCCAACAGACTGTTTTAATGACCTTGACCTTGAGTCAAGGTCATTTAAGATGGTATGTGTGCATAGGTCTTATCACTGTCTATCAGCACGCCAGGTTTGGCACCTCTGCTGTTTGTTGTTTCTGAGAAAATGCCAATGTTAAGGTTTCACAAAAATAGCTTGTACGGCCTTGACCTTGACACAAGGCCATTGAACACATGTATATATGTAAAGTTCTTATGGATGTCTATCATCATACAAAGTTTAAAACCTCTGGTGTTTGTAGATTATGAGAAAATGCCAATGTAAAATTTTCAAACAGAGAGCTTTAGTGACCTTGACCTTGAGTCAAGGTCATTCAAAATGATATGTTTTGAAAGGTCTTGTGGTTGTCTATCAGCATGCCAAGTTTGGTGCCTCTGCTGTTTGTAGATTCTGAGAAAATGACAACGTTAAAGTTTTCTGGACACACACACACACACACACACACACACACACACACACACACACACAGACAGACAGACAGACAGACGACGGAGGGCTAATACACAGACTCCCATTGTTACACAAGGGAGCCAAAAATGAAAGAGGGGGGGGGGGGGAGGTTTCATATCAACGCAGACACACCCTGTTTTTCAGCCCGATTTGAAAACTCAGTGACTGATCACGCTGTAGTGGGAACGTCAGTGACATTCGGCGCCACTGATCAAGTTGTTTGGAAACACCTATTATGTCCTGTCAGTGTCTATTTCCTGCGTGTTTCCTTTTTCAAATGTGAGTAGCACGGAATGTTCCCAACGCCAGGCTTTCGGTATTATTGGGGGAAGATGACAAAATAACAGTGTTTCTGACCCCCCCCCCCCCCCCCCCCCCCCCAAAAAAAAGACCAACGAACAATTTTGTTTCTGCAGACAAATCGCCATCGCCTGTAGTTGTTTCAACAGAAAACGATTTTCTGCACAAAAGTCAGTTTATTTCTCTAGAGAAAATCTTTCTGTGGCTTTTTGTGAGAGCAATAATTATTGTCGTTGAAACGTTTGAATAGAAGCACCGGACTTGCTCGAGGATAATTCCGAGAATCCCCGTGCACTGACACTCCCCCCCCCCCCCCACACACACACACACACCCAACCCCCCTCCCCCCCCCCCCCCCCTACACACACACACCACCCTTACCCCGGCACCACCGACCGTCACCATCACTCACTGACCCACAAACCCGAACTGAAAAAAGAGCATATAGTTAGCGTGAAGTTCCATTCAAATTGATCGATCATCAATATTATCATTCACGGTGACAATGCTACTGTAGTAGACCTTTGAATGACCGCATCCACCTCCCACGCACACACTTACACACACAAACACACGCATGCACTGTTAAACACACACACACACACACACACACACACACACACACACACACACACACACACACACACACACACAGATCCGAATAAGTAAACGTGTATTGACGGTACTGCAGGTTTATTTCTTCAAAGTGGGTAAGACACATGCATAATTATAAACTGCACTGAACTAAGGTCAACTTTGCAACTGCATCAACTGTATACTGAACTGCAGGTTTATTTCCTGAAAATGGGTATCACAAATGCATAAATTACATTGAACTTCAGTTTTAGTTTTTTCAAAGTGGGTATGGTAATCAAATGCCATGAATTAATTTGAACTGCAGGTTTATCTTTTGAAAGAGCGTATGATAAATACATGCCTAAACTGGGACTGAACTGCGGGTTTTGAAATAATAAATATAATAAATGCATACATAACTTGGCACTAAGCTTCAGGTTTAGTAATCCTTCTTTAAAGTGGATGTTATGAATGAATAACTGTAGATTTATTTCTCCGAAGTGGGTATGGAAACTAGATTTTCTGTACTTAGGTACAGTTTTGCTTCTTCAAAGTGGATATGAGAAATAGACTGCAGGTTTATTTCTTCGGCGAAGTGAGCATGACAAATGAGTACATCAAGCAGAAATAGTTAACAAAACGGGCAAACTGAAGGAAAAAAAAATGATTGATTTCTGCTTGTTGCTTATCCAGCTGTTGATAGACTGAACCTAGTAACAGGAGAGAGAGAGAGAGAGAGAGAGAGAGAGATGATAATTATGGCCATTAGCGTTACATGGCTTCATGTCCGCGTCAGACATCGGTCAGAGATTGATAATTCTTTCTAAATGTTCGATTATACTCCCTTATCAAGCCTGACATATCTCTTATCATTTCTGCGCCACAGTGAATATTCTGGATATTTCTCCTGTACTTTTTCACCATCTGCCAGGATATTTTGTCCTATCATATTTCCCACAGATAATTACATGTCCTGTCATGTCTGCGCCACAGTAGACAATGTTCAGTACAAATGTCCCATACATTCTATCAGCCAGGATATTTGACCTCCTGTATTTCCCACGGGTCCTACTAATTATCGAAAACAACCTATTTCCCACAGGTAGGAAGCCCTGGCTTTGTTCTCTAGATGGTCACCGTCACCAGCAAGCCGAGAATAAAGCAGAAATAGCGCCACCCGCACCTAGCAAAGGACCCATAGCTGGACTTTGTTGCAGACTCTTCGTTGCTCCCGATCCACGTTAAATGTAATGCGCAACATTTGTGTAGATGCCTGGAACGTCAGCTCTACCGCATCCTGCAGCACACGATAAAACACAGACCACCACTTTCTCATTCTGGCCGCACGTGCAGATCAAAGGTGCCCCAGGGTCGCTCTGAAATAACGCACACGCATAGTAAACAATATAATAACAACAATGATGATAATAATATATTACACTTGTAGAGCGCGGAGTTCTGCTTAGGAAAGCACTCAATGCGCTTTTTGCTCACGCACACACACAACATTCACACGCACACATTTATACACATCAATACAGCCGGTGGAGTTTAAAGATTAAAGGCTAGTTTGAAAAGATGTGTTTTGAGTTCTTCTTCAGTTAAACTGTAGGAGGGAAGGGATGTGTCTCAGAGAAGATGGCAAGGAGTTCCAAACGCGGGAGGCACTATAATATTACAATTTTCCCCGAAACAGTTTGTATGGCCTTGACCTTTGGTCAAGGTCATTCAAACGAGATCTCATCAATGTCTATCATTATGCCATGTTTGATGCCTCTAGTATTTGTAGTTCCTCCGAAAACAGTAATGTTAAAATTCACAACAGCTTTAATGACCTTGACCTTCAGTCATGGTCATTCAGAAAGGTCGGTCTCATTGCTGTCTATCATCATGCCTTGTTTGGTGCCTCTACTGTTTGTTGTTTTGGAGAAATTGCCAAGGTTAAAGTTTTCAAAAAAAAAACGCTTGCATGACCTTGACCAAAAGTCACTGAACACAGGTATGTCTGTAAAGGTGCTGCTAATGTCAATCATCGCACATATAGTTTGATGCTTCTGGTTCTTCTGGATTCTGAGAAAATGCAAATGTAAATTTTCCCAATAGACTGTTTTAGTGACCTTGACCTTGAGTCAAGGTCATTTAAGGTGGTATGTGTGCACAGGTCTTATCACTGTCTATCAGCACGCCACGTTTGGCACCTCTGCTGTTTGTTGTTTCTGAAAAAATGCCAATGTTAAGGTTTCACAAAAATAGCTTGTACCGCCTTGACCTTGACACAAGGCCACTGACTACATGTATATCTGTAAAGTTCTTATCAACGTCTATCATCATGTAAAGTTTAAAACCTCTGGTGTTTGTAGATTACGAGAAAATGCCAATGTAAAACTTTCAAATAGAAAGCTTTAGTGACCTTGACCTTGAGTCAAGGTCATTCAAAATGATATGTTTTGAAAGGTCTTGTGGTTGTCTATCAGCATGCCAAGTTTGGTGCCTCTGCTGTTTTTTTAGGTTTCCCATTCACACAATTTGTTCATGCAGTAGCAAATTAAGCTATGGGTACTTTCTATGGTAAAATATCATGATTTTTTTTCTTCCAAGATTCTGTTTCCACTCTGACATTGTTGTTAAGGTACAGATTTCAGTAAGCTTATCCATTTGAAATTACCATAATGGAAATGAATAATTTATGTTAATTCCAGCACTATTAGTCTAACCTACCATAAATGGTAGGTTAGACTAATAAACACTGCAAAATCAATGGGACTGGCGTACCCATCACCTGATACTATAATTATTAACAATAATGAAATTGTAAACTAGGGTTTAGAATAGGTAGAAGACTACGGTGTTCCGTGTTTGTTAAATTTCAGCAAAATGCCCTGCTGTTCATATTTAATGACCATTTCCAGGCTTTGCGGACGCAGTCTGTGTATCTATAACAAATGTTGACAGCAGACCAGATGGAACAGCTGTCTCGTGTTCAATAGTGTTTTGAGTGTGATCTGTGAGAAGTGTCCCGTGGAACTCTTACTACTTGGACGCCTTCAACTGTTCTGAATCTGGTACACTGTAGTTTGTGGTTGAGCTGCAGTTCTGCTGTTAGAAGCACCAGTTGCAATTTCTTTTCCACTGCTGAAGTTACTGACTGGAGTCGCTGTGTTAGGGGGATGCAGCGTGTGCTACAGGGCTGATGTTCCCTGTGTGAATCCCTTCAGCATTTCACATCTTTGGGTCTCCCTCTTGCAATTTCTTTTCCACTGCTGAAGTTACTGACTGGAGTCGCTGTGTTAGGGGGATGCAGCGTGTGCTACAGGGCTGATGTTCCCTGTGTGAATCCCTTCAGCATTTCACATCTTTGGGTCTCCCTCTTGTAATTTCTTTTCCACTGCTGAAGTTACTGACTGGAGTCGCTGTGTTAGGGGGATGCAGCGTGTGCTACAGGGCTGATGTTCCCTGTGTGAATCCCTTCAGCATTTCACATCTTTGGGTCTCCCTCTTGTAATTTCTTTTCCACTGCTGAAGTTACTGACTGGAGTCGCTGTGTTAGGGGGATGCAGCGTGTGCTACAGGGCTGATGTTCCCTGTGTGAATCCCTTCAGCATTTCACATCTTTGGGTCTCCCTCTTGTAATTTCTTTTCCACTGCTGAAGTTACTGACTGGAGTCGCTGTGTTAGGGGGATGCAGCGTGTGCTACAGGGCTGATGTTCCCTGTGTGAATCCCTTCAGCATTTCACATCTTTGGGTCTCCCTCTTGTAATTTCAAAATCTGTCCTGGAAAAAACAGCGTCACCTACATCCCCCACTGTTACCACGCTAAACATGCTTGGCCCTCTTTCACACCGACACACGCAAAGGTAGAAATTATGAGCTTATCCAAGTTATCGCAGTCAGCAAGACCAATGTTCAGAGTTAGTCATTAGCCTTACGGGAAGGCAGTTTGTTGGTATTTTTGGCAATCAGTCCAGTGAGTAATCACCAAGCTGACCGTTTCACTACTGGGCTCAAAATGGCTCCCATAAAATATGAAATTCCATGACTTTTCATGACTCTTGAGATAATTTCATGACTTTCCAGGCCTGGAAAGGCTATTTCCAAATTCCATGACTTTTCCAGGATTCCATGACCTGTATGGACCCTGTCATCTCGTGTCCAGCTGATCTCCAAGCACAGACTCTGCTCTCTTGTGTGTTTCTTCAACTTCAGCACAAAAACTAGTCTGTGAAAACACTATCTGCTCACGTGGTGTCAAACTGGCTGCTGATTCACCTGGGAAGAACCTTGTAACGTACACTGCTCCCACAGTATGCAGAGTCTCCATGTATCTTGAGGTGAGCTTTCAGCGAGTTGGAGTGGCGGTATTTCTTCTTGCAAATCTCACACTCATAAGGATATGCATTATCATGAATCCGCATGTGGCGCTTCAGGTTGTGCTGGTCACTGAACCGATTGCCACAGCTTTCACAGGAGTATGGTTTCTCACCAAAATGGACGGTGCGTCGATGTGCGCGCATGGACTGCACGTGGTTGAAGGACTTTCCGCAGAGGTCACAGAGAAACTGCTGCAGCTGGTAGCAGGCTTTGTGGTGGGACATTAGTCCATCTTGATGTGCAAATCCCTGGCCGCACTTGTCACAAATGCACTGTTTCACCCCACTGAAACATACACAAATCAAAGAGAATACTGTGTATCATTTTGGTATGATTAACTCTTAGCATACTCATACTGCCTCTCACCTGAACTGTATCACTGCACACCACCACATTGCACATGACCTCTTCTGCTGTGAAAACAACAGAAGGACTAACAACAAATTCATTCTAATGCACGCAAACAGTTTTGATTAAAAATAATAATGAAGTTACCAGTTCTTACAGTTTGTACTCCATTCTGGTTAGTTTTGTTATGTGACTGAGAGGACAAGCATACGTGTATACAGACATCGCAAGACGGAAGACTAATGACCTGGACATTGACAAGCTCTTTATACAGGATGTTGCTTCATACAGTGGCTACCTAGACTGCATTCGCTCAAAGCACATGTTAATGAGGAAATAAGGATAGAACTGCTCTGCACATGTATGGTATGGTATGGTATGGTATGGTATGGTATGGTATGGTATGGTATGGTAGACTTCTCCTCGGCGCACATATCCATCTCTGCTGAAATGCTCACGGCGCCGCAGGGCTGGTGGACGAAGCAGTGAAATCCTGCTGCCATTAAGCGCTACTTTATGTGCAAACCTTCACCCTGCTATTCACTCTGGTGCGTGCGACAGTATTTCTGTTTACCACGACACCGGCCACAGCCTACTCTTCTTCGAAAGATGAACGTGGGATTTTTAGCGTGCACACTTGATGTATACATGTGCGTGCGTGTGTACACGAAGGCGAGACAGGCACCGTAAACGAGTCTGCACATGGATTTGACTCGATATGGTATGGAAAAATCCCACCATATTCCTGCCCACCGGGGACTCAAACCACACAGCTCAGGATCCGAACTCGAATGCCTTAACCACTAGACCAAATCCCCATGTGGTCAACAACCAGGCATTACCAGCACAAACTGGGCAATATTTACAGGAAAAGTCATAAATCTTGAAAGCCAAGTGTTCAGAATGCAGCATATAACTTCAAGGTGCCCGTACCAGTGATTTTTAACCACATCTGTATACAGAAGGGTAAAAACAACAACAATCGTACATTCTCCCTGCTACATCTCTCACCTGTGTAACACAGAATGACGATGCAGGAAGTCCCACAGCTTCCATGTCGTGTAGGAGCAGCCAGGATGCTTACACTTGAAAGGCTTGCTCTCCTGATGGACCTCCTTGCAGTGAGTCCGCAGTCCGCTCAACGTCTTAGCCACAAAACTGCATGCCGGACACGTGAGGTGAGGCTCTGTGAAGTGGCATTTACTCATGTGTCTTGTCAGGCTCGACTTGCGGTGGTACGTCACAGAGCAGATGTCACAGATGAACACTGGGTGGTTCACAATGTGCTGTCTGCAACGCACACAAAACACAGTACAAACTACAGTGCTTCATGTTTGCTGTTTAGAAGTTAGTTACATACCACTTTTTCTTGTGTTGTCAGGACATCATGTCCTATTGCTTTCTTGTGTGCAGGACATACTGTCCTATTGTACTCCCAACCTGGAAATATCACTGTATAAACAACTGTATATATATATATATATATATATATATATATATATATATATATATACAGAGAGAGAGAGTGTTCACAATGAGGTGCCCCCGATTACGGAAAATACATCACACGAGTTTGTTGATTTCAACCGTAAAACTGTGAGTTTTAACGAGCAGTTTTACGGTCAAAATCAACAAATGAGTGTGGTGTATTTTACGTAATCGGGGGCACCAAATTGGGAAAATAATTTATACCACGTCCGTACCTGCATTTCTTTGATCTGAAAGCTGACATCGGCAATCCAACTGCTTCACGCGGCATCTATGACTGAGGTGCTTCACTTCGCTTTGTCCATAGGCTTTGAGAAGTCAGCAGGTCCGTTTCGAAGCCTCCGTCTTAGTAGAGAACTGGAACTAGGCTTACGCTTGTCACAAACACAACTGCTTGTGGATAAAATGCAGAAAAAGATCAACAATTCCACATCAAGCGACTGGCAAAGCTCCTTCGTCCCCATTCCCGTCCGAAGTCGAACCATGTCATGTTGTGACGTCAAGTATTCTTTAGTCGCGTGTCGCGTCATATCGTGACGTAAATCCTTTAACCAGAATACACCGCTGGAACACTGCTAGGGGTAGTATGTGTGCACTCTCTAGGTACAGCCATAATTCACGTGTGATTGTCATGGGTACAATGTTATACCACGCGTGGTGAATTATGGATTTTAAACCATGACTTGTAATAGTGGTAGAGTGGTATAAAATAATAAATATATATATATATAATAGGAACAAAGGCGTCGCTAAAGCTGAAAACATGTGCTCAGTCAGGTCAATTTGATCGTAGGGGAAGTAAGTAAAGCTGACAGCGCTACCTAGATCTAGGAGATGTGTGCTTTGTATGCCATTGGACAAGTCTGCCTTGCCCTACATTGGCCACAGGCCACAGTGCAGGGGGGGGGGGGGGGGGGGGGGGGGTTAGGAGGGATCTACCATTCCACTGCTGAAACATCTAACAGATCTAAGAGCATCTCACCATTCAAAGGGCCCCCATTCCCCTCCCACCGGGAGGAAAATGGTCGGTACACCCTAGGCCACATGAATTGGTGATTTTAGCCGCTCACGACCATGGTTTCGGGTCAATGGGACCCTCATCAGGTGAGCATGCGGCGATAGCCACGAGGGATGCAGCGTCCAACCAGCACTAAAAGGCTGCCCCAGAATAATCTGGTGCATCTCCAGTACTAGCAGACATCGCTACCCTAAAGCTCTGCAAGAGGTTTCAGCGGGAAAAGACTAAATAATTTAGAAGGAGCAACTGCCTAGGTGTAATGTCATGTAATTACATTTAATATAGAATAGGAACAATATACAATCATAGTCATTAACCATGGCACTTCAATCAGACTCCAGCTTTGAGCTAAGCCAGGTCATAAATGTGCACACACCTGTATTTCTCTGGATTGCTGAACCTGGCTCTACACTTTTTGCAGCGTATACTGTCTGTTTTGCCAAGGGTGAAGTCCATTTCATCGCTTGATGGAAACTCCTCCATCTCCACCCACTCAGAGTTGGAGAGGAGTCTGCTCCCTTTGTCCCCATCGTCTTTCTCTAGCAATGGTTTCTCAGCTTTGATCACCATCTCTGCTGACTCGTTTGGAGATGACTGCCTTCCTTGCTTCTTTTTGCCAGCTGTCACAGGCGGCTTTTCACTGCCACTGTCTGCCCCAGCATCTTTAATACCCAACGGAAACACAAGGGTAAAAGCACCTTTCTCATTGACTTCCTCTAGTGAGGACACTTGTAGATTGTTAGTATTTGGCGTGTCACTCCCATCATTCTCCTGCTTAACCTGTGATGCATCCAAAAACATATGAGATCTACGCTTCACTGATCTGCCTTTTGCTCGAGCTGGTTGTCTCGGCTGGGCGACAACCTTCATCGGGCGGCCTCTTTTTCTGTTGGATTTTGGTTCATTTGTGCGGCAACCGTTGTTACAGCACTGTTCTGTTGAAGCAACTTCAGTATGTTCATCTCCTTTAGCGCTGATGCCCAGCAAACGAGGGTCAGAAGAGTCAACCTCACACGAAACCAGATCGTCCGTGAGGGCGCTGCTGTCACCTTGAGCCCCTGTGACCTCTCTATACTCTTGACACAGCTGCACCACCTCCTCCATCTGCAGCCAACGTGCCGCTGACAACACCGAGGCCAACATGGCCGTGTTGAAACTCAGCACCCCTGTGTACATCATGTTCAGCAGACACCTCAACACACCCACTTCAAACAGGAGCTGGACATACACCCCGCCTGTCGCTGGGGAAGCGTGGGTGGCAGTTTCCAGAACAGATTTGAGCTTGGGGCTGAAAGCAGTCACGACACAAGCGTGCGCTCGAAGCTCCCCATCTTTCACAGCGAGGGTGAGGTCACAATGCTGCAAGTCTTGCCACTGTTTGTACAGCTTCCGACGCAGGTATGAGTCATGCTCCTGGGAAATGTGGACAAACTCCGAGTGGACAAGATCACGAGGGATACTGTCGGACGTCTGAGATGCCATCACCTCTGAAAAATCAATCACAGGAAAATGAGATAAAGACATGAGAAAATGTATGTAAAGGCATAATGATGATTATCTTGGCTGTCCAGCGGAATTTTATTTGTTTGATAATAACTTTTTTCCATGTATCATGTTCAGCACGAAGCAGACCCTGTGCCCGCAATTTACACATTTACCAATGTGCAAAAATGAAAATCATATGAAAATCATCTTAAATGGCATGAAAAAAATAAACAGTAAAGCACCTCTGAGACACCGCATAAAGCATTTGGACTGCTGATGGATGTCAGCTCTTGAAGCAAAGAAATTCAGGTATGGACATGTAAATTTCCCAAATCAGTGCTGCTGATTACAGAAAATACATCACACAATTTTGTTAATTTTGACTGAAAGACTGAGAGTTTTACCATGTGTGTAGTTTTTTGGTGTGTGTGGTTTGGGTTGTTTGCGGGTTGTTTTTTTAGCAATCAGGGGAGGTGGGGGGGGGGGGGGGGGGAGGGGGGAGCTTCATTGTGAGAACTCTATGTACCCAATGAACAAACATGAAATAACAACAATTTTGTATTGTGCAGTCAGTTCTATGAATGGATCAGTGCACACCCATGGATACATTTTGAGGGCCAAAAGCACCAAAAGATGCTTGCGAAAACAGAACTCCCTCTCCAAGACAAAACGGTCAATCCATTTGCATTTTGTTCCCGCTCATACCAAAGATCCTCTATACAATAAGATGGGGAACTCCTCCTACGCGTTATGTAACATGGCGTGGACAAGGCAAGAGTTGCGTCCCTTCCAAAGGGGAGGCTGGGGCCGGCTTGTGCAACTGTAACGCCATGCAGTTTGTGCTTTGTTTAGACCGCAAAGGTAGAGTTTTGGCTTCTGTTTTCACCACTGCTCGCTGGAACATTCGATTATTTGAAGTTTTTGGCTGTTCTTCTTCAGCCATAATGAGCATGAGTAAATGATGTGTTGAAATAATTGTAAACCTCATCACAACCGAGGGTGCCTCTTGGCACACGACTTCATTTTGTATACAGAAATTGCGTGCCGAAAGATGCCTCAGTTGTGAATGGGATGTTGTTTCAATTAACTGAGAAGTGATTTTATGATATCTTTGAGCGAAGTGTCCATTATTTGCTGTTCAGCAGATTCTTGTTCAACATGATGATTTCTTTTTCCTATCATATGGACTGCTCAAAATCCAACAAACATCCACATACTCCCATCACAATAAAGAGGAAATGCATATTGTTTAAAATATTTATTTTTTGTCATCGCTTTCATACATCATCACTGAGAGGGTACATGTATACATACATCATCATCCACCATTTGAAAAATTGAAAGATGGCGAGAATGTTATACTCTGTGTGTGTGTGTGTGTGTGTGTGTGTGTGTGTGTGTGTGTGTGAGAGAGAGAGAGAGAGAGAGAGAGAGACAGACAGACAGACAGACAGACAGACAGACAGACAGACAGACAGACAGACAGACAGACAGACAGAGAAACACACACTAGCGGCATGCTGACGTGATGAATCATACACTGTGCTCAGATAGGACTGCACAAGGCTGTTATATATTGTAAACAGTGGAGGAACGTCAAATCAGTTCCTTCAGATAAATAATTTATTTACGGTCACCAAATGTTCCACCTTAAAGACTCACCTTCCGACAATTCTATTCTCACAAATCGTTCACACACACACACACACACACACACACACACGCATGCATGCATGCATCCACACACACACACGCACATCCATGCATGCAGACAGGCACACATGAATGTATGCATGCATGCATCCATCACACACGCACACACAAACACACACACACACACACACACACACACACACTCTCTCTCTCTCTCTCTCTCTGTCCCTCTCCATTAACAGTCCCTCTTGACGGTGACCACTGAATGAATGAAATGAACTGAAGTTTAGGAAAACTTACCTGTTTGTGTTGAAAGCTTCCTCTTGGCTTTGTCTGGAGCAGCAGGTTTGTCCAGTTTGCGTCTAGTTGATGTTGCTTTCAGCGGGGGATTGGGAACATTGAAAATAGTCGGCACAGCATTCCAGACCAGCCTATCTCTTTCAGCAGGACGCAGAAACTGATTCTCTTCGAAGTGATCACTGCACAGAAGGTATCCCCGAGAATGCAGACTTGAGGGCGGCTTGTTCATAAGATCCTGTCTTCTTGCGTACTGGACCCACTTTTTGCATCTGTTGATAAAATGTTTTAGAGCATTAACACACTGACACAGGTAGCACAATGGCCATTTTCAACTGAATGGCCAGAAATGACCCATCTTCTTCGCAACTGAGAACCATGCAATGTTTCATGGAAATGCACGGATAAACCGGCCCTGCCAGCAGTCTCAGTTTAAGTCACGAGTGTATGTTTAAGTCACGAGTGTATTTTCGTCGTGTTTTTTTTCTAGTTTTACTTGTGGTGTATTTGGTGTGAGTGTGTGCCAAAACACAAAAATCGATACACCGCTTCAGTGCCAGCCAACTGTATTTTAGATCTAGACAGGTAAGATTCAAACTGTTGCTTGACAAATGTCGTCAAAATTAATTTATAATACTAATAGTATTTATAATAAATGTCGGTCACTCACCTTTCTTCGTCTTTAGGGAACTTGAAAAAAGATTTCCCCTCACAGCTTATTTTGTTTCGTGCATTTGTGCACGAAATTGCACAACAGAAGCCGCCGCCTTGCCTCCTTCGGTCAGCCATCGCAGCCTCTCCGAACGGGAGATCACTCTCAATGCCTGTCCACGCTTATGTGTCTGAGTTCCCCATTTTATTGTATAGGCCTAGAGGATCTTGCTCAACGCCGTCTGCGGTATAGTAGCCTAAAACAGAACCTCCGTGTGCATCAGGGGAGGCAACCTTGCACGGCGCTGTGTTGTCTGTACACATAAATTTCAGTTATTGCCTAAAAGCTCTCTGCTGAAGCCAAATTCTGAATAAATGTGAAGATATGCGCTGACATGGTCTTACATGACACAAAATATACCCTGTGCTGCATCGCGACAACAATCATCCTAGCAGCTTTACAGCGTTTACCTGCACAGGGCGCACAGGGCGACATTTTAACACCTTACGTGCCCCGCAGAAAACTGTTCGTAACAGCTGTGCCCTGACGATACGGATGAACTAACGGATGAATTTGATAACAAACACACACCTGCCATGGCGTATGACTATGACATCACGTCTAAGCATATGACAAGCCCGGAGCAACAGCAGCATGCACGGGGGGAAAAAAAATGCTTTTGCTGCCGTTCGAGCCAGCAAATAGGTCACACGTCACGAGTTACCTCCCGTACACTGCAGGAGTAACCGACGTAGTCGCTCTGTGCGTGTGTGTGTGTGTGTTGTAATAAACAATAAATTTGATATATTTATGCGGAAACTATGTACACTCCCTTTGCTGAGGAAAAAGTTCAGTTTACTGGGAATGAGAATCCTCTTCAGGAAAATAATTTAATGATAATAATAATGAGTATTGCATAGGCGCTTTGCCCATTTCTTGAATCATCTCAAAGCGCCGCAAACTGAACCCAACACGCATGCTCACGTGAATCATACGCATTCTCTCACACACTGGACATAAACACATTACAATCAGTGGTGTGAAGGGTCAGCTCAGCTTTTTCAATTTCGGAATTTTAATTAAAATTGCATTTATTTTTCAAATTTGGTGGGCTGAACATTTCCAAAGCAATGGGGGGGGGGGGGGGGGGGGGCGTGGTTCGGGTAACCCATGAGTGATCGGGGAAGTCACATCCTCGATTACAGCAGAGGGCCGGTCCTGGCTAAGGGGAAGGAAGAGAGAGAACCCCAGACGATCGGCCCGAATGAACAGTGCCACATTCGAGAAGGAAAAATTCTTTGCTCCAAGTGGGACTCGAACCCCTGACCTCTTGCATTGGTGACAATTCTCTTAACCACTAGACCACCGACCGCCATGAAAAACGTGTTTCTTATGCTTGTGTATGTTGAGCTTCTGATTTCTGTGTGTGTCCTAATGATGTGCATGCGAGAAATTAGTAAGCTTGCACCTAGTTACACATTCATCATACCCGCTTTGGAGAAATAAACCTGCAATAATAAGTTGAAAATTTGACTTTATTTGTGTTCCTTATAATTTATAAGTAATGGCCGTTGGTGGTATGCACTGGTATATGAGTATATATAAATCCAATACAAAAAGATTCCACCGTCACTTATCAATAAAAAGAGAAATAATCAAACAAAAACAGAAGCAAGCTTTAACATATTTCTCATATATGTATATATAATTATATATATTTCCAGAAACAAAAAAATAACAATTTTCAGCATAATTATGTCAAACATACAGCTGAACAACCTGCAAGACATAGCAGTATATTACATACAGCGAAAGACAAAGAGAACATACGCAAGACCAACAAAGTAAAAGCCTTCAGGAAAGGATGATAACAGTTAAATAATGCCAACTCATAATAAAATCTTACTTTAAAACATTTGGCGCTGCAATGTGGCGACGTGCTTCCCCCAGAGGAAGCAGCCCGAATTTCCGAAAGGGATAATACAGTAGTATAAAAAAAAAAAGGACCTTTTGCCAAACGTAAGTTCCACACGGAGGGAAACTCATGACCCAGCAAGTCTATCACAGAGATGAGCTGAAACAAATTTCAGCCAAAGTTTCCAGTCCATAGCTTGAATGTGCACCCCCACCACCACTGCCCCCAACACTGTCATTTCTTCTGCTTCCACCTCCCCCCTGGCTTTCACAAGCAGCTTGTGTCTGAGTCTTAGTTTTCTCAACACTGAGTGATGCATCAACAGGAGTATTGCTGCTGCTGGAAGCACAGGAGACAGAGACAGCTTCAGACCTAGCGACACTGCTGTCAGGATCAGAATCCTGGGTATACAGAGTCCGAAAATCGCCGCCATGGGCACTCTGGGCTGGGACGGTGTGCGTTGTTGAAGGAAGAAGGCTGTTTCCTGCCTTTGAGACTCCGGTCTGTGTGTCCAGTGTAGCAAATGTTGACAGCAAACCAGATGGAACAGCAGTCTCATGTTCAACAGTGGTTTGAGGGTGAGCGACGAGATGTGTCCCATCCGGCAGCACAGTTACCGCGTGGCCGCCTTCAACTGTTCTGAAATTGGGTACATTGTAGTTTGTGGTTGATGCTGTTGTTCCACTGTCAGGGCTGGATAACGGTTTAAAAGATGCACCAGCTGTAATATCCTCTCTGCTGCCGAAGTCACTGACTGGAGTCGCCATCTTAGGAGATGCAGTGTGTGTTGTGTGGCTAAAATTTTGTGTGTGAATCACTTCAGCAGCTCTTGTATTTGGGTCTCCCTCTGACGATTTCAAGATCTGCCCAGGGAAAACAGCATCACCTACAACCCCACCTTTACTATACTGAGTCCCTTTGGCAGAGAGAAGAAACACATCTCGAATTCTGTTTTCGTGATCCACGAATCTAGATTCCGTTCTGTCCTGGCTTCCCTCCACTTCAGCACAAAAACTGTCTTGCACTACGACCCTAGGCTGACTGTCAGTCTGTGAAAACACTATCTGCTGACTCGGTGTCAGCCTAACGGCCAAGTCACCCCCAAGTGATCGTGAAACATCATGGCTGTTCACTTGAAGACCTTCCGGTAGTACCATTTGAACTGCTCCCACAGTATGCAGCTGGAACTCTGCATCTCCGTGTTTCTTCAGGTGAGCTTTGAGTGAGTTGGAGTGGCGGTATTTCTGCTTGCAAATCTCACACTCGTACGGATATGCGTTTTCATGGATCCGCATGTGGCGCTTAAGGTTGCGCTGGTCACTGAACGGATTGCCACAGATTTTGCACATGTAGGGTTTCTCGCCAAAATGGATGGTGCGTCGATGTGCACGCATGGACTGCACGTGGTTGAAGGACTGTCCACAGAGGTCGCAGAGAAACTGCTGCAGCTGGTAGCAGGCACGGTGGTGGGACATCAGTCCAGCATGCTGTGCAAAGCCCTGACCGCACTTGTCACAAATGTACTGTTTCACTTCACTGAAACACACACAAACAAAGAAAAAATACATGGACTGATTTAAGGTTGAACGCCTATGAAACTTGACTTTATAAGGAGTAATTCACCCTCTGAAACACCCTCAGTGATCACAACACAGAAAACTAATGGACTGGACACTGACCTCCTCCATCACCAATATCCTATCAAGTAGGTTCTGCAGGAACCTACACCCCAGCCAAACTCAGCAAAGTTTGGAAGACTGAAGGGGCAGGCTCAAGCGTTCAAGCACATGCGACAGCAGCCATTCTGAGTCTACTTGAATTCCTAAACTGCAGAACCGTGTGAGAATCCCTGACTACTTCCAGGCATTAACCATGTACTGTCAAACAAAACTTTCCCCACATGGATTTTTTTGTTTTTCTCTGATTTTCTTTTCTTCAAAAAACATGAAACCTTTTTACCAACCCCGGAACCCATCACAGGTGCCCTTCCTTGGAAAATCGCAGATCCAAGATGAGTCCTCATGCCTGACCTGTGTGTAACATTTTACTGACAAAGTTGAAACGCTTCTACTAAATGTTTGTGATAATGACTGAGTATCCAGCATTTAACTTTTAAGTGTGAGTATCAGTAATTTTTAACCACCAATGTACAGAGAAGGTAAAAAACAAATGCACGTTCTTCCTGCTATATCTATTACCTGTGTATCTCTGAATGACGGTGCAGAAAGTCAAACTTCCATGTCGTGTAGGAGCAGCCAGGGTGTTCACATTTGAAAGGCTTGTTCTCCTGATGGACCTCCTTGCAGTGAGTCCGCAGCCCACGCTCCGTCTTTGCCACAAAACTGCATGTGGAACACGTGAGATGATGCTCTGTGAAGTGGCTTGTTCTCATGTGTCTTGTAAGGTTCGATTTGCGGTAGTACGTCACAGAGCAGATGTCGCAGACGAACGTTGGGTGGTTCACAATATGGTGCCTGCACATGACACACAAAACAGAGGGTGTCGTCTACTTTGCCTAATATTTGATGTTTTGTGTATTAATTTTAGCACCTAAGCACAAGAAACGAATTTTTTTTAAATACCTATAAGCTTTCACAATAATAAATAATTGCCTATAAATAGAACAGTATGGAAGTCTTAGAGAAGTGTGCTTTACGCAGTATTAGCTGCAGCATATGAATATGAAACTAATGTCTGGATCCACAAAAAAGGCCCACTTTCACACTATCAATTACAGGGATTATGAAAAGACTCGTCCGACAGCCCACAGACTAGTGAAAATACCGTCGGACTAGTTAAATTGTTTTACCACTGGCCCGCCGGACTAGTTGAGATTACGAGGCAAAGCTTGCTCTATTTTCACAGAGCTGAATGCACAAGGTACTGTCAGCGAGCCCCTCTCTCTCTCTCTCTCTCAGTTTCTGTTGTGACGCTGGGGTGAGAGTAACTATTTTTAGCACGAGCCGCTCACCACAACTCTCCGTAAAAAAAAACTCAGTGGTTTCTCCGCGAAGCGCGCCGCGCATGCTCATCCCAGAGATCGGGGAACCCTTCATGGCAACCGCGTGTTCATAACTGTTATCAAAGTGTTGTGAATCTTTTTTTTATTTATGAATAGGTCTATATTTGACAAAATGTATTTTTGGGCTAGTGGAAATGGTTTCGGGCTAGTTCAAAAAAGTTGGTTTTAAATCTTGCTAGCTCGAAGGACTAGCATGATTTTTCAGCTTTCATAACCCCTGGATTAGCAAAGGAGATATGACCATTAACAGCGTCATAACTCATTACGCAGTTCACTGAAGTAGATTAAACTGAAAGTGGCAAGTAACAGATCAAAACAGTCATCACTTTTCACTTTCTACTGCCACGGCATTTCAAACTTGCCAGTGTAAGACTCAGCGATCGTCAAATGTGTCAGGACCATGGCAGCCATTCGGGCTACCGCCCTGAACAAAACTGGTAGCCCAAAAAAAAATTCTGGAAGCCAGAGTGGCTGCTAGGTTCTGATTCATCTCAGAATTCCTGCTCGCCATTTGGGCTACCGCTACCAGAGCTTTCACTCGCCCGACGGTAAATTTGGTAGCGAAAGCGAGCGGGCGAGCGCATTTGACGATCGCTGAAGACTCAAGCCTTGAGCTAAGGAAGTTCATTCATGTGCATATAAATTGTACATGTACCTGTACTCCTGTTGATTGGTGAACCTGGCCGTACACTTTTTGCAGCATATACTGTCTGTTTTGCCAAGGGCGAACTCCATTTCATCGCTTGATGGAAACTCCTGCATCTCCACCCACTCAGAGTGGGAAAGGAGTCCGCTGTCTTTCTCACTGTCATCTTTTTCCGGTGACGGTTTCTCCGCTTTGATCACCACCTCAGCTGACTTGTTTGGAGACGACTGTCTTCCTCGCTTCTTTTTGCCAGTTAGCTGGTCCTGGCTTTCGGAATCTTTCGGGCCTTTCTTTGCACTGCGGCGTTTTGAGCCACCTCTCACCGGTGATGCTTTAGTGCTGTCATCTGTCTCAGCATCTTGGATGTCCAGTGGAGATGCAGACGTACCTTTCTTGTTAACATCCTCTAATGAGGAGTGCGGCAGAATATTAGTGTTTGATGTGTCACTCCCGTCATTTTCCTGCTTAATCTGTGACGTGTCCAAAAACACTTGAGGTTTTTGTTTCACTGATCTGCCTTTTGCTCGAGCTGGTTGTCTCGATCGGGCAACAACTTTCACAGGGCGACCTCTTTTCCTGCTGGATTTTGGTTTATGTTTGCGGCCACCCTTTTTACACCCCCGTTCTCCTGTTGAAACAACTTCAGTACGTTCATCTCCCTCAGTGCTGATGCCCAGCAAACGAGGGTCGGAAGAGTCAACCTCACACAAAACCAGATCGTCCGTGAGGGTGCTGCTGTCACCTTCAACCCCTGTAACCTCTCTGTAGTCCTGACATAGTTGCACCACCTCCTCCATCTGCAGCCAACGTGCCGCTGACAACACCGAGGCCAACATGGCCGTGTTGAAACTCAGCACCCCTGTGTACATCATGTTCAGCAGACACCTCAACACACCCACTTCAAACAGGAGCTGGACATACACCCCGCCTGTCGCTGGGGAAGCGTGGGTGGCAGTTTCCAGAACAGATTTGAGCTTGGGGCTGAAAGCAGTCACGACACAAGCGTGCGCTCGAAGCTCCCCGTCTTTCACAGCGAGGGTGAGGTCACAATGCTGCAAGTCTTGCCACTGTTTGTACAGCTTCCGACACAGGTATGAGTCATGCTCCTGGGAAATGTGGACAAACTCCGAGTGGACAAGATCACGAGGGATGCTGTCGGACATCCCAGATGCCATCACTTCTGCAAACAAAAGTTTACCGGCAAATGCGATAATATGCAAGGGAATAAACATGATTGCCTCGGCTATCTTAGTATCTAATACAGGAATAATTATCTGGTAATGACTATCATAATCTCTATGCATCATGTTTTGCATAAAAACGCAGTGCTTCCCATAGACAGGGTTGCTGCGGGGGTTTTTTCCACATGCCCCCAAAGGAGTTTCTGAAGTAATAAACAAGAACAAAAACTGAGGCAGAAGCCTCCACGGCTCCCTTGTGACACAGGTCAAGGTCATTCACAAGATTATGTCTGTAAAGCTCTTATCACCATCCATTATCATGCCAAGTAAAGTGTCTCTGGCACTCTGAGTCCCTGGCAATATTACAATTTTCCCCGAAACAGTTTGTATGGCCTTGACCTTTGGTCAAGGTCATTCAAATGAGATCTCATCAATGTCTATCATCATGCCAAGTTCGATGCCTCTAGTATTTGTAGTCCCCCCGAAAATGGTAATGTTGAAATTCAGAACAGCTAGCCTTAATGACCTTGACCTCAGTCAAGGTCATTCAGAAAGGTAGGTCTCATTGCTGTCTATCATCATGCCTCGTTTGGTGCCTCTACTGTTTGTTGTTTTGGATAAAATGCCAAGGTTAAAGTTTCCAAAAAAACGCTTGCATAGCCTTGACCTTGACAAAAAGTCACTGAACACAGGTATGTCTGTAAAGGTGCTGCCAATGTCAATCATCACACATATTTTGAGGCTTCTGATCCTTCTAGATTCTGGGAAAATGCAAATGTAAAATTTCCCAATACACTGTTTTAATGACCTTGACCTTGAGTCAAGGTCATTTAAGATGGCATGTGTGCATAGGTCTTATCACTTTCTATCAGCACGCCAGGTTTGGCACCTCTGCTGTTTGTTGTTTCTGAGAAAATGCCAATGTTAAGGTTTCACCAAAATAGCTTAATTGTACAGCCTTGACCTTGACACAAGGCCACTGACTACATGTACTTCTGTAAAGTTCTTATCAGTGTCTATCATTATGCAAAGTTTAAAACCTCTGGTGTTTGTAGATTACGAGAAAATGCCAATGTAAAATTTTCAAACAGAGCGCTTTAGTGACCTTGATCTTGAGTCAAGGTCATTCAAAATGATATATTTTGAAAGGTCTTGTGGTTGTCTATCAGCATGCCAAGTTTGGTGCCTCTGCTGTTTGTAGATTCTGAGAAAATGACAACGTTAAAGTTTTCTGGACACACACACACACACACACACACACACACACACACACACACACACACACAGACAGACAGACAGACAGACAGACGACGGAGGGTTAATACATAGACTCCCATTGTTACACAAGGGAGCAAAAAACATGAAACTTGTAACCTGACGTAAGCCAAAAACCCTAGAGGCACTACTGCATTTTCTAAAAAGGAAGTAAAGTTTCTTTCTAGTTTCAGAGGCGAACAGGTATGCATCATTTTGGATTGTGTGTGTCAGTTACTGGGAACATGGTGGGGACGGTCTGCAATAAATGGAGAGTGCTTCTGAGGGATAACATTTAAGACAAGGGTGGGTGTTTGGGAGTTTAACGTCCTTTTCCACCACATACGGGTGATATCAAAGACGGGGCAACGATGAAAAATCCAGCACAAATATTTGGCCCCAGCCGGGATATAAACTCACGACCCGAGCATTAGACGTCCAACGCTCTACCATTCGGCCACCCTGGCTCCACCATTTAAGACAAAAATCACTGTAAAAGGTGTGTGGGAATTTAAATACTAAACTCATGAATGAAGTAGAAGATTTACATAGTGAACAAAAGTGGAAAGATAACTTTTGCCATGAAGTTCTGCAGTTCAGTGGTTTAAATTAAACTTTAATGCATGCAAATGGATTCAGAGACAGAACTGAATTCATTGTGACTGCCCAAAACAACAAACGTTGTCTGCAGAAATTAAAATAAATTCTAAAACGTTCCTGCTGCTGTGGGGACTGTTCCTTTCACTCTATCTCCGTGTGTGTGTGTGTGTGTGTGTGTGTGTGTGTGTGTGTGTGCATCACGGGAGACAACCTTGCATGGACGGCAACGCCCTGTTTATTTTTTTCAGGATTATTTTTATCTCCAAGGTACTAGCCAGCGGGTAGATTTATTAAGCCAGTTTGAACACATGTGACGATGCGTTCTTACTTAAGACAAAACATCGCGCCTAGCGATCATGTCATCAGCTGCCCTTCCCGCGTTTACCCTTTCAGTGGCTGACATAACCCTCTTAAGGCGACATTTTAACACCTTACGTGCCCTCGAAGAGACCGACTGTGCACAACGACTGTGGCTTGCCGATACGGACGCACTAATGGACGAGTTTGATGACTAACACAAACCTGCCATGGGGTATGACTGTGAGATCACGTCAGAGCCTATGACGAGCCAGGAACAACAGCGGCATTCCCGAAAAAGTTGCTTTTGCTGCCGTTCGAGTCAAGATGGCGTTGGCTTCCAACCGTGGCCTCAAATAGGTCAAGGAGAGGGCCTGTCGCGAGTTGCCTCCCGTACACTGTTGCATCCTCACTGTTGTGGACCTCTGTGTGTGCGCGTGTGTGCGTGTGCTCTCTCTCTCTCTCTCAGATGTGACCTCCCGGTTCCTGTTAAAGCCGCATCCCCTATCACTGTTCAAATACTGACTTCATGTCACAGTAGAGCGTGAAGCCATAAATGTTATAACACTTTTTTTTTCACTTTTAACACTGGTACTGTATATTGCATTTTAGTAATTTTCCCTGATTAAGTGCATGCAGACTGTTCGACTGACTGGTATATTACATTTTAGTAATTTTGCCTGATTAAGTGCATGCAGACTGTTCGCCTATTTTATACCTCTCTTTTTGTGTTTAATTATTATTAATGACTTTTCAGTTATCTTCTTCTTTTTCAGTTTTTAAATTTTGTGTGCACTTGAAATATATAGGCATCAGTTGTGTATGTGTCACGGTGTGCGTGTGTTTGCAACATCTGCTCGCTGTTTGTTTCTTTGTTTGTTTGTTTGTTTCTTTGTTATTGTTTTATTTGTGCATTTATCTCTCGATCTGTCTGTTTTCCTTGTTTTATTCCTTATTTATTTTAGTTAATAGTTTTTAGCAACGGCAGGTATGAAAACTGACTACTTGACGTCAACTGCCTCTACCGTTGTAAAATAAAGTTTCGTTGATTCGTTGATTCATCGACTCTCTCTCTCTCTCTCTCTCTCTCTCTCTCTCTCTCTCTCTCTCTCTCTCTCTCTGCGTGCGTGCGTGTGTCAAGGACAGACAGTTAGAGACCTGTGCGTCTATGTTCTCATCCTTGGCAAATAAAGTTTCATTCAGTCAGTCAGTCAGTCTCTCTCTCTCTCTCTCTCTCTCTCTCTCTCTCTCTCTCTCTCTCTCTGGAAGAAACTACTTTTCAGCTCTGTGGAAACAACACTGATTTATGGCTCTAGCTTACTCTCTCCGCAGTCCGGGACTCCGACAGTGATACTTGAAGGTCACGGTTTCAATTTGGGTTGAGAACAGTTGTTTTTTCTGTGAAAAACCGCTGAGAAGGAAGAAAAAAAATCAGCAGACAACAGTGTCACAGTGTAATCGACTCTATACGTGTACTGTAAATCATGTGTGTCGCCGCCTTACGCTAGTGTTTCATCACTGTTCATAAACTAAACTGAGTCAGTGATGGTGATACTGATGAGGTAGGCTGGCTGACAACTGAAGGCCGGCCTGTCAGTGTCAGTACTGACTGATATGATCATAATTATGATCAGTGATGACAATGATGATGATGCTGGTGATGACTGAAGTCAGCGTCATTCGAGTTACGGCGCATCAATGTAATAACATAAACATAAAAACACATTAAACACTCATTCTTTGTTTATATATACAAATATTATTTATTGTATTGTATGCATGTGTCTGAAGACAATTTTCTGTTTTTAAAATGTATTTTTAGAACAGACAATGAAGTATTTTTGAATTTGAATTTGAGTACATGTATTCCCACTCGGGGCAAAGAATTTTTCTCTCTGGTATTTTGTGCCGTTCATTCGGGCCGATTTGGTCGAGTCCTCGGTGGTTCTCTCCGCCGAGACGCCGGCCGGCTTCGCCGGGCTTACCGGCTCCCCCTTCGTCTGCCAGCTCAACTTTGGATATTTTCAGCCCACACAATTCAACGTGACATAAATGCAATTCTAAATTCCGAAACTTAAGTAGCTGAGCTGACCCTTCCCACCACTGACGTGTCTTATTTCATGTGTTAGTGTCCTATGACGCCGGCTATGTGTTCACTGAGGGAATGTGTGGCACTGATTCGCGTGACTGAACCTGCGTGTCACACTGAGTTCACTGACTTCAGTCGTGGAGCTGCCGGTGAGTCAAGCAATCAGTTGGGAAATCCACACATTAGTGTTATTCAGTACATGTATTACTAGCTGAAATACGTATTAACCGTCTGTCCACATTAACTAAGCCGAGACTGCTGTGTCGGAAATGGTCAGGTAGGCCTGTAGGAAGCCCCGACATGACGGTCACAGCTCAAAGATGATGTTGAGTTTGGAACCCTTCATGGCCCTGTTGTAAATCTCATCAAACTGTTGGTTCTGTTCAGGGGTGAACCAATTCTTCCAGTCGCCCACCTTTCCTGGGGAACGAGAACACAGAAAATCATTATTCCCAAAAAGTAAAACATAAACGCCCACAGCAATGACCACACTGAACTGATTCAGTTCCACTTTATCAGTCAAGCGTCCAGGGCCGACGACAGGGGTGGAGGGGAGGGGATTAGGGGGCTTTGGAGGCTTAGCCTTCCTTCCCCACCCCCTACCAAAAAAAAAAAAACCCGACAAAAACAACAACAAAACTCAATAACTGACGTCCAAAAATAAAAAAATAAAAATACGCATTTTGGACGCTCAAGCCCGATGCCACTCCCTGAGCCACCCCCGGCCCCCACCACCACCACCACCACCCACCCACCCCTCAAAGTCCCCCTATCCACACACCGAGCAAAAAATCGAAGTCGGGTATCAGTTTGGCCGCTGTAGTCCTTTGGCAGGGAACACACGAGTAATTTTGCCCATTCTCTCCTGAGCTGACTTGGAGACACTGACTACGGTAATTACGTGTGCACGGTCTCACAGAGCTGGAAAAAAAATCCAATCATCATTCGTACTGCTGTTACCTTTTCTAAAGAACCCGGGGCTGCCCTGCGCCCAAATGTGCTTGAAGTGGTCATCTTTCACCTCTTCCGTTGCCGCCTTCAGTTTTTCGAATGAGCACGCGTCAGCGATTTGCCGGCACAGGTCACGTGACCGTCCCAGCTCAAGGAACTCGTTCAGTTTGATCACGTGGCCCACTGGATCCTGCATTGTACACCGTGATGATGACTCGTGATGATGACTACATGCAACTGTTTTATCAACCCAACGTGTAAATTATATATATACGCATATCTTACCCCAAACTGAAGGCTTTTCCAGATTCAATTTATCAGTCCTTAGCAACTCAAACCAGGCTTAGTGCGTAACATCAGATTTTAGAAGTGAACTAATATCATCTGAACTACCGGGATCAGTCGAGGGTGCGCCGCATGCAATTCCGTCTGTGGGGGGGGGGGGGGAAGACAAATAAAATTTTATTGGGAAGGGGGGGGGGGGCAATCGGGATGGGAGGTGGTAGGGGGGTGTTACCGGCGATTGCCGACCTGCCGGTACGGCTCTGTAGATCAGAGTAACGTTTGATCTGAGTATACTAATGCTCTGTTGAAGAAATGACCTGAAATGACCCGCCCACTCAGTGCAAATATGATTCCCTTACCGGGCCATTCCGAGACACTGGAGTGCGCAAAACGGAAAACTAACAACACACACACACACACCGTCACACACACACACACACACACACACACACACACACACACACACACACACACACACACACACACACACACACACACACACACACACACACACACACACACACACACACACAGAGGCTTCGACGACTGTGGCTGTCACGGTGACAAACCGCTTACCCTCACAGCCTCCTCATAGACAGCAGTGTAGACAGGCAGCTCGGGATGGGCCGCCATTTCCTTCTCCATGTCCCGGGCAGCCTCGAACCAGTTGTTACACCACACTGCTCAACAACAACATATGAGTCAGCCGCAGGCATATTGTGTGAACTTCATATGACGACCTGCACTACATCCGTCTTTTCAATAAAAACAATGTTTTGCCCCAACTATGGAACCGGCTCTGTTTCTGTGTCAGCGAGAGCGGTAATAATCCCGCTTACATTCCGCAGGCGACAGAAGTGTCATCTCAGTCTGAAGCGGCGACACCCGGCCATCGGCGCCCTCTCCCCCAACCCCTCAGTGCGCCAACTTTGACTGATTCAGTTAATGTTAGTATAACGTCAGTTGTTGAAGAGACTGATAACGCCTGATAATGAATTTGATCAGTGCTTAGGCCTTTTTACCACTGATTTGGCAGCAGATTTGGTACACTGTGTACTAGTTTTTCCCTGCCTCAACCTTGGAACAGAATGTTCCACCCCCAACCAGCCAATCAGCGTACACTGCTTGGGTGATAACACACGCCAGATGGGTATAACACATACATGTATCTATTTATCGAATTTTGTCTGTTGCAGGTTTCTTTCTTTCTTTCTTTCTTTCTTTTTGTCACGGATCATGAAGAGCTTTACACAGAGTTCACGCATGGTACCATTAAGACCTGTGCTAAACTTCAACCTCATTATATAAATTTTGACGTTTCACTTCTGAGCTAAACGACGGCTGAAAGCTTTTGGCTCAACGGAAAACGTTATGGGAGATGATTTGTAGGTTGCCGTGGTGTGCCGCGGGATTGTGCGGGGTGGCTGCATGCACGAAGCTAGACTGAATGGCAAAATAATGACAAATTGTCCTCTTGTATGTCTTCATGACCCTTCAATAGCTGTAATGTCTGTTCAAGCATATTTGACACTGTGTGGATTGCTGAAACTAGTAGTAGTCCATTGAGAGGGGTTAAAGCTACCATTTTTATGCTCACAGATCATTCCGAGCTCAGTGTTTTCTTAGCTCCATCCACGTCATCGCACCACTTCACTGAGTAGACACTGACCTGCACAGTGACGGGTGGGTGGGTGGGGGTTTGGGGGTTTAACGTCCTTTTCCACCACATAGGGTGATATCAAAGACGGGGCAACGATGAAAAAGCCAGCACAAATATTTGGCCCCAGCCGGGATCGAGCTCACGACCCGAGCATTAGAAATCCAACGCTCTGCCATTCGACCACCCCGGCTCTCCCCTGCACAGTGACAGCATCTGTAATGCTGGCGCACAGCCAACAGAAGCGTACTCGATAACGCGGCGACCGACCACACTGAGCGCCCCAGCAATGTAACAACAGTCGCAAACTTTGAATGTTCGACCGCTCTCGCGGCAAAGTGTAAACAACATTGTATCTCATTAAGAGCTGTACTGTTCCGCAAAGCGTCAGACACACAGACTCAGCCCTCAGCTTTAAAAAGTCCATTTAAGACACACCCGTTTTCACCAAACCGGCAACGATGAGTGAATGACAGACACTCTGTGTGTGTGTGTGTGTGTGTGTGTGTGTGTGTGTGTGTGTGTGTGTCTGTGTGTGTGTGTGTGTGTGTGTTCTTTTAGCTATTTTAGTGCTTTTTATCTTCCAAGTAGTTTTTAGTTTCTTTTAGTTATTTTTACCTCTGTAAGTGCTTAGAGCTCACAGAGAACAAGCGCAAATAAATATTCATTATTATTATTACTACTACTAATCGCTGCCATCAGGGCGCACTCACGACTGACCGAAACTGTTTCCAAAACATCAGTAAATCGACTTAGCAAAGATGGACTGAATCAGCCCGTCAGTTTTAGCAAGACTCACGTCCTTTGTCGAGGAACAGCTGCAGGAAATCAGGCCAGGACCCGGGGTAGCCATAGGCAGTCCAGTCTCGCATATGGTTGTGTAAGGAGACCGCGACGTCTTTCGGATTCCGCAGCAGGTACACGAGTTTGGTCTTTTTCTGATCAGTGCGGGCAGGGTAGCCGGGTCGCAGCGCCAAACCGGAGAAAAATTAATTCATCGACTATAATTATTGTAATCAGTCAAGTATAAGTACATAAGAATATGAAAGTAAAGTCTTAGAAATAAAGAAACAAAAACGTACGCTCCCACTCATCCCCCCCCCCTTTTTTGTTTTGTTTGTTTTCACTAATCTGTGTGTGTGTGTGTGTGTGTGTGTGTGTGTGTGTGTGTGTGTGTGTGTGTGTGTGTGTGTGTGTGTGTGTGTGTGTGTGTCTGTGTGTGTGTGTGTGTGTGCCTCTGTGTGTGTGTGTGTGTGTGTGTGTGTGTGTGTGTGTGTGTGTGTGTGTGTGTGCCTCTGTGTGTGTGTGTGTGTGCCTCTGTGTGTGTGTGTGTGTGCCTCTGTGTGTGTGTGTGTGTGTGTGTGTGTGTGTGTGTGTGTGTGTGTGTGTGTGTGTGTGTGTAAAGATGACAGATAAATAACTGAGATTTGTGCGTGCGTGCGTGCGTGCTTGTGCGTGCGTGCGTGCGTGCTTGTGCGTGCGTGCTTGTGCGTGCGTGCGTGCGTGTGTGTGTGTGTGTGTGTGTGTGTGTGTGTGTGTGTGTGTGTGTGTGTGTGTGTGTGTGTGTGTAAAGATGATAGATAAATAACTGAGATTGAGGAGTCTCCCCTCCCACCACCCACTCCCGAAAACAAGAAATCGTAAGTGCTCGTAATTTGGCTGGCAGTTGCGCTTCGCTGCATTAATGTGTTGGGAAATGGAAGAGGATTACATATCCGAGGCAGTTCAAGTCTCCTCTGTTCACATGTACACTTATATCTTAGGCGTACACATCCCTCTAATGTAACTTGGGGCAATTAAAAAAAAAAAAAAAAAACTTTAAAAAAAACTGTGGCCAGATTTCAGCCGGAGATACAACGAATGAGACAGCAACCGGCCTAAGGCAGGTGGAGTGTTGTGAGTCACGCTTTTAAATTGATGTGTTGAGCGACTTCGATATCTGTGCGTGCGTGCGTGCGTGCGTGCGTGCGTGCGTGCGTGCGTGCGTGCGTGCGTGCGTGTGTGTGTGTGTGTGTGTGTGTGTGTGTGTGTGTGCGTGTGTGTGTGTGTGTGTGTTGCTTGCTTCATGTTTATTTCCGTCTCAAAGAAAATCAAAGAATCTTTATAGAGACACTTTTTTTTAAAGGACATGTCTGTCTGTCTGTCTGTCTGTCTGTCTGTGTCTGTCTGTCTGCCCGGTCTGTGTGTCTGTGTTCTTCTTCGTCTACTCAGTACAGTGCGCACTCACTGATGAGCGAAACTCAGTGTTCCAAAACATAAGCAGGCATAGGAAAGATGAAAAAGATGAATTAGCTCGTTTCACGACTAGCAGTGTCGTATTTTTTTCCGGCCAGACCAACCTCCAAAGCTTGCTTGGGCAGGTAGCGGAAGGGAACGTGTGTACTGAGAACACGAGGGGAGGGGAGGGCGGCCGCTTGTTCTGCCGTCAGACGATCCAACATTTCCGTCGGTTTGTCCGTCTTTACGTAGGTGGCGCTGCCTCGCGCCAACATGGACAGCATCTCGTAATGCCAGTGCGACCCTGCAAGTGCACGGTTGGTTGGTTTTTTTTGTTTTTTTTTTTGCCACAACCCTTTGCCGGCTCCAGTGGTGTTCCTCCCTGGTAATGGGTGGAATCCACGGAGGGCTCGGAAGCTGGGGCATTTTTTTTTTATGCATGATGATGGAGATGAGGATGATGGTAAGGATGATGCTATGGAGGTCCGTGTGGTTTGGGACTGCGGGACAGGGCCACATTCCACGCTTCCTGTCATAAATATCCCGTCATTAACCAGGCCCGGGAACTACGGCACCTGCGGTGGTTGGTTGGTTGGTTGGTTGGTTGGTTGGTTGGTTGGTTGGTTGGTTGGTTGGTTGGTTGGTTAGTCAGTTGGGTTTAACGTCCCGTGACACAAGATGTGACTGGAGACGGCCCTGATTGGTAAGTGATAGGGGGAAGAGAGAACTACCCTAAATGAACAGTCCAGGTGAACACTGTTCAGACTGCCAGATCGGCCACATTTTATGTATCCTCGACTGTAATTATAATGGACAAGGTAGACTGACAAACAGATCCAGTTCACTCAGCCGCTGAGAGGAAGAAGACAACGTAAAACAGGCCAGCACAAATACTTCAGTGCCCCTCCCCCCCCCCCCCTCCCCCAGCCGGGATTCGACCACACGACCCGAGCATTGATAGTCCATCCCGGACGGCTCGGGCTCCGTTTCACTGATACACGTCGTTACTGACTCGAAATGAAATGAAATAAAATGAAATAAAATAAAATAAAATAAAATAAAATAAAACTACAATCGGTGCATCTGAGACACTGAGTGACTACATTTGGCTGTATGGTCAGCCGTGCCAGCCTTCGTCTCCGGATAATTCTCAGTTACTCATCTCCTGTGCCGCATAATGACAGTCGTTGTGCTAGGAGCTTTACAATAGCTGAAGATAATCCAAACTAATACCAACAACAGTACAATAGCAATAGGCCTAACAACATTATGCTGAAGCCCCAGGCCGGGTTCTGGCCAGAGTTAACTCTTTGTTGACTCAGTCGTCTGCTGATAAACAGCAGACACCACTTCTCTCCCTTAACGACGCGTCATTGATTTGGAAGTAAGATGCATGATTTGTTTTGTATCAAAGTTATATTACTGGAAAAAAGAAACAACAGAACTTTGTAGTGATGCAAACAAATTTCTGTACTACAAAATCTGGATTTTCTGGGTTTTTTTTGTTTTTTCAAAAATAACGAAAATGACGTCACAGAAAGTGCGTCTTCAAAGAGTTAACAACGTCAAGAGCCATTCCGAGGCATGATCACCGTTTTGATAAGAGAATGAGAAAAGTTGGACCCACCGCTCTTGGCGTGGCTCATCATGACGATGTCGTCATCCCTGATGACGGTGTTCCTGATGACGTCAAGCTGTTCCTTGTAGGAATATGGGAGCGGAAATGGCGGGAACCAGACATCGCCAGCGTCGCCATAATAGAAAGGGACCCCTGATCTGTCCTTTATCACACCCAGGTTTACCGCCATCCTGACTGACTGGAATGATCTGTTCGGAGTTGGAGATCCAGTTCAGTTCGATTGAGTTCAATTCAATTCTATTCAGTTCAGTTGGTTTAAAGCCTCTACTGGTGTTCGTAACAAGGCTCAGATGGAAAAAAGCAGAGCCGCTTTCACAGCTCTACCATACACGACCCACCCCTTGTCGTGGGGTAGTGGCTTGTGAACCTCAATGACCCGGAGAGCTATGCCAGCGGGAGCGCATGCTCCTGGCAGGGTCACCCAAGCTGGACAGGTTAAATTAAAGGGTAGAGCCGGGTCAGACGAAGGTGGACCACCTCTCCCAGAGGCTAAAATTAACTGAGGAATCTGCCCATTAGGTCTAATGCGCAACAAAAAAAAAAAAAATGAGGAATTTGCCCATTAGGCCTAATCGGCTAAGCCTGTATTGTCTATTTAGCTTAATGGGCACGAATTGTGCAAAGCTAATGTCTGCTAATATGATAACATGAATGATTATGTCTGGCATGAAAGCCGGAAGTACGAACCTGGTCGTATTTACGATCAAACAAGTGCCGATCTTCAATCTTGTCGTGAAAGTTCATCTACAATATTCAGTGGAAAATCAGTCATGGAAATTTCTACTGAAAAGCACACACTGACACTAAAACACTACTACGGTCTTGTCGTCGTTTCGTGTGAGACACAAGCTGTGCACTGGTTAGCGCACCCACACTAAAACACTATACGTCTTGTCGCCGTTTAAGGCACAAGGTGTGCAGTGATAGGCACGCACACCGCGACACACTAAACAAGATGGCCACTGACCAGCCCAATATGTTGTTTCCATTTAATCACCTGCTGTCGTCACGGTCGTTCTTTTGTAATGCCATGTATTCGGGAGGACACACACACACACACACACACACACACACACACACACACACACACACACACTACACTCTCTCTCTCTCTCTCTCTCTCTCTCTGAATGGAAACAACTGACCGGGCTTGTCAGACCAATCTTGGTTTTGGAAGAGAGACGTCAAGTTGTTTTCTTTGAAATCTATGACGTTTTCCTCATTGGGATGACGCATAATACATTTGACGTAATAACTTTGACTCGGATACAATTCTTGCAATGAAAGCAGCCCCATGAAAATTGAAGTGTTGCTGCTGCGCAGTGTAAAGATCGAATTTATACCGGCTCAATGTGTTTAACAGACAAGTCTGCGCGGCGAACGTTTTTTCACTATGTGTTATGTCTGCTGCGCGCGCGCGCACACAGACACACACAGACATACGCGCGCGCGCACGCACGCACGCACGCAGACTTGCGCGAGCCGCGTTTGTGCATGTGCTCCATTGAGACCTATGTGGTGTTCTCTCACTCTACTATGCTATTGAGTGAGAGTCAGTGGGAAAAACAAAGCTCATTACGTCAATGAAACTCCCGCTTTCCCCGTCTACAAATAGAGAACTTCCGAAAAGTGACGACACACCCCCACGTCAATCAAACATGACGTCGGCAAACTGACGCTGATACAGTTTTGCGTCAGTGCGCGTGTGCCTTTTCTGCGATGTTTGTGAGGCGTGTGGCTTGTGTAAAGGAAATGTGCTTCGAGTACAAATTTTCGAGTCAACTGACGACAACGGCTGCAGTGAATTTTTCTAATTTTTTTGTATATTTTTTATGGCACCCCAGGCTCATTATCTATGTATAGTAGGAGCGATTTTGAGATCTAAAGTGTGTTCACCAGCACTTTCATCAGGTACGGCTTACGCCAAAAGTATAAAAGCGACAACCTCCAAAATTCACTCAGTTGAGAGTCCGTATTCATGCTATCTATGTCCCAAAATTGGAGTGGTTTTGGTAAATATTACGCCTTTAAACGCCAGAAAGCCACTTTTTTTGAAAAGGGCGATAACTCGCAAATCATGTGTGCAATCGTACCTGGATCGGGCCTTCTATTCAACAATCTTGATTCATTCAGAAACCCCAAATTTGAAATCGATCGGTTCAGTATTTTCGGAGAAATAGGCATCTGAACTGGGTTCACATGCAATGTCAACTCAGGCTCGGTTTACATGAAAACTATAAGAGCGACCATTTTCTAGTAGTGAATCAGTTCAGAGTCCGTATTCAAGCTATCTACTGCCAAAAAATTGAGTGATTTAAATAAATATTACGCCTGTAAACGAAAGACAACCAACTTGTCTCAAAAGGGCGATAACTCCCAAATCACTTAAGCAATCATCACACGCTTGAATCGTCTAATGTAACATTTTGATAAATTTGGATACCCCAAATTTGAAGCCATTCGGTTAAGTATCTTCGAAGAAACGGGCCCGGACACAATTCACACACACACACACATCCACACAGACGGCACTCAGTGAGGAGGAGAAGCGCGTTCGGAACAGCATACATGCCAGCATCGATGACGCAGGTTTTCTTACGTCATTGTCAGAGTTACACTTGCATAATCGTCTCTGCGGGAGATCGGCAGTGACGTGCGTTTGTACCACAGATGCTTGCCTATGAACGTGGAAATTTTAGCCCGTCCTATTATGTTGTTTCCATTACTATGGAAACAACATAAAAATTGCAGTCTTGTCGCCATTTGAGACACAAGCCGCTGTGCAGTGGTTAGCAGACACTGCCCGACCTCTCGCTCGCCTGTGGAAGAATCTCTGTCATTCTCTTCATCGACTGATTTACCACGAAGAAACTCACCACAACCACCACCACCACCACCACCGTTTAGTTGATATTAGTTGTGCATAAGCATATAGGACATCACGTAATATGACTGATATGTCACTTACAATCACGCCGGCAACTTGAAATGTTAGACGCTCACGAACACAGCCAGATCAGTGTCTGATGTACTGTCTGTTTGGTTGTGGACGCGATGATAACGAAAGCGCTTAGTCTAGACGCTGACGGCTTCCCCCGTAAACATGGGACCGAACCATACTCAGTGAGGCAACAGCTAGTGCGAACAGAGTTATACAAACGCTGACGTTAACATGTACAGCGATGACACTGACAAGTCATCAAACCGCCGGTAAAGTTAGTTAGTTAGTTAGGGCTGAACTCAAACCAGTAAAACAACACTGCCAATGAACAACTGAGGTAAAAGCAACATGAAAACATTCAGTTGTGACGGACTCAGCGTGTAGCCTCTCGCCCTTGTCTATCAGTGGAAGAAAATTCTCAGTCGTCTCGACTGATTTCAGTAAGATGAAATCCCCACCCCTCTCCATCATATACTTGATATCAGTGATTAGTACCTAGGCATATCAGTGGGACACAAAAACGAAAACGGACCAACACTCAGTAAAAGACTATGGTACTACTTACGCCCACTGAGAAGAATGTTCGACTGTGACACCAGCGACACGTACGCTGTGCTGCTGTTCAGGGGTTCGGAAGGAGATCTGTCCGATCGTCACCTTGATGTGCTGTAGACCGTGACGGCAGCTCTATTAAAAAATGTTCCTCGCTCGACTAACCATGCAGATCACGATGTCGTTTTCGTTAGTAAAAGACACAAGCCTACGGTCTACCAGTAAGTATGGTATCAGTCTCGACTCACTCAGTCCTGCTCCCCCCCCCCCCCCCCCAGTTGTCCCCTCTCCTCTCCCGCCCGCCCCCCCCCCCCCCCCCACACACACACACACACGCGCCTCTCGCGCGGCAACTGAGCGCTCTCTCTCTCTCTCACACACACACACACACACACCATGCCCCAAATGCCCAAGACTGATACACATGCAACTACCACACTGAGACAGCCGGTTCAGTTGCACCAAGGAAGTGTTTCCTTTGATTGTGTAACTGGATCTGTTGGTTTAACAGTCCGTCCCCTCCGGCCTCTCTGCCCCCCCTCCCCCCCCCCCCCCCCCCATCCCGCCCCACACATTACAGGGCCATTTCAAGTCACCCTTGTGGTGAGGACGTTAAACCCTAGGTTACCTACCATGACCACCACACCATAAAGCCACACGAGGCGGCTATATTGCCCACAGACCTACGTTTCATTGGTGACGGCTGACCATTTCAACCAGAGCCGGGGGGGCTGAGTCTGGCCATGAGTAGTCAAGCTGGTAGAGCGTTAGACTGTCTGTCATTACTCTGGGCCCGTATGCAATACTAGTAGTCGAGGTTATGGCTTTTAGCCCCGGGTTAGAGTCTAACCTCGAACTGAACTAGCTCTAGGGTTAAATTTTCTGTTTGTTTTTTGGTTTTTGTTGTTGTTTTTGTTTGTTTTAAATCAGGAAGCGGGCCCATTCCAGGAAGGTGCCTAAGCCGTTACAGGAGGACTGATTTTTTTCTTCTTTTCTTCGCTTCCTTTTTTTTTTTTTAATTTAATTTTGTGTTGGGGTTTCTTTTGTCCTAGTCTGGGTTAGGCCGTGGGTTAAATTAACCTCGACTTTGACATACTGGCCCAGCTGGTCAAACGGGCTAACTCCGTCTTTGTTGAGCAGCTTAGCCTTACGTTTTGGAACAGTTTCGCTCGTGAGTGCACCTGTACGCTCGAAATACGCTGTCTTGATAATTAGTACAGCTCTGAATGCGATACAATGTTGTTTACACTGAGCCGGCGCGAGCGGTCCAACATTCAAACTGTTCCATGACTGTTGTTACACTACTCGAGCGCTCAGTGTGGGCGCTGCCTCATCAAGTACGCTTCTGTTGGATGAGTGCCAGCATTACAGGCGCTGTCACTGTCCAGGTGCCTAAGTGGTGTGATCATTGATGAATTTTTTTTTAATAGACTAAAATTTGTTTGTTGCATTTTGGCACGACTTTGAGTCAAAGGAGGAAACACACTCCAGGGGGAAATTTCTCTGAATGAGACTAACATCTGTAGAGTTTGGCACATTTTGGCATAAGTTTTAAGTGCCTCATTCAAAGGCGGAAACACACTTCTTGGAGGAAACTTTGTTGCCAAAGGTGGACAATTTTAAGCCCTGTGTCATAGGTAAGCATGTAGTGCAGCATTTGTTAGGTTTCTTTGTTACATTTTGGTTTGCGGGTGGGTTTTTTTTTTTTTTTTTTTTGGGGGGGGGGGTTTGGTTTGGCTTTGTTTGTTTTGTTTTTTTGGGGTGGGGGGAGGGAGGTTGGTTTGTTGTTGTTGTTTTCTCCTTTGGACAATTCATGGATAAATGAAAATACATCACCGAGTATATAAAAAAAAAATTTCTCCCTCTGGAAACAGCATAATGATGTTTTGCTTTTCTTATTCTCATATTACGGCTACCATTCCAAAAATTCATTTCGCAATATGTAATTGAAATTTCTCCTCTCACATCAAAGTCTGGTGAATGAAAAAAAAAAAAAAAAAAAGACCGAAAGAAGTGTGTGTGTGTGTGTGTGTGTGTGTGTGTGTGTGTGTGTGTGTGTGTGTGCGTGTGTGTGTGTGTGTGTGTGTGTGTTAGAGCAGAACATAAAAGCTTTAAAACACTGAAGAATATCACTGTTTATTAAGCGCCATACTTCCTGCATACATACAGTGCATACATACATAAACATGTGCATCCATATACATAATTATATTACCTCTCTGCAAAGGAGCAAAAAACAAACAAACAAAAAAAAGACAAAAAAAAAACAAAAACGTAAACATACACAGTAGGAAAGATTTTTCACACCCACATATACACAGACAGTGAAATGCAGCTTTCAAAATTTGTAGGTAGAAAACACTGAACAAAAACTACAGCTAATCAAGACTGCAACTTAATTATTATACAACATGCTATCACCTCTAGAGAAGTGAGACGAAAATAACAGTCTCGCAGTGCCAATTGTAACTCACTCGACATTTTTTTCACACACATGTGCACACACAAAGTCATCAGGTATAGTACTGTGATGTCTTCACCCTTCTTGAAAAAATGCTCCCTCAAAAAACCAACAACAAATAACACACCCAAAACTCAGTGTTTGCGGATGTTGTTACTCTTCAACTACATATAAAACTAGAATCAAGCAAAATTCTGTCGGGAGGGGGGTGGGAGCGCGACAATCTGGATTTACCACAAGTACACTTCAAATACATTCCATACCACAAAAACTGTCATTACCAGGTACATGTATGCACGCTTGTATCGTACACGTCCATGACAAAAATGCACCAATAATAAATACACATGGCACAGCCATGACAATGACACTATGCAACTTTCCCATACACACACACACACACAAAAAAACTGCACAAATTTCCCTGTAATCAATTATACCTGCAGTCCACGTTCCTACACATTTACAAACCTAGCAACACTTGTCACACAAAAAAGTCAAGAACCACCTTGTAAAATCCAGGTGCTGTTGAAAACATGGAACCAGTTTGTAAATTTGTTAAGAGTTAATAAGCACATTCCTCAGTTGTCTTGATGAAACGTCAGACTATGTGATGACAGCAGACAATCTTGCTTGTGCACTTTCAGGGACACTGTGGCACACATCTTGAATGATTCAGCAAAAATGCCCACCAAAAAATACCCAAACTTCAATGAAAATGTACCTCCCCCCTTCCCCCTCACCTTATGTACCACAGCAAACTTTGAACAAACGGGTTAACGGCGACGTAATTTTTTATAAAGGACTGACACCGTTCCTTTGGATAAATCAAACTTGTTTACCTTTGTAGGCGGGCATGTGGGTGTCTCAGTCGAGGTTGGTTTTTTTTTTTGGTTTTTTTTTTTGCAAGTGGGCCTTGCATTCTTGTGACCGGTACACACGCACAACAAACACACTGGGCCACTGACCATTCAACACGAACTACTGTACTCTACTCACGTCACTCAAATTCTCAATGCTATAGGCAGCCGCATAAAAAACAAAACAAAACAACAAACAAAAACAAAACCAAACCAACTGCCTATTAGTTACAAAAAATAAAAAAAGAAGTGCGTAATAATTCTCCAAAACACTATGTGGAAGTGAGGAATTCAAAAATGAAAGAGTTTTGAGATAAGAAAATGAAATTCAAAGCAAATGAAATGAAAAGCAAAGTGAAATGGTTGATTTGGACATTTCAAATGAAAACAGTGAAATAATGGGAACCAAATATTTTTTTTTTAAATGATGCAGATGATTTATGTGAAAAATAGCGATCTTAAAAACAATGACAGATGTACTAAATCAGATTGCATTTATGGTAAACAGTTAGTAATGGGAGTGAAGAAATGGAGTTCTCTTTCTTCTTTGCATTTTTCACTTCATTTTCCAAGCAACCAAGATGTGACACTGAGCAGTGCAATACTTGGAACCCACTGGCTCCTCAGGAATTTTCAGTCATCACATCAGCCAAAATATTCTGGGTGATTTTTAAAAAAATTTCTTCTTTTTGTTCAGAGTACAACCCTACTCCACATTATGCAGCCAGAATCTAGAATGTTCAAACCTACATTTGTAGTTGTGAAAAACAAAGTTCAGCTAACGGTTACTGCTTTCCAAAATATGATTTCCATGTTTAAACGTATTGTTCATTAAGACGGAGTAACTGTATTTCCTTCAGAACGAGCGACCACTTGACACTCTCTCTAAACTACTGACTGCTTGTCAAAGATACTGCAAACAGACCGACCCGTTCAAACGTCAGATGATGTTCTAACTGTAAGTCTGTAACAGCAAGGAGAAATGACTGAGGAATCAAACCAAATGATACAAACTAACACGAGTCCTTCGTCACTGTGCTTTCCGTGGTTTATTGCGCTTTTTGACAGGCGACGACTCCGCGGAGCTGGGTTCCATGTAGGTGTCGTTGTCGCTGGCCTGACGTTGCTGCTGCTGCTGTTGCTGCTGATGCTGAGCGAAGGCTTGCACTTGACCCACCAGCTGCATCAGGAAGGGAAGTAACTGGGGAGTGGAAGAAACAAGAGTTATGGGTAATACATGTAATGATAATAATAGTAATTGTGTAGTGTGTGGACAGTTTACCCAATTTCTTGAACTTGCTCAAAGCGCCGCATACTGAATCAAACACGCACGCTCACATGAATCACAAGCATTCACTCACACACTGGACATGAACACATTACAATCGCAGGGTGCTAATGGTCAGCTCAGCTATTTAAGTTTTGAAACTTAGAATTGCATTATTTTTCCAAATTTGTGGGCTGAACATTTCCAAAGCAGAGCCAGGGCAGGAAGCTTGAGTACACTGAGAGAACTCCTGACGATCAGTGCAAATGAACAGTGCCACATACCAGAAGGAAAAATATTGCTTGCCCTGAACAAAGAGCCACTGCATGATATTCTTCAACCAGACACATGCCCACAAATGTTCTGTTGCATACAATTTTGGGCACACTGAGCATGAGTTAGTTCCATGTTAGAGGGGGAGGAAAGGGGCAGGGGTGATCGCAGCGGGGGTGAATCTACTCACCGTCTGATAGTTGTAAACTGCCAGTACAACCAAGCCCACCACAGGCAGGATGAGGAAGGACCCGGGCGTCAGTTCCTGATCCACCAGCTTCCGCTGCAAAACACACATTCACATCCATTGTACACACAAATGTGACGATGCAAATACATATATGCAAAGTGATGGTTATTTCGGGTGGATGGGTGGGTGTCTGAGGGTTTAACGTCTTTTTCCACCACCTAAGAGTGATATCAAAGATGGCGCAACGAGAAAAGAGGTCATCACAAATATCTGGCCCCAGCTGGGATTCCAACTCATGACATGAGGACTGGAAGTCCAACGCTCTACCATTCAGCTATCAAAATACACTCAGACCTTCCAGCAGGCTGAAGCAAAAAGTACGGCAAGTTCGGGTATATAGGTAGATACATGGGTGTTTGGGGGTTTAACGTCCTTTTCCACCACATACAGGTGATATCAAAGAAGGGGCAACCATGAAAAAGCCAGCACAAATATTTGGCCACAGCTGGGATACGAACTCACAACCCCAGCATTAGAAGTCCAACGCTCTACCATTCAGACTTCGAGTTTTGTGTATATATATTACAGTGTGACAATACCCAATGCAATTCTCCTCTCTCTGTAACGATCACTTAAAAATATGGATTTCTTTCAGAGCAGAAATCTGTATACCGAGCACGTCACGCGATATCTTCCCTTACGAAATGGTTCAATGCACTGTATTCAGAACAGCGTAAGAACATTTTCTAAACAAAGCTCAGTTCTGGCAGCATATTGTACAAATCAAAAACATGTTTGCAAAAACCAACAAGAACAAAGAATATTTTAGCTGTAACTGCTTGCAAACTGACCGCAAACTCAACGCGCACAGACCTTTGGCTCAAAGCGGAAGGTGTAGTGTTTGAATGAGATGTTGGCAGTGAAGGTGATTTCTTGGTCCACGTACTCGTACTGGGACTTGGGCAGGGAGCACTCTATGCGCAGCGTGTATCTCTGTGATCAAACAAAGGGAACCTTTCAGCAAAATGCTCCAATGACAGCAAACAAAATGAGAAATAAAGTTTAAAAGCTGTTAAAAAAAAAGAAAAAAAAAGGCAAGCTGTAATTAAAAAAAATGTTATGAAAAGAAACACCAATAAGAGTTTTGTTTAAAAAAAAAAAAGAAAAAAAAAAGGAAAATATCTGCAGTCTAGGCATTAAGAATCATTTGTAAATAAATGTACGTGAAGCATAGGTACAATTTTTTTTTTAAAAGAACTTACTCAGTTGTTCATCTAATTGCATCTAACGCATTACTTACTGTGTTGTCCATCTGCAGCGTGGGAAAGTAGAAGAACGGGGAGCGAGCGAGGGAGATACTGTGTACTGGGGAATCAGGGGAGTCCTCTCTGTACAGTTGGGCCTGTTCCAGAAGTAACACACATGCATGAATATTCATCAGCCTCATAAATTATGCACTACATGCATTCATGTGTGAAAAACATTGAAGGGGGACACGAGCTCACAGATCAGTCTGGGATGATCATGATGACAAAACTGAAAAACATGGTACATGTACCACCAAGACGTGCAGTATTATAGCTTTCTGTAGGCTGTCGTTGCCAAGATACGAGCCAAAATGTATGTCTACTGCACTGTCATACCGCAATCTGAGTCAACAAAACAAAAGGGATTTGGTGTAGCGGTTTAGGTACCTGACTTTGGTTCGAATTCCTGGTGGGCAGGAATCTGGTTGGATTTTTCCTTTCCAAATCAAGTCATGATCACGTGCAGACTCGTTCACGTTGCCTGTGCCACTACCACATTAATTCTCACCTTGACTGAGGCATAGAATTCCTCTGACGGTGTGATAACGTTGCCGCTGATGTCCATCTGGTTCATACGACGGAACGCTATGATGTTCACATCAGTAAAGTCTTTGTCCACGACCTGAAAGCAAAGATTCACAGGCTCTAAATTGCAACCTAAACCTGTGTGTTGTGTTGTGTTGTGTTGTGTTGTGTTGTGTGTGAGTGTGAGTACATATATATATATATATATATATATATATATGTGTGTGTGTGTGTGTGTGTGTGTGTGTGTGTGTGTGTGTGTGTGTGTGTGTGTGAGCACAATGGAGACACCAATCATATTTAAAGGTAAATAAACCAATTCCGTAAAAAATAACGTTCCATTTCCAGTCTGCACTGAGTAAAAGCACATAATTTGACACGACTTTTTATCTCCAGCATCTACGCTTCCCCACATACACACCTGCACGAGTCTCGACTTGGGTCCTGAACGCTCGATGTGCGTGTTCACTTGGCCAGTCTTGAGGTGAACATCATACTGACATTTGGGCTGCAGCAACAACATACAGTTGAACGCCATATTAATGAAACACAAAAACACACGAACAAGACTCACACTGGGTCAATGAATATCCTCTTGCCAGCTGAAAGCCTGACAACTTCTCTGCCAGCATAAAACAGGCTAGGGAATTGCTGAAGGAAAAAAAAAGACTGAAACCTAGGCCGGGGTGCAGCAATAGCACACTACTGTGGGACCACGGAAGCAACGCCCACTTCAGACAGACAAATTTGAGCTTTTTTAAAGGCATTTAACCGCCTGTACTGGCACCCTGAAGGAAAATTTATACTGCCTTGGTGCTGATACGCAAGCCTTCAAAACTGAAGTCCCATACATTTAATTACATGTATTATGATACATGATCATGTGTGCAACCTTTTCCCCCTTCCTTTTTTTTTTTTTAGCTGAAACTTGGATTTTTTTGGCTGAAAGGATAGGTAATTTGACTGAAAATTGCCAAATGACTGACAATTCCCCAGCCTGATAAAATCAAACCTTCCAGATGGGTAGAGCAAAAAAATTAGAAAACACAAGCCAATGGGAGAGTACATGCGCTTGGAGCTACTGATGTATGATAAAGTAAAATTACTCTATGCAACTGTCCTGTCAGAAACAACAGGGTTGGGGAAAGGCATCAGGTGACCAGGTGAGGGAGCTCACAGGGCAAACGAGTGATCGCCCTTGTTACTGGGCAACAGGGCAAGCTTTTTGGATGAAGTCGCGAGAGTAAATAGGTGGTCTCCTATAGTATCATGTCATCTGGTAATATCCGCAGAAGAAACAACCCTTTTCACCCTATAAGGAGGATTCCTTTAAATATACAGAAGACTAGGACAACAACAAAAAAAAATGCTGAAAGTTTGGAAAATATCTCCCTTACACAAAAATTTTTCTCCGTAACTCGTTCCTTTAAGAACAGTTGAAATAGTGTGCACACCCACCTCCAAACCTCGGATTCTGTACGACCCGTCCTGCTCGGTTTTCGCTTCTTCCTGGAAACCCTCACAGCCTGCTCCCTGACCCACGGCTTCCACTATCACGCCAGGCTCTGGCTCGCCATTCAGCGATGTCACTCGCCCATAACAACTGTAGAAAATCAACACAAACACAAGGGTAGGAGATCGCATTTGACGAGAGATTTGACCTTTACCATGTCACAGTCAATGACTTGAGGCATACGATGCAAAGCAAGGAACTGTAGAGTGAAGAAGGGTCATCCAGCCTGGCGTTTCTGAATGCACAAAGACAGACAGACACGCCAAAGACCCCTCAAGAACCAACATTTTTTAGTCAGTTTAACCAGTCTCAGAGACTAGGTCAAACTCTGCTGCAGCCTAAATATCTCAAGCTTTCACATGGCAACAAAAAAAGAAGAAAAAAAATTTTCATACATCTACAGCCAGCCTTTACAGGTACTTTGCACTGTAAGCACTCTTTATCTCACATGCTTGTTATAGACTTCTAACATCACCAAACTCATAACAGCGTCTGTTAGAAATAAAACGGAAAACAAGGATGCGGGAACAATGCCAATACCTGTACGCAATGCGGATGCCAGAGATGGTGATGTCGATGGTGGTTCCCTCTTTGACCTCGATGGTCTGCGACGTGGGTTCGAACTTGTACTCCTTCATCATGGGCCGCAAGAAGTACTGACCAGGACTCTACACAGACAAATGTTGCAAAATGCACGTTTCGGGTTAAAAAAAGAACACACCTGTTCATTTTTAACTCTTTCTGTACTGACGCTAGCATCATCCGTCTGGCCCCGGCTGCCTTGATCTCGTGGTCACATTGCACCATGTGGGCCAAATGATTTTATATTTGGGGGAAGTGTTGCTCAGATGTTGTATTTACTTTGACATCACCTTCAGTGGGTTGCCAAGGAAAACTGACAGCAGACATATCGTAAAGGGGAAGTAAAATGCAGACAAACTGTCACGACTATAGTCGTTGCTCGTGTGGAATGAGTTAAGGGTGAACTGGCCTAGGAGACGTAGACGACAACTGCAGCACAACAATGTATTTTGTGTCAATGGAATGGGATCTCAATACAGACTTTTGGGTTTTTGTTGTTGTTGTTGTTGTTTTCCATCTATTATTTTGAAGACAGTACATGTCAACACATAACAAACCGCAAACCAGGATTTTATATTCTTGTGGTTCCCTTCCAACAACATCTTTCTCCTTGCTTGCATGGTAGCATGAGATGTCACTCTAACTCAAGCTTACTTCCTTTAACATTTTCAAGTGTCTATCGAAAACAGACCATGCATTTGATGAGCTTTTAGTCTTCTGTAACTGGGCTTGTATGGGCTGGGAAATAACTTACTTGGTACGACTTTTGTTAATATAATATTGTACCACCTCATAATTATGAAACACACAGACAGACAGACAGACAAAAAAAAAAGAAAGAATCATTGTACCAGACTAGTGAAGACGAGGGCGCCAGTCTCTCCAGTGATGTTGTTACTGCGGTATTGTCTCTCCCCACTCAGGGACAGCAGTACGCTCGGCATAGGCTGGTTCTCCTTGTCTACGACCTGTGCAGACAACACATACATCACAACACACATGTACAGACATGACAGACAACAGAAACACCAATGTGTGCACATTAAACAGTGCTGCACAAGCCAGCCGTCAATAACAAAAAAATTAACCTGATAATATTGCAGCGTTACTGATACCTGCCAAACACTCTACAAACAAAGGGTACCAGGGTGTAAGTACTTTTGAAATCCATGGTGCAGGAGTCTTTTCCCCAAATGATGGTAGCCCTCCATTCAGGCATCCCCAGCTTGAACTGGTATAGAGGGTGACACATGGTCACAGGCTAAATCCAATAGGCTATAACTTACTCCTAGTTGTTAGGAAAGGCTGTGTTAGCTCAAACTGAAAAAACACATTGCACATATCAGACAGATCACCAACGTAGGTATGATCATTCCACAGAGATTCTTCTGAAACACTTCACACCATGATTTCTCACCTTCACAGAAATTTCGCCCAGCTTGAACGCCCGGAACACGTCAGACGCATCCTTGTCTTTAGTGATAACATAGCCGGGCTTCTCCGCAGCAACGCTGTATTTTACATCACTGTGCAAGGGACCAACTCTGTAAACAGATACAATCACACAGTCACTGTAAAGATAGTGATCCATCCGTTTACATGTCTCTACTGATGTGACATGCATTTGGCACTTCCTACTGTTGTTCAGCCAACTTGTTTTAGTTCCAAAGTGGGAACTTTTCTCAATCTCAGTACTGACCTGTACTTGCCACTGGCCTCAGTGGTGAGGACGACTGGTTCCATGGAGCCATCCTCAGCGGTGACGGTGATCTGAACCCCCTCCAGTGGAGGTTTGACCTGCCCGGTGATGAACACACCCTTGCGACCCACAAAGCTGGCGACCTCACCTGGACACGACTCTGTCAAGGCAGGGGACAAAAGATGTGTGAAAAATGTATCTTATATAAAGTTCAAATACCACCGATTAAAATTCAAAATATTTTATTCCACATGCAGTCAGTCAGTAAATGAGCAATTAGACGACTGTCAATAACTATCTACATGCCCGTGGGAATCTGTAGTTGAAATGTTTATCACCACAGGTGTTCGGCTGGGACCAAAAAGTTGTGCTGGACTTTTTCTCGTTGCCCTGTCTTTCATATCAGTCATACATGGTGGAAAAGAACGTTAATTAAACTCCCAAACACCCACCCACCATTGATGTTAGGACTAGAGACTGACAAAATAATGTGAGACAGGCAAAAAAAGAATCCAACACAAAAACCAACATAGAAATGTTTTGTGAAAGTCTCACCCCCATCCACAAGCACTTCCTTCTTGGCAGGGTAGAACAACACCTCCTTCGATTTGACAGAAATTTCAAGTCTCTCTCCAGACCTGTGCACGGAAAGAGGGAGACAAAAATTAAAATGGTTTGTTTGTTGTCTTCTTTAATTCTAGAGGTGCAGGGATGAAAACAATTCCCTCACAGTGAAGTCAAAATGGGGGGAATTAGACCTGCAGATCCTGAGGCACAAGGCTGAAATCTCCCAGTAGGCAGAACTCAGCTGCGGATTTTCCCTCACCAAATCAGTCAAAATTTTTGTTCAGACTTGTTCACAGTGCCCGTCCCACCTTCATGTGCATACACATGCATGAATATTAATCACAGTCGGAACTTACCTGACTACATTAGTGGGGCAAAAAGACATATTGGTCACAATACCCAATGTTGTATTTTGTATGTACCAGTAAGTGCTGGCAGCATGACACTTGCTGAACACAGAGCAAGATACATGTACCCACTTACCTGGCCCAGTGTGAGAAAGCGTAGATGAACGGTCCTTTCTCCTTGCTGTCCTTGCCCGCTCCAGCCGCTGAGGAGCTGGTGACCTTCAAAGGCCCAATCACAGTAGGTGTGTCCTCCACTGATGACCTGTACAGACAGCATACTACAAGTCAGCTCTACAAAAAACTCCTTACTCAGCTGGCACGTCTTCCAGTCACTGCACCCCTGCGGATATACCCATGGGTGTGTTCAGGTTAATCAATTCTTCCACATTCATTCACTTAGAGTAACTGTAACTGGATTATCTCAAACCAGTATGTGAAGTGGGCTGAACCTCTGTGGATTGATTTTTGGCGTTTGTGAATTTATGCTGAACAAATTGTATGCCAGTTCCTTTTTTTCTCAAACAAAACAAACGCAAAACACACAAGCAAACCAGAAAGAAGATCAAAGCCAGAAAACCAAACAGTTCAGGGCTTCACATCAGTGGGAACTATAATCGGACACGATGTCCTGGCTAACAATAAAACTATAGAACATTTGTCCTCAATATTGTCTACTGCCAAGCAGAAATGATCAGATAATATGTCCCCTTTGTAAGGAAGTAATTGGACATTTAAAAAAATGAATCTGTCTATGACCCATGTCCAATGCAACTGCAACTACATGTACCAATACTGTACCATCAACCATTAATTGCAGCAAAGTTTCAAATCTTCTTCTGCTTCGTTTTCAGACGTACTTGTACTATTGTCATACCTAGGCTCATCAAAAATTGACGGAAAATTCACACCAAACTTCTCTTCCAGATGACTCTTCAATAAAGAGATGCAAACAAAGTGGCAGACGAATATACAGATAAACAAAGCACACACAGAGACTCGCTGATGGAACAGCAGACAGAAATACTGACTTGATGGTGACGACGATGTCTGTCACTTTCTCCTCCGTTTTGACCGTGCCAGTGGCCAGATGCTGAATGGCCGTCAAGGTCAAGGCTACAGGGCTGGATCTGAAGCACAGCCGAACACTTTACATACACTTTTAGTAAATGATGATAATAATGTATTGTACTTATATAGCGCAAAATTCTCACAAAGTGACTCAATGCACGTACTCCCGCACTCATACCAACAAATACACACACACATAATAAAAGATGTGGTACCGGATCCCTTGTTGTTACAAACAACTCCTCTTCTTTTTTTTTTCTTTCTTTTTTTTGTTGTGACCCATCCATCAGGTACAGCACTACTGGCAAAGTACGTCAGAGAAATTTCCCTTGACTATTACATAAACTGCATCAATAAGGTACTGTATACAAACAAAATATAAAGCAGTTCAACTGTGCTACAGCTCAGTGCGAGAATACTTGAGTTCTCCAAAGTCTTCCTCTAGATCTCACCGACGTGAGAACAAGTCCAAGCGTTTCCTTCTGTATTTGAACTGAACAGTAAAACACAGTGCTTCTGTACAACTGCACACAAGGCAGACTGGACCCTTTTAGTTTTATATCACACACTGCCAAAACATCCCAGTGATCACATTGGACCAAATTCTCCGAGCAACGTTTGCTGTTACGGATGTGACATTTCTGCTGCAAGATTTTGTTTCCCCTGAATTCCACTTACGTATCATAAGTGTACACTTCCTGCTCAAACTTGTGGCAGGAGTCTGGAGTGAGCTGGTACACACCAGCCTGAGCCAGACAGAACCGGTTTGTGCCTTTGTTCAGCTGGAAAGACCCAACAGTCCCAGTCTTCTTTTCATGAGCAAAGTTCTGCAGGAAAGAAAAAAAAATTACATGGACAATTAATGTGGGCAAAAACACCCCTGATTAAGAAAGGTCATAACTGACAGAGAGGGAAGGAAACTTCTGTGTGGAGAGAGAACGTTCTGGGGTCCCCCCCACTCCTCAAAATTTGAAAACAAATCCTGCACATTTACACTCCTGGGCGATTATCATGATCAGCAAAGTGTACCAAGCTTTCTACTGCCTTACTATTTCTTCCTGCACACGACTTTTTTCTTCCAAAGAAAAACCTTTTGGTCAACAAACAAGCAGTGAGACAAATGCTAAAATGGTAAACAATTCTGACTATCAATCAAACATCTTCTATCAGTTTACAACATCCTGGAATACAAAAATTGATACTGACCAGCGTGATGGGGTGAGAAATGGAACATTTCAGGATGTAGCCATTGTGGGTGAAGGCCAGGCCCGTCACATCCCCTTCTCCCACCTCCAGCTCCACACTCTTGTTCTTCCAGCACCACGAGTCCTGAATGATGGTGGCTGGAAAGAAACTAGAGAGGCAGTAGCCTCCATGGCTCCCTTGTGACACAGGTCAAGATCATTCACGTGAGTATGTTTGTAAAGCTCTTATCACTATCCATTATCATGCCAAGTAAAGTGTCTCTGGCGCTCTGAGTCCCTGGCAATATTACAATTTTCACCGAAACAGTTTGTATGGCCTTGACCTTTGGTCGAAGTCATTCAAATGAGATCTCATCAATGTCTATCATCATGCCAAGTTCAATGCCTCTAGTATTTGTAGTTCCTACGAAAACGGTAATGTTAAAATTAATAACAGACAGCTTTAATGACCTTGACCTTCAGTCAAGGTCATTCAGAAAGGTAGGTCTCATTGCTGTCTATCATCATGTCTCGTTTGGTGCCTCTGCTGTTTGTTGTTTTGGACAAAATGCCAAGGTTAAAGTTTCCCAAAAAATGCTTGCATGGCCTTGACCTTGACTAAAAGTCACTGAATACAGGTATTACTGTAAAGGTGCTGCCAATGTCAATCATAAAACATAGTTTGAGGCTTCTGATCCTTCTAGATTCTGAGAAAATGCAAATGTAAAATTTCCCAACATACTGTTTTAATGACCTTGACCTTGAGTCAAGGTCATTTAAGATGGTATGTGTGCATAGGTCTTATCACTGTCTATCAGCACACCAGGTTTGGCACCTCTGCTGTTTGTTGTTTCTGAGAAAATGCCAATGTTAAGGTTTCACAAAAATAGCTTGTACGGCCTTGACCTTGACACAAGGCCATTGACTACATGTATATCTGTAAAGCTCTTATCAATGTCTATCATCATGCAAAGTTTAAAACCTCTGGTGTTTGTAGATTAAGAGAAAATGCCAATGTAAAATTTTCAAACAGAGAGCTTTAGTGACCTTGACCTTGAGTCAAGGTCATTCAAAATGATATATTTTGAAAGGTCTTGTGGTTGTCTATCAGCATGCCAAGTTTGGTGCCTCTGCTGTTTGTAGATTCCGAGAAATTGACAACGTTAAAGTTTTCTGGACACACACACACACACACACACACACACACACAGACAGACAGACAGACAGACGACGGAGGGTTAATACATAGACTCCCATTGTTACACAAGGGAGCCAAAAATGGCAGAGCTTCATTCAAAAGTGTTCTAGCGTGAAGTTTAAAAGCATTTTTGAAAGCATCTATGTTTGGAATGCCGCCGAGATGGCAAACGGCCGCTTTCGAAGCTCTAAAGCTGTTTGCCAGACAGAAGGATGTTTCATTTGGCCAGTGCGACCGTTTTCGTGACTGTGTGGCTTCTAATATTAGAGAAATGCAACTTTCTTTGAGCCTATGGTCCATTCCTGAACAGATTGGGACTCGACAAATCTTCTAAAAAATAGCCAACAATCAAGGCCGTCTAGTTAGTCCTCAGTCCGCAACCAAGTAACGCTGTCTGCGGTGTGCAGCACACTTCTATAAGAACATATACGCCAACCACAATGATTTCAGATGCTATATCAGGACCCAAGTGACTGATTCTCATACACAGATGAAGTATGTTCGATGAAAAGTTTCCTACACGTTGTTGTATACCAGTCATACGAACTGAAACTTGTCGGCCATGATGTGCACCCCTTCTTTACCCAAGTTCCATCTACACCTAGTAAAAATGCACGTTAACTAATACACTACCGTGGGTTCATCCGCTGAAAGCTGACTGTCTGTATCAGAGCACGACTTTTCACCTTACCTTTGTATTTTCCGGGCAGAATGTTCTCAAACTGAAAGTTGGCACCTTCCCCGGAGTCTTTTGCCTGCAGAAAACATTGTTCATACATCATATGAGTTGTGGGGGAAAAAAAAACAAAAAAAACATAGTCCATATGCTAAACATGAGAGAAAAAGAGATTGGAAAAGCAGGAAAATGTAAATGGACAAATTCAAGAAGGATAAGGGGTAAACTGAGAACATGAGGTAAAGGGCTACTGCACATTACTGCACTTTTCAGTTGCCCCAGACTGCATGTGTTATTATATATGCAAAGCACGTGATGGTATTCTCTCACCTTGACCACGACCTTGGCATCAGTGCGACCAACAGCATCCAAGGAAACCTCAATATCTCCACACTTCTCTGGGGAAAAACAAAGCAAAAAACAATGCATCATATTAATTACTCACCCAAACAAAAAAACAAAAAAAATGACTCGCAAATCTTGCAAGACTGTTCATCTAAACAAACAGCCCTATATGGGCAACAAACACCACCACCACCACCCAGTGATCGCGTTAACCGGTAATTACCGGTAAAATACCGTTTGCAAAACCAGAATACCGGAAAGGTTGTTGAGTGACAGTGTGGGGTAGTCGCTGATGGGACCGGTTTTCAAAATTACTAGCGCGATCACTGCCACCACCACCACCACCACCATTACCCAGCCAGCTAGTTGTTAATTCCATTGTATGAATGAGTTCAGGTGCCTGCGGAACTGACAGCCAGCTGCAGAAGCTAGCATTAATCAGCAATGTTAGCTCCTGTGGTCGGGGGGTGAGCGGTGGTCTAATAGGTAGCGCGTCGGATTTAGCCACTGCGCTACTGAACGGCCGTCACCAATGTCATGACGATGAAGCGTGGGTTCGAGCCCAGGTCAAGCTTGTGATATCGGTTTTTCCTGGCTACCGGGTTGCTCATCGGGGGTTTCTCTCTGGGTTATCCGGCTTTCCTCCCCCAGCAAAATTGTAAAAAATATATAGGATAGGTATTGGGTGGCGCTGCACCGCGGCGACGGGCTTCCCCTGGGGGGAAGCAGCCCGAATTTCCCAAAAAAGGGATAATAAAGTAGTAAAAAAAAACCCAAAAAAACTTCCAACTACCACACAGATGCCAGCCAAGACATGATTTTCAAAACTATGGTGTTCAGTTAACAATCAGACTGTCCCCCAAAACAGACCATCAGCAAAACCTACCCATACAGGTGATGGTGCCCGACACCTTAGCCCTGAACTGTGAGAAGTTGACATCCAGTACGGGCTTGTTGGTGATGGCGGCCGTGCGCTGACTGGGGGCCAGATGAAGACCTGCCTTGACCTCCTGGTCACTCAGATGTACCTGGAAAAATCACACATACGCGTGACACAGGACATGAAACACCCGGGCATCCTGTTACAAATGTTTCTCTTGGTACTGGTACTTGGTACATCTACCTTTCTCTTCCGCCAGGCCTTTGATTGTTAACTCTTTGACATCGCGAGCTTGGCCAGTGACCTACTTCCCTGCTGACGCGCATGCAGCTGCTGGCCGTTTAGGATGACGCGAATCAGTTCGCGGCTCGGTGCCTACGGCTGTTGAGAGTGACGCGAGCCGGTTCGCGTCCCGATGCGTAAAGGTTAAACCTCTGTTAAGTCTGTCTGTGTGCATCATGAGTTTGTTGCACCGCCAAATTGTATGTAAGCCGAGGGGATGTAAATAGCGTTTGCGTGCGTGTGTGCGTTAAGCGCAGGGAGTCCTTGGAAGTTGAAGAACAGAGCTCTATTAAAGCTATGTATTATTATTATTATTATTTACTGTACTAATTTGTCGTGTGCCTGAGTGCACCTTTCTTAGCGTAATGTTTCTCCCCCGATGGCCTGAAAGCTGAGTTTTGTTTCACTGGACGAGCTAGGTTCAAACCAGAAGAGTTCGCAGTCCCACTTGTCTACACAAGATTCAACTCGTGCAACGCTTGAAAAGCAGAACACTATTTCAGTCTTTTAAAGAAGTGAGCGTAACTTCAATGAGGTTGTACATAACCATTCCTTCAAAAGCCAAATGAATTAGCAAATTTAAAAAAAAAAAAAAAAAAAAAAATCACAGCACACCAGTCACATAACATACCTTGAAAACGTATTTGCCAGGGGTGACCTTGACACAAAACTTCCCTGCAGCATCAGTTGCTATGGAAACAGCCTCTGACCCCTTGCCCTCCGGGTAGTAGATGATGCGTCGCTGGCTGGTCACGGCACCAAGACTCTCCGGCACACGGTCAATGGTCACTTTGCCGCAGGCATTGAAGCTGGAAGAGAAAAGCAGAATCCCCCATGGTGACAGAATATTTGAACAGACGGTGGTCACTCAACACAAGAAGAACCCCTATAGCCCTTGTGAAACAGTTTCATGTTGTGAGAACTGGGCATGCCGATCACTGTAACTTGTCCAGCCCTCACCTGGAAAAAAAATCAACCGTACCTGACAGTCTTTCTGGATTTGATAGAGTTCAGGTGGACTGCTCAGTTAGGGTAGTTTTTTGGGGGTTTTTTTGTGGCAGAGACGTCAATACCCAATTAATCCATCGTAGGACCATTTTCAATCGCTCTTGTGGCACTGGCAGAGACATTAAAACCCAATTAAACATTCACAGAGTCTAAAGGCTGAGGCCCATACGAGCAGAGTGTTACATCAACAATTTTCACATGGGGCACGAGGAACTTTCCAAACACACTTGGCATCAAGACTAAAGATGGACAGTCACAGGGGTATGGGCATTTTAGCTGGCCCAAACCTCTACCGTCATTTGAGTAAGGGAGGGCAGACTTCCTGGAAGCCACTGAAGCAAGGACACAGCATGGCCAGACATGGACCACAGAAGAAGAAGAATCTGCGTAGGACAAGCCCCCGAAGTGCAGTGATTAGCAATAGACCAATAAAGTTACCATGGACCAGGACGCCCGGGTTCAAATCCCAGCCAAGGCAAGTGGGATTTTTCCTACCTAGGCCAGCTACTACCCAATGGGGAGGATGTTGCCACACAGCGGAGACTCTCCCACTTCACGGGTGCGACTTTGAGGGTGTTTCCCTTGCTATGACGAATGTTCTGATATGGATGATTACACGGCCGGCACAACAAGTGCCATAGATCTCAGGCCTGGTTAAACACTGCAACATTCATGACAGGAAGCCAGGAATGCGGCCCTGTCAAGCAGTCTCAAACCACACAGACCTCCATAGCATCACCATACCATCACATCCTCATCTCCATCATCATGTATAATAAAGACTGCCCCGTACCCTACTTGCAGATGTTGGTAAACCGTCACTTGACACTCACCCTGAAGCCACAATGTCGGGAAGCTGGGGAGTGTTGGGCGTGATTTTCACTGTGCTGTCGGGGAAGAATATGTTGTCAGCGGTGACACTCAGAACGTAGCTGCCTGTCTTCATGTTCTCCAGATGGTATGTGCCTGTGGCGTCGGTCGTCGTCTGCGCCTGGCCGTTTATCTGTACTGTTGCCTTGGCAATCCCCATTCCCTGATTAGAGAAAACGTTATTCTCAGGTGTGTTTGTTTTGGGATTTTTTTTAACTTATTCAGAAGTTCCATTTATCTTTCAAAAACATCAAATGTGATATTATTGCAGACAAAAAAAAAAAAAAAAAAAGTGTTTGGGAGTTTGTCCTTTTGTCCTCTTCCACCATAATTTATATCCCATATATCCGGGGGGGGGGGGGGGGGGGGGGAGAGGGAAAGGGGGGCTGCCAAAAGACAGAAAATTTATTTTAAAGAGATGGGGGGGTGGGGGGGGGGGATCTACACAAAAATTTATCTCTCGTGTAAAATAAAATGCATTACCTTCTCACTTTCGAGGACACGACCACTGACTGAGAACCCAGCCACTTCAAAGTTTTTCTGCAATAAACAAAACAAGCTAACTGTCAAGACACACTGACAACAATGTCAATACACAGGAACTGACAAACTCTGAAGTACCGGTACTGCTTGAGCCCGATCCACCCCTTCCCCTCCGCCCCCATCCCCAAGCTGCCTTCCTCCCACACACATGCACCACCCCTAAACCAGTGGCCTGCCAAAGGCACACACCGCAAAACAAGTTGCGCGCAGTTCACAAGTGCAAGGCTATTTATGGCTGGCATGGCTTTCCCTTCTGCAGGCAGCCAGTGCCAAGGCCACGCTCATGCATAAACATGACCTAATTTCGCACGCTGGACGCTTCTTCACCTTGTCTGATCTGTCCAGCTCATTACGCCAGCGTCCCTCTTACAAGACAAACACCAGTTCGCTCGGCGGCAGCGGATTTCCTCAGTGTTTACAAACTAGAGTGGGTAAAGATGTGAACATGCAGCAGATTTTCTGGAACACTTTCTTAGGAATGCCAGACATAAAACATGTAATACGATTTGTTCTCCAGCAGGCTGCTTTTACATTTTAGTGACAGATATATACACATGTCTATCCAGTTAGCACATTTTGTTTTGTATCACGCAGGACATCCATTTTCAGTGTGACGAAACTCCACACGGGCGAATTACCTCAAAGACAACAGAGTCGTGATGTACTTCAAACTCCAGCTTCTCTGGTTCAACGTCAAATGTTATGTGGTCACCTTTGTAGAAGGGCACCTGGGACAGGGGAAAAAAAACATGTATTAAAAGCTCAGTGACATGCAAACAAATGTAAACACAAATGTTTTTCTTGACTGTTGTTTCTTTTTTTCGGGCGGGGCGTATGGAGGGGGTGTGGGGGGGGGGGGGGGGGGGGTTAGTTGCTTATTTTGGGGTTTTTTTGGTTGTTGTCTTTCAGGAACTTGTTGTTTTTGTTCATTCTGTGTCTGTACGTGGGCGTGTGTTGTGTGTGTGTGTGTGTGTGTGTGTGTGTTGGGGGGGGGGGGGGGAGGGGGGGAGGAGGGGGAAGGGGGGGGGGAAGGGAGGGAGAGGGGTCTGTTGGCTTGTTGTTTGTTTCTTATGATGGATTGCAGCTGTTGCAAACAAACATTTCAGTCCCATATTGTATACAGTACTCCTTTTTCTCTTGTGTCGTGTGGACACCACAAAACACTTTCTTACCCTACGGAGACTTCTGCAAGAAAATAGTACCAAATACAACCTACACTTTCCCCTCAAAACAAAAACAACAACAACCAAACAAACCCAATAAGTTCCACTGGTGATAAAAAAAGGTTCACTCACCAGGTAGTATTGTCCAGTGGGTACAGTGGCGAAGACAAACGATCCGTCCGCTTGGGAGGTGACGTAACACAAGGGCTGCTGGCTCTGTGATGGGAAACCTTTTGGCGCGGACTTCTCACAGCCTTGGAGTTGGCCAGACTGTGCGGAAATTAACGAAAGAAACATGAGAATATGAGCAACCCGCCAATACAATGCGAACACGGGATACTGATGCAGAGTAAGACTAAAAAGTGTTTTTGTTTGAAAACTGAGGCATCTAGCTGATAAAACTTTTGCAGAGGAAAAGCGGAAAGGAATATGAGCCCTAAAAGCAAAACAGAAAAATTTAAATCATACATTTAAAAGTTATCATAACTCATTAACTGACAGACCTGTTGCTTTCCTGATTTTGAGAACAGCACAAAGTTCACACCCTTCATTGGTTCCCCTTCACTGAAGACTTGCCCCTGAAGCAGAAAAAACACAAAGACAGGTAAAACATTGTGTAACAATAAGACAATCCCTGGGCTATGCAGGTACCCATGCCACATTCCACCACACAGAGAATAAAGCTGTCAAGTCTGTGAAAGGAAGCAAACAAACAAATTAACAAAAACGGGGTTAAAACAAAAGCTACATGTTTAAACTGCTTCTTAGAGACACTGCAGAAATAAACTGAACTGAATGTGTGTGTCATACAATGTCACAGTGCAGACAAGTTTACACTTCTGACTTTGAACTAACTTAACCTAAATTCGCTGCTCATGCTAAAAAAAAAAAAAAAAAAATTGACGGAAGGTGATACGCCAAACTGCCAAAGTAGGGCTGTCATAACTAGGGCTATGCAGGTTGGGATTTCTATCTCAGGGACCTGCTTCTGTAGCTGGACAGGCCTAGCTGGAGACAAAAAAAAATTGAAAAAACAACGGCTGTTTTGCCACAAGGCGTGGCATTACCTTCACATCATATCCTGCGACGGTGAGAGAAGTGCCAGCATTCACATTGTCATCCACAACCTTCACACGCGTCTCCGCCTTCTGGAATTTCCACTTGGGATGCGTGGCCTTGATGTCGTATTCCCCGGGCAGCACACCAGTATTTTAAAGCTGCAGCAAAAATAAAGCTGTGGTCAGCCTCGAAATTGTGGCTAGAGCTACATCAGTACATGTACTTTGTTGGGGTACATCTTTTTAGAAAGGTCATATATGATCTGACAAGACAAATGACATCGAAATCCAGAATTTAGAAAAGCTTAGAACAACTGCTTCAAAACAACAACAACAAAACCAGATCAGCCACTGGCTGAAATTTAAAAATCAAACCAAGACTACTACACAGCTGCTAAGGTGGGTGTGAACTCAACTGACTTAAAACTTTAGATGATTCACTTGGCATTGCATCGCTGAAAGAACTCCCCGACCAGTATTCTCTCTAGATGAATGTCAAATGACTGATAACCCCACCTGCTGATCTGGGCACAATAACTGTCAGACGAGACAGGATAAAACAACACCTTCAGCTGATATGAAGCACTAGCCTTGTGGCGGCATTCAGCAGAGCTGTGAGTGCTCAAGCTAACTCACCTTCCTCCTACGCTACTGGTGACGGTCTGCAGCACCTGTTTGGTAGCTGTGTCTGTCAGAGACAGTGACACCCCCTCCGGGCCCTCAGTCTGCCCCTCACTAGCAACCTGTAAGCAACACCATTCATTCTATCATTAGCATCAATTGACAATATAATCAATAACCACAGAATGAAGAAACCCACCACACATCAATGCTCCACAAAGCTTCAATTCAAGTGCAGGGCTCAAAATGGTCCCGTGGTCAGTGATTCAAAAGGCGGAGAAGTGTGCAGCATCTAGGGAGGGAAGTGGCAAAGTCACGAGCACGGGTTTAGGGGCGTCCGGAGGCATGCTCCCCATAATTTTTTTTTTTTTTTTTAACAATGAGATCCACCCTCCATAAGTAGCCCCAACAGAAAATTATTCTTGTCTATAGGACTGTCTATCAACACTGGAGAAAGTGGTAAAATATACTGTTTGTAGCTCAGGCCAGTCAGGGTTTATTCACCCTATATCAGTATATGGGTCAGTTGGGCCCACTCAGAATCAAGGGGTCAATTTTAGATTTTAGAATAGAGTATGAGTACTATGACCATTCACAGAAAGAGGGGAAATTGCAAATAATGCACAACATACACTGAACATACACCGATAGCTACACAATTAAATACAACAGAAAAGCAAACACATGCTGTCAGCGATCGTCACAATGCGCTCGCTCCCGCTCGCTTTCGCTAACCAATTTACCGTCGGGCGATGTGAAAGCTCCGGTAGCGGTAGCCCGAATGGCGAGCAGGAATTCTGAGATGAATTCAGAAACCTAGCGCCACTCCGGCTTCCAGAATTTTTTTTCGGGCTACCAGTTTGTTCAGGGTGGTAGACCGAATGGCTACCATGGTCCTGACACATTTGACGATCGCTGATGCTGCTGCCCCCCCCCCCCCCAAAAAAAAACACATGCTGCTCCCCCCCCCTTCTCCCCCCCCCCCCCCCCCCCCGAAAAAGAATGGGCAAATTCCAGATAAGATGCGCCAACTGGTGCACAGCGAATGTCAAGAATAAAACCTGGTAGCTGTACTGATCATTGATCTGTCTCTGTAGGTGTAACTTATATAATGTCTTACTAACAGTCAAAGTCTACCAAAATCGAAAAGAAAATTACATTGATAAATATTAAAAATTCACGAAAGTGTTTACTGATGATGACTGCTCCCTGAGGAGATCATTAGTGAATTTCATCTTGTACCTATTTCATACTGGTAACAAACCCTGTATGCAAACGTAGCATGCGAATGACAGGCGTTAGTATTTATAGTATTGCACAGCATTTAAAAAACATTAATTTTTCAAAAAATCACCTTGCCAGTGACAGAGAAGCCAGTGAACTTGAAGTTGATGTCCTCCCCAAGACTGCATTTGTCAGTTGTACCATCCACATGCAGATCAATGCTTGTTGGCTCTGCATGCACACAACAGGAGGAGGAACATTTCTTTTAGTTCAGCCATCAGTCAAAGATATCTAGATAACCAGCAATGCTGGCATAGTGAAACTGAAAAGCTTTCAAACATACTGAGTTATGGATAACATTTGAATCTTCATCTTTGATTTTACTGGTCTCTGCTGAGTTTGAGCATGCCTGGCAGTAACATACAAGAATTAAGATCGTAAATTTATTTATAAGTACCAACGTATCTAGATCTTGCAGTTTAGACTGACTCATATTGAACATCATGGATTCATGCAAAAAACACCTTCTTCCTAACACATGTGTACCCAGACAGCATCAATACTGATTACTACATGTATGTATTTCTAGTAATGGGCAGTTACTGCAGAAGTGCAAAACTGTGTGACAACAGAATTTACAACAGTTTCTCTCACCAAAACTCCACCCAGCTGGTGGCTCCACCTTCAGGATGTAGTCCCCCTTGTCATAGAGTGGGATCAGATAATATCCAGTATTTGGAGCACAATCTGTCTGGTACTTGATGGAGCCATGAGGCGTGTACAATTTCACCTGGAAAATAACCATATATGAAACAAATTACAAATTTAAAAGTCAGAATTGTGTTCACATTAATGATTATATGAAGGACAGGTCTTACTCAGGCCTGTGTCTTTACACTCATGCACCTGTGCCGCGGGGGGGGGGGGGGGGGGGCTGGGAGGGTAGTGTTTAAGGTGATAAGGTTCTCGGCCTAACAATACTGGTGATGGAGGACTTGGCGGGTTGGGGCACATCTCCTGAGCACCCGAACGCTTAACAGTAGCCAGAATCGACTTTCCCAGGCGGAAGATTGCTTTCCCCTTGGCCTTGGAAAGTTAGCCGATCACCCTACCTGCCTGGGTATTCCGAGGAGTCAAACACAAGCCAAAGGGCACATACATAAATAAATAGCACTACAACTACTGTATCGTGTTTAACTGGGCCAAGTAGTGAGGCAGAAGCGACGCAAAGCCCCTCTTGCACGCAACTGTAGCTCTACTCACGCGACCAACCAACCACTTCATGAAGCAGTACAAACTGACAAACCTCCACGAGAGAAAAGTTGATATCAACATCCGACTTAACGAAGCCTCCACAACCAAGGACTCCTTCGCCCTGGGCTGATGCAGCTGCATAAATGACAGAAAATACGAGACAAAACAACGTAACGTGTAATCCGGCTTCCATGATCGCCATGCTGAGTGAGAGCTGTAGCTAACAGGGAAGGTGAGTCCGGAATTTTGAGAAATACACAGTTTAAAAACTAAACAATTTCGGAATTACACTGTAAATGGCTTACTTTTCGTTCAGGGGGAAAAAATCAAAGCGCAAATACTTCTTTATGGTAGATGGTAGACTTCTCCTCGGCGCACATATCCATCTCTGCTGAAATGCTCACGGCGCCGCAGGGCTGGAGGACGAAGCAGTGAAAGCCTGCTGCCGTTAAGCGCTACTTTGTGTGCAAACCTCCACCCTGCTATTCACTCTGGTGCGTGCGACAGTATTTCTGTTTACCACGCCACCGGCCACAGCCTACTCTTCTTCGAAAGATGAACGTGGGATTTTTAGCGTGCACACTTGATGTTTGTGCGTGCGTGTGTACACGAAGGCGAGACAGGCACCGCAAACGAGTCTGCACATGGATTAGACTCGATATGGGAAGGAAAAATCCCACCATATTCCTGCCCACCGGGGACTCGAACCCGGCAGCTCAGGATCCGAAGTCGGATGCCTTAACCACTAGACCAAATCCCCTTTACTCAGGGGCGCCGGAACCGGGGGGCAGGGGGGCAGCTGCCCCCCCCTGTACCCAAGCAGGGGGGGGGGGGGGGCAAGAGTGTCTTTTTGCCCCCCCTGGAAAATCAGGTGACTGTGGCAAGAGGGGGGGGGGGGCAAAGCCATGGTCTTGCCCCCCCTTCCCCTACCTCTCCCCCTACCCCTCTTAGTGCTCTCTCCCTCATCCCACCCAACAGAGAACTTCTGTTTTTGCGGACCAAAGGCTGTCCGCTCCTCTGATTGCCCCCCCCCCCCCCCCCCTGCTTTTCACTTTTTACGGGCAACGTCCTGGTTCGTAAAGGTTTTTTGTCTACGCAGCATTTGATCCCCCCCCCCCCCCCCCCCCCCCGCTTTTCACTTTCTTTGGGCAACGTTCCCCCCTCCGAGATTCTGCCCCCCCTCCCCCCAACATCTTCCGGCGCCCCTGTTACTTGTTCCACATCTAAAGATACTGTAGTTTTTTGTGACTTTTTTTTTTTTTTTTTTTAGCCATTAGGCATTACTCATTACTGTGCCGTAAAGTCTGGAAAGGGATTCTCCCGCAAGATACATACTGATGTGACTCGGACCTATTTCACGCCCAGAATCACGATATTCCACATCAAGACTAAGCACCCAAGATTAGATATATCTACAAGGCAAGTCACAGTCTCCCACTGTCATTCGGAATACTTTTCCATCGACCCACCAAGTACTATTTGATCAACTGAGATTACGCTTATACGCACTGAGAATGCTGAATGTACTATGTGAGCAACACAGGCTCAAATAATCATGTGTGTGTGTGTGTGTGTGTGTGTGTGTGTGTGTGTGTGCCGAGATAATGTTGGGACGGGGTCGACCTGCTTATGAGCCTGGGCCGAGTTGGTAGGTCGAGTTTGAAATGGGCCGAGTTGACCTGAAGTTCCGCGAGTTTCGATTGCACAATTTTTTTAGCGTCGTGGAAATAGACGAGCTGCTGTTCGAGTAAAAGGCTTTGAGCGTTAAGTGTCCAGTATGCCGGAGATTCAGCTGAAACATGTTGTATCATGTAGCTCAGAAGATCGGGTGAGACAGCATTTCCTCCTTAAGATTTCGCGTGCCCCCCCCCCCATCCCCCCTCTTTAGCACAGCCATTCGCACCGCATAATGCCTCTTAGCATAGCCATTCGTACCTCATGATGCCTCTTCCTGTGATGCTATTATGTGTGAATGAAAACCGCCTCTCCCCGGCTTTGATGTCAGTTTGCTTCACTGAACTGATAGGATCAGTCCTGACACAGACAAAAACATAATTTGATAAGTGAAGGTAAACTAGTAATCACAGATATCATTTAAAACAGCAGCTTTATTGGCACTTGTTTTAACTTCTCTGCTCCCAGAACAACCCAGCTGAGAACCTCCTGAAAGCTGAGGGCACTCATAAATGGCGTACGGCGGCTGCAGGAGAGAAAACTGTCTCTGTTGTCGTTCAGGTGCAATTTTTTAGCCCAATGTCAGTGCGGTGTTCATATATATGTTTGTGTGTGTGTGTGTGTGTGTGTGTGTGTGTGTGTGTGTGTGTGTGTGTGTGCCATGTGAGGGAGAGAGAGTGACAGCTACAGCCAAACCATAGGGGGGGGGGAAAAAAATGACTGAATGGTTCCAGCTCCACAAGTAGCAGCCACCTTATTTCCTTATATCCCCGTTTTCCTCCGTTTATCTCATGTCATAGATATATATATGTCACCAATTCATACGGCCTAGGTTGTGCCGACCATTTTCCTCCTGGGGGAGGGAATAGGGCCCTATGAAAGGTGAGATACCCTTTGATCTTTTAGGTGTTTCAGCGGTAGGATTGTAGATAGCCCCCCCCCCCCCCCCCCTGCCTACATTGTGGCTTGTAGGCAATGTAGGGCAAGGCAGACTTGTCCAATGGCATACACAGCACACATCTCCTAGATCTAGATAGCGCTCTCAGCTTTACTTACTTCCCCTACTTTCAGATTGACCTGATTGAGCACATGTTTTCGGCTTTAACGACGCCTTTGTTTGTATTCTATAATCACACAGGCACATGACTGTTATGTTTGTGAGTTTTACTGTTCAACAATTCTCATCTTATTTGTACAATGTTGTTTCTTCTAGTTTGAGAAATCATCACAGATCCACTCTGTGGATATTGGCAATGAAGGCTCAGCCTTTGTGGAGGTTCTGGTTGGAAAGTCAACTTCAACAGCAGACACAGACTTCCAGGTAGAGTTTTGTGAGTTGCTACAGCTGTTAATTGATAGTAATTCATGACGGGCTAAAAACGCCTTCCTATCAGTTTAGCATTTCTCTGGAACATTCTCACATATGTGACGCCCCCCCACGATTTGAGTCTGAAGTCACTTTTTGAAGTTTTTGAGGTTTTGATATGATCTTACAGGTTTTTTAATGCTGAATCCAATGGTGATAACCAGATTAAAATCGGATAATTATTTTTGAAGTTATGATCTGTTGAAATGACGTACCCCATGAAACAAAATAGCCACCTCGGTCGGAAAATCGGGTGTTGCACTATTCAGCTGCATGTAACTTCCGACTCATTTCGTGGCGTAGCGTCACATATTGGGTTATACAAGACGCATAATTATCTGCATTTATCCTCTGTATCACACCATCCAGTATTTATATTGTTTGTGTTTGTTACATCAGGTCCTGCTTGTGTCGTCTTCCTTCATGAGCCCTGCAGACAGCCGCAATAATACAAATCGCAACGCTGTGCGCATATTCGGTCCAGACAAATTGTCAAAGACAGTGGCTAATGAGAAATGGGACAGAGTGAAGATTGTGTGCACGCAGCCATTCAACAAGGTGAGTGTTCTAGTAGCTGTTAGAGTCTCAAAGAAATAAAGCAGTTTCGGTCAGGAACTCCAAGAAAGACTTGTCTGGGGTCGACCCTGACCCGAGGCAGGAGGAAGAAATTAAATGTTTGCTTACTCCAAAACGTTGCCCATGTCCTCTGGCTCTGTGAACTGGATCTGTTCGGGCAACTTGTCCACCACAGTCAAATGTTGCTGACCTAGCAGTCTGTCTGAATTGAAAAATGTTCAGCTGGACTGTTCAGTTAGAGTAGCTGTCCCTTCCCCCTATAACCTGCCCATTAGGGCCGTCGCCAATCATTCTTGTGGCAAGGACATTAAACCCCCTAATAACCAACCAGCCAGACTTGTTTGCAGTTTTGAAACATTAGTAACACTGACAGTGACATTCTGGTCATAACTGGTTGATTTACAGTCCAAATTGTTCCAGCAGTTCAAGAAAAATATCAGTGAATCAAGTTTTTTTTTCCTGTGAGGGTGGGACAGATCTTATGTCATCTTGCCTTGCACTTGCCTCATGCAGACTGCATGCTTTCAGTCTATAACATTGTGAATGAACTGGCTTCAGATGCTGCTGATGCAAGGTTTTATTGCCGTGCAGTATACATTTTTTTTTTCTTTGTATGTGCAGACCAATCCTTTTGGACTGTCTTTCATCAAGTTTCATTCCCCACCAGATGCCAGTAAACCAGGACAGGTGAGCCTTAACTTTGCCAGAATTTTGAGTTTTCATTGAAGAGTAAACTGACTCTGCAACTATACTGAGTGCAATGATAGAGGTGTCTCATAAAACATTGCTTTCCATTTACGGGATGCTGGGCTGAGTGATGAGAAGAGTATTAACGGTGTATTAACTGGTGAGATATTTCCCTTGACACAAGAACAAACACAATTCTTGCCAGACGAAAGATTAGAGGTCACACCCTGCTGTCTTGCAGAAAGAAGGTATGAAGAAACTGGGGGCATTTTTCGTCAAGAAGGAGGAAGATGAAGACGATATCCAAACTGGAGCGCTCTTCGCCAGCAGAGGAAAGAAGGAGGAAGCGGCTGCAACTCCACCACCAACGGGTGTGTACATGTGCATGTCTGTAGCCTCTGTAGACCACACACACACACACACACACACACACACACACACACACACACACACACACACAACACACACCACACACCACATACACACACACCACACACACCACACCAACACACACACACACACACCACACACACACACACACACTCCACACACACACCACACACACACCACACACACACACACACACACACACACACACACACACACACACACACACACACACACAGAGGAAAAAAAATCTGTCAGACTGGAACACAGGTTCACAGATAAAACATACATGCAAGCCAGTGAAGCTGTACCACTGAAGAGACATAGGGGATGTTATTTTGACCAGGGACTTACATAGAACTATGTAAGTCCCTGTTTTGACCAAAAATGATCATGAACAAAAAAGACTTCTTCTTCTCCCAGACTTTTAAGAAGATTTCTCAAAAATGGATGTACACTTCCATAGGTACAGTTAGCCAGGGATGAAGAGAAGAGAGGATGTAGCAGATGAGTAAAAATGGCTTTTCATTTGTAGGTGCGGCAGCGGTCAGAGCAGCTTCACGCCTTGCCGAAGAGTCACGAGCAGCCTCGTCACGTTCACCTGCAGGTAGGGGCAGGAACTCGGATTCACCCAGCAAAGCAGCAGCAGCTGTCGGCTCACCTAAGGCATCACCAGCAACCTCCAAGGCAGCTGCCAGCCCAGTAAGTGCTTTTTTGTTGGTCCGGCAAAATGTACTAATGACATACAATGCACAATCTGTAGAATGAGAATG
>JACVVK020000506.1:0-15000 GCA_018292915.2 Batillaria attramentaria
TCGCACTCTGTTCTGGGCCAGTCTTGCCACTCCAGTCCAGTTGGTACCCTGCTTACATAGCTCTGCCTCAGTGTCCCGCCTCCAGCTGTTGCGAGGCCGGCCTCTCTTCCTTTTCCCCTGCGGGTTCCATGTCAGGGCTTGGTGTGTGGTGCTGGATGCTGGCTTCCTGAGGGTGTGTCCAATCCAGCCCCACTTCCTCCGCAGGATCTGCTTGGCCACTGGTTCCTGCCCCGCTCGCTCCCACAGCTCTTCATTCCGGATCTTCTCTGGCCATCGGATGTTGAAGATGCGCCTCAGACAGGTGTTGAGAAATGTCTGGATCTTCTGCTGCATCGTCTTCGTTGTCCTCCATGTTTCGCATCCGTAGAGCAGAACTGACTTCACGTTGGAGTTGAAGATGCGAAGTTTGGTTCTTATGCTGACAACTTTGGATGCCCAGACGTTCTTCAGCATGACCATTCCTGCCCTTGCCTTGCCGATTCTGGCTGTGACGTCTCGGTCTGTGCCTCCCTGTCCATCAACCACACTCCCCAGGTAGACAAAAGACTCCACCTCCCTGATGGGCTCTCCACCGACTGTGACTGGTGTGTTGGCAGTGGTGTTGATCTTCATCAGCTCGGTTTTCTTCCTGTTGATCTTGAGCCCTGTTCCGGCTGATGTGGCTTCCAGGCGCGTAGTCTTGTCCTGCATCTGGCTGTGGCTGTGAGACAGGAGCGCCAGGTCGTCCGCGAAGTCGAGGTCATCCAGCTGCGTCCAGAGTGTCCACTGTATCCCGTTTTTCCTGCCTGCTGTAGTGGTCTTCATGATCCAGTCGATGACCAGGAGGAAGAGAAACGGGGACAACAGGCATCCCTGGCGGACTCCGGTCTTCACCTCGAAGCTTTCTGACAACTGGCCAGCATGGGCAATCCTGCAGCTCATGTCTTGGTAGGTGCACTGGATCAAGGAGATGATCTTCCCAGGAACTCCATAGTGCCTTAACAGCTTCCACAGTGCCTCTCTGTCTACACTGTCGAAAGCCTTCTCATAGTCTATGAAGTTGATGTAGAGAGGGGAGTTCCACTCCAGTGACTGCTCCACAATGATGCGTAGGCTGGCAATCTGGTCAGCGCAGGACCTGTTCCTGCGAAAGCCTGCCTGCTGGTCTCGGAGCATGGGGTCGACTGCCTCTCTCATCCTCTCCAGTAGAATTCTGTTGAGAACCTTGCCTGGCACTGACAGGAGCATGATCCCTCGGTAGTTGCTGCAGTCCCTGAGGTCCCCTTTCTTTGGCAGCTTGATGACGATCCCTTCTTTCCACTGGGCTGGCACCTCTTCCTTCTCCCAGATCTTGCTGAATAGGCTGTGCAGCATGTTGACGGCTGTCTCTGTGTCTGCTTTGATGGCTTCTGCTGGTATCTCGTCCGGCCCTGCAGCTTTCCCATTTCTCAGTGTCATGATGGCTTTCCTGATCTCCGCCTTAGAGGGCTTGTCGCAGTTGATGGGTAGTTCTGTCTCTGCTGGTGGGATGTCTGGTGGTGTTTCAGGGATGGGGCGATTTAACAGCTCCCTGAAGTGTTCTGCCCATCGCTTCAGCTGTTCCTCAGTTGTTGTCAGTGGGTGCCCGTTCTTGTCCTTCACTGGTTTGTCTGTCTGCTGGAATTTTCCCGCGAGCTTCTTGGTCACCTGGTACAGGTCTTTTAGATTCCCTTGTCGGGCTGCTTCCTCTGCTTGACTGGCCAGGTTGTCGATGTAGTCCCTCTTGTCCTTCCTGGTGCTCCTCTTCACTTCTCTGTCAGCTGCTGTGTATTCCTCTTGTGCCTTTGCCTTAGCTCTTCTTGTTCGGCTCGTGTTCAGTGCAGCTTTCTTCTCTTTCCTAACTTCCAGCTTCTGGATGGTATCAGCAGAGATCCATTCCTTATGTTGGGTCTTTCTCTTGCCAAGGACCTCTTCACATGTGTCGTGCCAAAGTTTCTTGCTGTGTTCCAGTGTGTCTCGATGTCCATTTCACTGTCTTCTATCAGGTCTTGCAGTGGCTGGAACCTGTTGGAAAGGCTGATCCGGAATGCTGCTTGTGTCTCTGTGTTCCTGAGTAGTCCAACGTTGTACCTGGTCCGTGTGTTGTTGGCGTTGGTGTGCCTCTTAAGCCGAAGTCTCAATGTTGTTGCAAGAAGGTGGTGGTCTGATGATACATCGGCACCCCTCATCACACGCACATCCTGCCATGATCTCCTGAACTTCCGGCTGATGCAGATGTGATCAATCTGGTTCTCCGTGACATGGTCCGGCGATCTCCATGTGGCCTTGTGGATGCGCTTGTGTGGGAAGATGCTGCCTCCTATCACTAGCTGGTTCAGGGCACAAAAGTTTGCAAAGCGCTCGCCATTTTCGTTCATCTGTCCCAGTCCGTGTGTTCCCATGGTGTCCTCGTAGCCTGTGTTGTCTGATCCAATCTTGGCGTTGAAGTCTCCCATCAGTATGGTCATGTCCTTGGCTCCTCCTCTATCTATCACTGTCTGCAGTTGTTGGTAGAAGTCATCTTTTTTCTCCTCTTCCGCATCATTGGTGGGAGCGTAGCACTGGATGATGTTCAGCTTGATGTCTTTTTTCTTGGTGATGAATTTGGCTGTGATGATGCGGGAGTTGACAGGTTCCCAGCCGATGAGTGCCCGCTGTGCCTCCGGTGCCAGCATCAGGGCCACGCCCTCAGTGTGGGGGGCTCCATCCTCTGTGTGTCCAGAGTACAGCAATTGCTCTCCCGATGAAAATCTCAGCTGTCCTGTCTGTAGCCACCTTGTCTCACTCAGTCCCAGTACTCCTATCTTGTAGTTCTTCATCTCTCTTGCTACTTGTATGGTCCTTCCTACTTCATACATTGTCCTGATGTTCCATGTGGCTACTCTCGTTGTGGTCCTGGGTGTTAGAAGGGGGGTCGGCCTTGCAGCTTCCTTTCGGCTTTCACTGCAATGCGTCATAGGTCTCCGGGATGGAGACCCTTCCTCGCCCAGGTGAATGTCTCGGTTTGTTGTTGTCGATGCTTTTGTAACTTAGTGTTTTTTACAGGTAGGGCTGTTAACCCTACGCAAACCCGTTTAGCCTCTTGGAGAGGTGGTCCACATTCGTCTGACCTCTACCCTTTGACCTGTCCAGCTTGGGTGACCCTGCCAGGAGCATGTGCTCCTGCTGGCATAGTTCTCTGGGTCATTGAGGTACACAAGCCACTACCCCACGACAAGGGGTGGACCATGTAGGGAAAAGAGAGTATGACTGATCAGAAACTATTCTGGGGAACATTGAAGGCTTTACAAAAGAAAGGTTCAAGTGCTCCCTCTATCTCTGCCGAGGCTTGGTATACACATTTTAGTAATGTTTTTACTTCACTCCCAGGGGTTACAGACATGGTAGATTCAGCTGACTGCCCTCCCCATGTACATAGTGATATTGATGGTGGTGATGATTGGTTGAATGACCCTATTACTGTTCATGAAGTGAAACAAGCTATTAAGTTGTTAAAAAATAATAAAGCTGCAGGCCCCGATGGCCTCATTGGTGAGTTTTTCAAATACTCCACTGATGTGATCTCACCCTTCCTGGTTGCCTACTTCAACTATCTTTTTGATAATGGGAAATTTCCAGATGCATGGACTGAGTCCATCATACAACCTCTACATAAGAAAGGTGATATTAACCAACCAGACAACTACCGTGGCATCTCTCTTCTCAATATTTTCAGTAAAATTTACAGCTCAGTTTTAAACAAAAGAATTAGTACATGGGTAGAGGAGAATAATGTGGTTGGGGAAGAACAGGCGGGTTTTAGAAAAAATCATAGTACGGTAGACCATATATTTACTCTGTTGTGTATGGTACAAAAACAGTTAGTTAAGTATAAGAAATTATATGTGGCATTTATTGATTTTCGTAAAGCGTACGATTCTGTGACCAGAAATAAGCTGTGGAATGTGTTGCAAAAAAATGGTATTAATGGAAAATTATTTCAAGCTATCAAGAGTATGTACACAGTTGTAAAAGCAAGAGTGCGTGTTCGTGGTGGCGACCTTACAGAATGTTTTGAATGTCCAAGGGGACTTAAGCAAGGAGAAATCTGTAGTCCGGTACTTTTTTCATTATTTATAAATGAGTTAACCGCAGAAATTCGACAAAATGGGCGTCATGGAATCCAGGTATCACCTGATCTTGTACAGTTATTTATCCTACTGTTTGCAGATGACATTGCGCTGATATCAGATACAGTTGTTGGTTTGCAAAATCAGTTGAACATTTTGTGTAACACTGCTAAGCAACTTGATCTTGTAGTAAACAGGGAAAAATCCAATATAGTTGTTTTTAGGAATGGTGGACACATTGGCAGAAATGAAAGCTGGTTTTTTGATGGTCAGGAACTTGAAATTGTAAACATGTACAAATATTTGGGTATTTTTATGTCAACCCGTTGCACATTTACACATGCACTTGAAGACCTTGCATCCAAAGCACGTCGAGGGGTTATTGGAATATTGAAGGTACTGTGGCATCTTGGTGACCGCACCCCGTCCTTATTTTTTAAAATGTTTGATATGCAAATTCAACCGATATTGTTATATGGCAGTGAAATATGGGGTCTGAGTTCAGGTACTGGTATCATTGAAAAGGTTCACATGTTTGCGTTAAAGAGATTCCTTGGTGTAACTACAAGAACTCCAAATGCAATGGTTTATGCCGAATGTGGTCGGTACCCTCTGTATATTAATGCATATGTCAGATGTATTTCCTATTGGCTGAGAATTACTAGATTACCAGAAACTCGGCTTCCACGTAAATCATACAACATGTTACTTACTCTGCATCAACAAAATAAGGTCACATGGGTACATTTTGTCATGGTTACTCTATTTCAATACGGTTTTGGTTTTGTTTGGGAATCCCAAGGGGTTGGTCACACTAGTTCATTTCTGAGAGTGTTTAAACAGAGACTTTTAGATTGTTTCCAGCAGGATTGGCACTGCAAGATTGACGAAAGCACAAGATTCCATATGTACAAAATGTTTAAGACTGATATTGTTCAAAGTTCATACTTAGCCGATTTAAACCACATCGGCATCAGAGATGCTTTTATAAAATTCCGACTGGGAATCAGTGATCTAAAGTGTCACAAACTCCGTTATAGTGCTGACAGAAACGTGTGCATGAAGTGTCCATTCTGTGACCAGGAGGAAACGGAGGTACATTTCCTCCTTGTCTGTCCACAATATGTTATATTGCGTGAACAGTACATACCTGGCAAATTCAGTCGAAGGCCATCCAAGTTCCGTTTTGCCATTCTGATGGCAGATAGTAGGCCAAAACTAACCCGACAGCTAGCTTCTTTTGTTTATGAAGCATTGGAAATGCGTAGAGCCGAATTATTAACCTAGTGTTACACATATATTCAGTGATTTAGGTCAACCACTGTATGTTCTGGTTATCTCAAAACAATACAACTTCATATAATTTCTTTGTAAGTGTGACTGTGTTGAGCTCTGTGTAAACAATGGCATGTGCGAAATGTTCAGTATTGTAGTGTTCATGTAAAAGTATGGCCTGTGTTATTGTGTGTGGATGTCATGTACACGTATAGTGCATACTGTCTACTGTATAGAGATCTTTGTAATATATGATATTGTATTCGTGTGTTGCCTACCTCCCCCCCTTTCAGTCATGGGCCAAAAGCCTAACTGGAATAAAAAATTGTCATTGTCATTGTCTCTTCCCGGCTCTTGTAGTGTTCAGTTTACTATGTTGTTGTTTTTTGGGGTTTTTTGGGTTTTTTTTTTTGTTTCAGTGTTTGCCGGCGTTTCAGTCACAGTGATTTTTTTTTTTTGCAGTTTCTCAGCCAGTTTTTCCCATTTTGCAAGTCAGTGACGCGTCGACCGTCAGCAACATCATAGTACACCGTGACTGACTGTGACGCCCGTCGCCGGCCGGGCAACTGTCCGGCATTTCGGACCTGTACGATTACTGGTGCCGAGTCAGTCACCGCCGGCTGGCCGCGGCCGGGCCCTCAAATCAAACCTGCATGTTGACGATCAGTGTATATTGACTCTTCTTTTTTTTTTCTTCTTTTTTTTTTTTTAACTGACAGAGCGACAGGCGGTACCCGGCGTTCAGCCGGCAGTTAGGGTGCGGCGATATGACATTGCACTACATCAGTCTAAGTTCTAATAGTAGCTAGCATCAGTATAAGAAACTGCCGAAGACTGACAGTCACTGATCAGTGCAGACTGAACTGACTGAGCTGCCAACTCGGGTATCACACCCGGCAACTGATTCGGCGGCCGCGACACTGAGTTGACGCGGGGCCTTTCAGTGACAGCCGGCCGTGACGGTGACCTATTTTAATACATGTACGACCATTTGTAGAGGACACGGCCGGTACACACTTGCGGCTTTAAGTCCAAGTTGCACGCCGGCACAGGCCAGAACAGGTTGTTCCGGCCACAGTTAAATGATCAGATCTGCAGCACACCGGCCGTGCCTTGAGCTCCGTTGAGGACTAGCTTGACTATGGCGGCGAAATCCGGGACGTATGTATGCACGCTCAGTGCCGAAATGCTAGAGAAAGCGAAGAAAGAGCTGAACGAAGATCCAAACACGCGTCTGATTGAGATCAAGACGTTGAGGGAACGCCTTGAAAAAGTGCCAGGTAGGTGCAGTATCAGTACTAGGAACTAGAGCTGCAGACGGATTTACGTAGTACTAATGGCTTTACTGATATGTTGTTCATATGTTGACAGATGGTATCAATCCAATCGAGTGTACATAAAACTGTACGGTTTTAGAAACCGCCTGTTCTTTTACTGCTTATCAGTACGTGACGGACTACGGACGCGTGTCAGATCAAGTTCACTCGACATAAAACGTTACTACTCACTGGAGATAACACAAGACGGAAGCACGTCACACACACACACACACACACACACACACACACACACACACACTATGATACGCACACGCACGCACGCACGCAAAGCATACTGAGGAGAGAGCACGCGGGCCTACCTTGCCAGGTTTATTTAATCAGTGAGTAAGCTTGTCATACTGCCGCAGGCAGTGTCGCACGCGACAATATATGCAGCAAGTACATGAGTATTAACATTTTCGAATTTACTGTCTTTTGCTACGACTGACAAGCTTGTCAGTGTCAGCGCCGGATAGTATTCCATCACATTATCGTACACGTATCGTTTCTGCCACTGAGCCAAACGGACAATACTGTGGAATTATGTGAATAGAAAGCACCCAAAACACCCCTAATTCATTGGTGTTTGTTTGTTTGTTTTTAAACCAACATGTGCATTTACACCATACGCGGCGGACTGAAAAAGACGTTACACCGGCCCCCGTAGTGTAGTGGTTAGCACTTCGGACTATGGACCGGGAGACCCGTGTTCGAGTCCCAGCCGTGGCAAGCGGGATTTTTTCCTACCTAGGTCGGCTGTTACCCAGAGCGGGTGTGCTATGGGCCTAATGGGAAGGCTGTTGCCGAGCTTCACCCACTTCACGGGTGCGACTTTGGGGGTGCTTCCCTTGGTATGACACGTCTTATGATGTGGATGATTACACGGCCGGCGTAGTTCCCGGGCCTGGTTAATGCCGGGATATTCATGACAGGAAGCGTGGAAAATGAGCATTATATATTGATATTTCCAATCATGTGGCGATTTTGTTTCAAGTCCCAAGCCACACGGACCTCCTTAGCATCATCTTACATCATCCTCATCTCCATGACATCATCATGCATTAAAAAAAAATGCCCCAGCTTCCGAGCCCTCCGTGGATTCCACCCATTACCAGGGAGGAACACCACTGGAGCCGACAAAGAGTTGTGGCAGCAACCCCCCCCCCCCCCCAAAAAAAAAAAAACAAAAAAAACAACAACAAAACAACAACTTTAAACTCCCAAACACTGATCCACCCCACCCGCACTGACAACCTCTTCATTGGAATTTTAGGTTTGAAATGCCGCACGGATGACGCGTTCCTCCTGAGGTTTCTGCGAGCCAAGAAGTTTGACCAGGAGCGAGCGTATGCTCAAGTTCTCACCTTCTACAAGATGCAGATGGAACACCCTGACGTCTACGAAAACCTTACGCCGCAGAAAGTTCGCCACATACTGGATGCCGGTGTGACTGGAGTACTCAAAGACAGGGCTCCTGATGGTTGCCGCGTTATCGTTTACAGACCAGGTAGTAATGCTCTCACCTCAGGCTGTCCGCTCTATCTGACACCTATGACCTGCTAGGATAGCAGGCCGGGACTTACATGGTACTTTTTTTTTTCTTTTTTTTTTGTAATCCTGTTGAAGTGTTCTTGGTGTGAACTCAATGTGAAATTCTGCTGAGCATTATATATTGATATTTCCAATCATGTGGCGATTTTGTTTCTCTTGCAATGTCTTTTACTCTCCACCCCCCTCCCCACCCCCCACAAACACACCCCTTCATTTTACAGGTCTCTTTCTTTTTTCTCTTTTTTTCCTTTTTATTATTTTTTTTGTATTTTCCCTATCCCCCCCCCCCCCCGAGGGTGGGAAAATAAAAGACTTGATTTGATAAATTAATGGTTATGTTTTCATTAAAAGTACAAGTGCCACAAGAAGTTGTATATAAACTCGTTTATTTATTGTTTTTTTACCATATGGCAAGCAGCTGGTATCTGTTAAAACGACCATTGGCCTCTTTGTATGTTTTCTTATCTCTTGTGCGTCTGTCTCCCTCTGCCTCTGTCTCGTGTTTCATCTTTACCCTTTTCCTTCTCATTGCCTCCGTCTCATGTTTCATCTTTACCCTTGTCCGCCTGTCTGCCTCCGTCTCATGTTTCACCTTTACCCTTTCCCTTCACTGTCTGCCTCCGTCTCATGTTTCATCTTTAGCCTTGTCCTTCTGTCTGCCTCTGTCTCTGTCTCGTATGTCATCTTTACCCTGGTTTTTTTTTTTCTGTCTGCCTCCGTCTCATGTTTCATCTTTACCCTTTTCCTTCTGTCTGCCTCCGTCTCAGTCATGTTTCATCTTTACCTTTTTCCTTCTGTCTGCCTCCGTTCCATGTTTCATCCCCCCCCCCCCCCCCCCCCCCCCCTTGTCCTTCAGTCTGCCTCCGTCTCATGTTTCATCTTTACCCTTGTCCATCTGTCTGCCCCTGTCTCCTGTCTCGTGTTCATCTTTACCGTTGTACTTCTGTCTGTCCCAGCCTCATGTTTCATCCTTTCCCTTGCTCTTCTCGTGCCCCCCCCCCCCCCCACCCGCCACCCAAAGCGCTGCGAACGCGACTGTGCATTGAGGGTTTTCATGCTGCCCTACAAACAGCTGCCAGGTACACGTTTATCATCAGACATCTGCACAATGTCAGTTGAATGTCAAAACGTTTGAGGCGAACCATACGCACTTAAGGCGAAAGCGGATATCAGATTAACACCTCCTCGAGGTCGGAGATAATAAATTAGATTGGCCGGGGGAAAGGGGGGGGGGGGGGCGAGGGGGTGGTGGTGGTGGCCATGGGAGGATTAAGTATTCTGAAGGCAGGGTGAATCAAGCTGCAACTATATGGGACGAGATGGAGATAACGATGGAGCTACATCATGATGCTATCTGTATGCAGCAAATCCAACTTTTTGCGTTCTCTTTCTAGATCATGCTGTTGGGGAGGGAGCTGGAGGCAGGGTGAATCTAGTTGCCATCGAGTGAGGCGAGAGCATCAGGCATTGGCATTAATTTTCTGATAAAGATGGAGCTGTCACTGATATGATGTCCACATGCGTGTCTACATGTCTGGCAATTTTCTTTTTCATTTTTTTTTTCTTTTCTTTTTTAGGCCGCTGGGATCCAGACAAAGGTACAATCGCAGACGTACTGGCAAACAACTTTCTGACGATGTGCAAGCTGATTGAAGTAAGTCACAAAAGTCCGCTCGCATGTGTCACAAGTCCGCTCGCATGTGTCACAAAAGTCCGCTCGCATGTGTCACAAAAGTCCGCTCACATGCGATGGTTACAGACACATGAAGGCCGCGTGAAATTTAAAAAAACAAAAACAAAAAAAAAAAACCTGAAATTCACGCGGAAATCTGGCAGCCAGTATAAAACTTAGTGAACGGCAGTTTTTCATTTACCTTGCACACTTCATAACTGTAGGGTGTGGTGGGTGTTTGGGGGTTTAACGTCCTTTTCCACCAAACACGGGTGATACAGTATCAAAGACGGGGCAACGATGATAAAGCCAGCACAAATATTTGGCCCCAGCCGGGACACGAACTCACGACCCCGCGAGCATTAGAAGTCCAATGCTCTACCATTCGGGCACTCCAGCTCCCCTTCACGACTGCAGTCCGATCATCAGCCCAAGTACTGTCTGATTAGATCAGTTCACCATGGCTCGACTTTGCTCGTGTCTTCGCCTCAGCAACACGTCATCGTCCGAACGAGTCACTAGTCGTCGTACCCTGGCGGATGTGAAGAAGGTACGGTCTTGCAGACGGCAGTCGCTTGTCCTCCAAGTGTGTCACGAATCAGTGCCGGACCGTAGGATGTTCTTCTCTTGCGTTACAGTCAAGTACAAAGACCTTGTGGGCGAGGTACACACATACAAAGGGCCTCAAAATGCCTGTATAGTCCCTATTAGCCTCAGGCATCATAGTCACCCCTAAAAATGCTTCAATCGAGAAACAGTTACTACCATGAACAGACTGTTCAAAGGCATGCACCTGACAGGGGTTTAAAAAAAAAATTAATTGAATGTCTCCTTTCCGCTCAGGCCTCACTGAAGTAATGCACGTCGACTTTCTGTTTAGGCCAGAGACCCAGTTCACTGACATCCGCTTGCCTCACTTGTGTCCGACCTCTATGCAAAACTGAAGTCCCAGCTTCACTGGCAGCTTGCCTCTTTTGGTGACCGCCTGCAATGCACCTTGACCTGCATAATACAAAAATTACGAAAATCACGCTTTTTCGTGACAACACGAATCACTACAGACTAGCACACTCGCCAAACAGGGTACCTCAAATAAACACCAAACTTGACCCCACGGTCAATTTGTGTCCTTACGCTTGTAGTCAGCAGACCACAAGAAGTCTGTCGAGGGTCGATGATCACTCAAAACTTCTTCTTCACAGATGTTGTTTCTTCTGGTGTCTCTCAGGAGTCTTTGTATGACTGTATCCGTGGCCACACACCAGACTAATGTGTTTTGGGTGACAGAGAGAGAGGGGGAGGGAGAGAGGGAGGGAGAGAGAGACAATGACAATGACAATGACAAATGTTTTATTTAGTTTAGGCTTTTCGGCCCATGACTAAAGGGGGGTGGGGTGAGGGGAACACGTACACAGCGTGTCACGAAGTTCTAAAGCCTTGTATATAAACATAGCTACGCTATACGTTAAGCTGGAACAGCTGTCAGACATAATTACTGAAAATCGAAACAAAGATGGATGCCTTGTAAATTTAGCAGGAATGTACTCTTTTCTCAAGGCACTGTAACTGGGACATACAAACAAAAAATGCATTTCAGTTTCATCGTCTGGACAATGTGGACATTTAAGGCAGACACCGGGGTCTTTACAGAAGCGGTATTTGTGACATTTCAAACTAGTAATTCCAAGTCTGAATCTAATGAAAACATCCCTTAGACCAATGTGATTAAGAGCCGACAGAAAGTTACTCTGTACTAGTGTGTTCTTAAATGTATTGTAGGGGAAGAAGCGTTTACTGTCCATTAACTTAAAGTGCCACTCTTGTTTAAAACATTCAATCAATCGCTGCTTAAAGATCTTCATAAACAGTTTAACATCCCCAACGCCCTGATTTTCCCATACATAACCGAAGCCATAACGATAAAGCACAATCATGACATGATGAACCCAAGTAACCTTGTTCTGTTGATGTAAATTGTACAACATACAGTATGCTTTCCTTGGAAGTCTATTTTGGGGCATAGAAATTACTTTCAACCAGTAGCCAACATTTCTAACAAAAATATTTATATAGATAGGATGCCTACCACACTCGCCATAAACTAAGGTATTTGGAGTTCGTGATGTCACACCTAAAAATCTCTTCATTGCAAAAACATGTACTCTTTCCAGAATGTCGTGGTCAACAGACAAACCCCACACCTCCGATCCATATAACAGTATTGGCTGAATTTGTGAATCAAATAATCTGAAAAACAACATGGGGCTACGGTCACCAAGAAACCACAGTACTCTAAGTATAGAAATGACACCTTTTCTTGCTTTTGCAGCCAGATCTTCAACTGCCTGCGTGAAAATACCACGAGTTGACATATAAATTCCAAGATATTTATAGGCATTCACAATTTGAATCCTTTGACCATCATAGTACCATTTTTCCCGTTCAGCGATATGCCCACCATTTCTAAAGACCACTATGTTTGATTTGTCCATATTAACTACTAGATCTAAGTACTTAGCAGTATTGTACAAGATGTTCAACTGGTTTTGCAAACCCACAATTGTATCAGAAATTAAAGCTACATCATCAGCAAACAGAAGGATTAATAACTGGACTAAGTCAGGTGAAAGCTGAATACCATGCCGCCCACTGGACCTAATTTCTTTTGTCAGTTCATTTATAAACAGCGAAAACATAACCGGACTGCAAATTTCCCCTTGTTTTAAGCCACGGGGGCATTCAAAAACATCTGTTACGTCAGCCCCAACACGTACCCTAGCTTTGACTACTTTATACATACTCTTTATTGCCCTAAAGAGTTTACCCTGCATCCCATTCTTATGTAGAACTTTCCACAGTTTATCTCTAGTGACTAAATCGAACGCTTTACGAAAGTCAATGAAGGCAACATATAGTTTCTTGTGCCGTACTAACTGTTTTTGTATTACAGCCATAAGAGTAAAAATATGATCAACTGTGCTGTGTTTTTTTCTAAATCCTGCTTGTTCTTCACCAACTGTATCATTTACCTCAATCCAGTGGGTTATTCTCTTATTAAGTATTGAACTGTACACCTTACTACAAATATTTAGTAGGGAGATACCTCTATAATTGTCCGGTTGATTCACATCACCTTTTTTGTGTAAGGGCTGAATAATGGATTCACACCAAGAATCTGGGAAGTTACCAGTGTCAAACAACACATTAAAATATTTAGTTAAGAAAGGTGCTATGACATCTAAAGAGTTCTTAAAGAATTCACCAATGAGCCCATCAGGCCCAGCAGCTTTGTTTTTTTTCAATGTACGAACAGCCAACACTACTTCTTCCTCAGTTATCTTACTATTTAACCAGTCATCATCATCACTATTACTAACACCATCAGCAACACTGAAACTACCTACAATACTAACACTATCAGCAACAGTAACATAACCACTACTAACACCCTCTGCAACACCGAAACTACCTACAATACTACTCCCACTATCAGCAGCAGTCACACTACTCACATCACTAGTTCTATCAATAGCAGTTACACTACACACATTTCTAACACCATCAGTAGCCATAACACTACATACATTACTAACACCATCAGTAGCCATAACACTACATACATTACTAACACCATCAGTAGCCATAACACTACATACATTACTAACACCATCAGTAGCCATAACACTACATACATTACTAACACCATAAGTAGCAGTAACATTACTACACACATCACCAGTACTAACACCAGTACTAACACCATCAGTAGCAGTCACACTACACACATTACTACATGTAACACTATCAGCAGCATTAATACTACACACATCACTAACACCATCAGTAGCAGTAACACTACACACATTACCTTTACTAGCACTATCAGCAACAGTAACACTATGCACACTAGTAACACCATCAGTAGCTGTGACACTACACACATTACTAGCACCATCAGTATCAGTAACACTACACACATTACTAATGCCATCAGTAGCAGCAACGTCACTAAACACATTACTATCACTAATACCATCAACAACAGTAACACTAACCACATTACTAACACCATCAGTAGCAGTAACACTACACACTTTACTAACCTCCACATCACCAACACCATCAGTAACAGTAACACTACTCACATCACCATTACTAACACCATCAGCAACAGCAATATCAACTACATCACCACTATCAGCAACAGTAATACTGCAGACATCACCATTATTTGTAGAACACTGCTCAATATCCTCAAAAACAACCTGCTGTTCATGTGATGTACAAGTAACCGGCAAACAGTGAAAAACACCCTGAAAGTGTGCATACCACCTATCAACAGTTATATTATTTGTACCAGAGGTTTTGTTTTGCACAGACTTAACAGTGCTCCAAAACAGTTTCTGATCTTTTGTACTCTCTTTTAATGTGTTTAGAGTTTGCAGTTTGTGGTCAGCCTTCTTGCATTGCAGCAGTTTTTTTATATTCCCTCCTTTTCTGTGTGTACAATAGCCTATCTCTGTCCAAATGAGTTTTTCGAAATGTCATTAAATATTTCCGTAGCCTTTTGCGACTCTCTCTGCACTCCAAATCAAACCAAACTTTACGCTTCTTGCTACTAACATGTACTGTAGTTTTCATACACTTCCCAGCTTGTTTTAAACCATTGTTGAATTCTAACAATGCAGCATTCACATCCTTATGTTCATGTAGTAATAACATAGCTCTGTCAAAACACTCCTTAATGTTATCAGACAGTAAAGAACGCCGGAATTCATCAAACTTATCTGTCTTCCACACAAACTTATCATACTTGTAATTCCTAGGACCAGGCAGATCAACACTGACAGCACCAGCCTCCAACAAAAAGTATAGCTCTACTGGCATGTGTTTTGAATCTGTCATGGGAGTAACACACAAAGACTGACACTTATTCAGTAATGCTTTAGAAACAATAAAATAGTCGATAACACTGCATCCTGTGGGTGAAATATATGTAAAATCACCTGAAAAATTGCCACTGGCAAGCCCATTCAGTATACATAAATCAAACTCATTACACACTTGCAGTAAGTAC
>JACVVK020000506.1:20000-130000 GCA_018292915.2 Batillaria attramentaria
AATTAATTTTTACATAAAATCTGGAAGATCTAGAGGGCTGGTGAAATGTGGACTTGAATACCTTGAATTGCGCTTACGAAATTGCGAAACTGGAAATCTTTTGACCGGTGCTTCTCGCAGAAATTCGAAACAATAAGTTTATCTAAAAACTCTGTTATTCTAAATACATAATTGTGCAGTAGTTCCTGTCAAATGTGCAGTTGTCACACGTAACAAAAATGCCGGGATGATGAGTAATTGGAAGGAGTCTTTTCATAGATATCAAGTTTGGCCGGGCCTTATTGCAAACCACCCCTACCTCGGCAATATTCTTTTACGCAAAACCTGTCAAAGCTACAGAGCTGTGCTACGAATACAGTCAGTATTATTGGATGAACTTTCAACTTCTAGAAAATGAAGGCATTTGAGCAACTTTTTCGTCAACTTATATACGTAACATGACCGATTTCTTTAAATGGGCGATAACTCTTCTAAAAATGCAGCAAGAGAAAAATCGTCACTGTGTGCGTGAAACGGCATGTATTGTCTGGAGAAACGTCACAGTTTTGTATTTCATTGCGGTAATTAATGAAACCGTTTTTCTGTGTGTTTCCTTAGATTGCTGGCAGACTGTCAAGAGGCTGAGGAGACAACCTAAGCCGAAGATGATATTCTCACCTAGTCAGTCAACTCAGACGGCTCCGCCAAAGGTCAATCAAAGCCGTCGACGCCGGATGGGTAAGGACACGCTGACAAGTTAAAATTCTTTCAATCGTTAGTTTGCATTAAAGTCATTATGAGATGAACAATGGTGGCTACTATCCATCGCAAACTCACCCAACTATATACTCTTTACAGACAGGAGCTCATCAACCAATGCGAAGAGTAACACATCCTTCCGAAGTGCGGCATCACCATCTGTGTCGGCGACATCACAGGCTACTACACGACGTGACCGACGACCGCCCAAAGCACCGATCAAGACGTTTCAGCCAACTAAAGGTTTCCTTTGTTGTAGCATTAAACCCCTTATCTCAACACCTAAACCAACGCCCCCTACACCCCCCCCCCCCACACACACACACACCCCTCTCTCTCTCTCTCTCTCTTTCTCTCTCTCTCACACAGTGTGTGTGCTGTTGAATTTCAGGTGTTGGTAGTGACTCGGCACTGAGACGGCGAACACAATGGTCTCCAGACGATCCCGATTTCGTTTCATCACCATGGAACTCACAGTCCCCGAGTGCTGCATTGAAGTCTATGTCGGCAGTACCACGTCACCAACGACGCCCGAAAGCATCGACCAAGACGTCTCAATCGACAAAAGGCATACGTTCTTGTAACATTAAAACCCATATCTCAACACCTAACCCATCGACCCCCCCCCCCCCGCCCACACACACACACACATACACACCTCAATGATGAAAAGTCGGTACCATGTTTACACATATATAAACATACTATTTCATGCATGCGGTCATTGTGTGTGTGTGTGTGTGTGTGTGTGTGTGTGTGTGTGTGTGTGTGTGTGTGTAATTTCAGGTTTTTAAGCATGTTCGATCGTTTAGGGTTGTTTTTGTTGTTGTTTGTTCATTTGTTGTTGGTTTTGTTTTTTTTTTCAAAAGGGCAAATTTGAAAATTGGTCGTCAGATCCAAACTTTCACCGTTTCCAAATAAAGTTATTTCACTTTTTTTTTCTCTCTCTGTGTCTGTCTGTCTCTCTCTCTCTCTCTCTCTCTCTCTTGCTTATAGTGTGTTTTGGTGGAATTTCAGGCGTTGGCAGTGCGACATCAAAACAACAAATACAATGGTCTCCTGACGACCCGGATTTCAGCGTATCGACCGGGACCTGCAAGTACTCGAGGCAGTCGAGTGAGTCCACTCCACAAGCTCCGCCGACGGTCGCCCAAATCTGCCATAACACACGAATGGACGCCTCCCACTCTTCGGCGGACCGACCGAGGAGCTTCAACTGTTCCGTTCCCTCCCACTCAACTCCAAATGCCAAGGGCAGAGCTGGCACCTTCGATTCAACCGTTTCAATTTCGACACAGGAAAGCTTCACCTCAGTCTCCGGGCTTACCACTGAACTGAATATCAGTGATGTGCCTGATACCCTGCCCTCTCAATCAACTTCAAATTCCAAGGCCAGACCTGGCAGCTTCCATTCGACACAAGAAAGCTTCAACACGCGTACTACTGAGTTTAATTCCAGTGATGTGCTTGTGGACGCGAATGGGAGGGAGCCTGACGATTTTGCGGTAGGTGGACTTACGGGCACGGGAAAATTCCTGGAGGTCGATGACCTAATAAAGCTCTTCATGAGCCCAGAAGAACCACCAAGCGCAATACCAAGAGGTCGGAAAGACAATAGGATTTTCCGGGTATCCAACGCACTGAACAAGGAACGTATGTCAGATGGCAAGACGTCCGTTTTCGTTGATGACTGCGGCGCATGGTCGGGGTTTACCTCCAAGACCATCCACTATTTGGTGCGTGGTGACTCTTTGAAATACATGGAGCGATCAAAAGGTCAATATGTCACCATTGTCAAGAAGGAAAGGGTAGCCATGGACCCCCAGCCAGACGAAGATCAGATTCTTGTCCTACGCCGAACGTATACTACGCTGAAGTCAGATCCAGAATTCAAACGCCGCATTACGTGCGCTTTGAAGTATCCAGCGTCGATGTCACCAGTGTGCCATGATGTGTTTGTGGTGGAGTACATGGGTACCCAATCATCACGAATGGCGCCACATGGACACGCCAAACACAATTCCGCCCCATACATCAGGACGACGGCTGCTGCTAAGAGGAAGATGGAGCAGTTAATCGCCAACTCCAACAAGAAGCCGCTGGCAGTGTACGAGGAAATGGTGCTGGACAACTCCACGGACGCCCCTCGGGACCTGCGAGAAGTTCAGTCTGCTAAATATAACATGCAGAAGAATGAAAGAGACAATGGCACGCACAGGAACAACGTTGCTGACGACGTACAAGCGCTTGTTAACAGCATCGCTTCAGGACACAAGTATATTTCAAAGATAATACACACGCCCAGAAGTCCACCTTGCGTAATTTTACAGTGCGAGGAACAGCTGTGCGATATAGCCAATTTTTGTGCAAGCTCAGCCATTCGACCAACTGTGCTAGGAATTGACAGGACTTTCAATTTAGGGCCTTGTTACCTGACACTGTTTGTTTACAAACACATGAATTTGGTCAGAAAAACCACCAATGACCATCCCATAATGTTGGGTCCCGCCTATCTGCATTGGGATGGTTCCTACGACACCTACCGAGAGTTTCTGTCTCATGTCAGTGGGAGCCTGGACACCGAAATAGGTGGGACCCAGCTCGCTGTTGATAGTGGGATGGTCATTGGGTCTGATGAGGAAAAGGCTATTTCAAAAGCCATAGCCCGATGCTTTCCATCAAGTAGCCACGTTTTGTGCACTAGGCACATTGTCGAGAACTGCAAAAGATTCTTGACAGAGAAGGTAGGTATGGCAAGACCAGAGCGCATCGCCGTCCTGGAAAAGATTTTTGGGACATCTGGTTTGTCAAGTTTGGAAACAAGGGGGGATTTTGATTTAAAATGTTTAGAACTAACGAACGAGTTCAGGGACACCTGTCCTGAGTTTGTCAGATACTTTGGCAATCTGACTGAGAAACTATTTGACCACGTGATTGTCCCAAGACGGACAAGTCGCTGGTTACCTGTTGACTGGACCAACAACATTACAGAGAGCATGAATCATGTAATAAAAAACAGAATAAACTGGACCCCCCAGAAACTGCCCGACCTTATTGACAGCCTCCATACCCTTGTCCAAGTACAGTATGCGGACGCAAGGCGCGCACTGCGGGGTATGGGCAATTTCATGTTGGCCCCATGGATGTTCCGGGAACATGCCATCACCGAAAGTCAGTGGTGCCGAAAAACAGCATGTGAAAAGGAAGCCCTTTTTAAACGCTTTTTGCGTGGACAGTGCAAACAATCCACAGTCATGATATCCACAGACGGACGACTAAGCATCCCCATGCCGCGCCAAACATTAGCGCGAAAACCTGGGCAAAAAAAACGAATCCGGGCCACAAGAACCGTGACTTAACCTTTACCGCATGATGCTCTTTCGTTTCCTACGGGACAGGAATATGCTGATTTGTGTCATTTTTGAGAGAGTAGTCAGTCAATAACTCAAGAGCAGCGTACAAGATATCCGGTGTAATTGTTTTCAGAAACATAGATGTTATCAATACATATTGCTTATGCTCAAACTCAAACTGTTTTTCTGTACTTCCTCCAATGCGATGAGATAAATCTGTCTGAACCAAATGTAAGCAAAACTCAATCAGACCAGGGTTCGAGTCTTGTCTGTCTTGGAACAATCACAAAGTCTAATGGTTTTTCTCACACGTGGCAATCAGTACGCTGTCTGTGTGGAGAGGGGTGGGGTTTTGTTATTTAGTGGATTACGGTATGTCAGACTTGCTGTTTGTTTATGGGAATTGGATTGGCGGCATTATTATAGCTGTTCGTTATGCAAGTTATGTAATTTTTGTTAAACTGGAAAAATAAATTAATCACTTGTTTATTGTTCTTCAGTATGTCGGATCAGCGGCTTTTCATGCCGTGTGGCAGTCAGTCTGTATCCGTCATCGTTGCAGGTGCATCGGGTCTATGGCTTTACTTTTGTTGTTCATTAGCATTGTTATTCAGTACGTTTACTCATACTAATAGTCAGTCATCGGGTCTATGGCTTTTGAAATGACTTCCTCATGTGTTGCAGTTCTATAGTATAATTGCAGGTCCTTTAAATGAGTTTAATACTGATGTTTTATTATTTTGCTAGTGTTGTATTTTGTTCCACTGGCAGAGTAACTGAATCACATATCTACTGCTCTTCAGTACAGTGGACGCCGGATATAAGCAACTCGGATATAAGAAACCAAAAAATTCACCCCCTCGAGTTTCTTATAACCGGCGTGTACTGTACTTGTCCACTGGCAGAGTAACTGAATCACATATCTACTGCTCTTCAGTATGTTGAAATGCAGGTTCTGTTTCTATTCTATTCTGTTCTATTCAGGCATCACCATTGCATGGTGGAAACGGACGTTAACCCCCCCCCCCCCCCCCCCCCCCCACACACACACACCCGGCATTCGGGTCTATAAGTTTTAAAAATATTGTTGTAACTAACTTGTTGCTTTTATCGTGTTTCTCATATCGTTCAACTTGCAGTTATAATTGTTTCGTTTGAATCAGTAAAGAAAGGTGTGTCTGAGCTGATCAAGAACCATCAACTCAAGTGCATATTATTTGCGATTGAGAGAGAGAGAGAGAGAGGAATGACAACTGATAATGTTTAGTTTCCAAGCCGCGGGGTAACAGTTTTGGGAGAAATACCATGTTCAGTCGAATATGTTCTTGCTAAACAACGAGAATATGACCAAAGGAAGAACGAGCTATAATTGAGCAACACTGAGGACAAGGAGGGTGGGGTGGGGGGGGGGGGGACGGCCGAGCTTACACATTCAGTTTAACTGAACTCAGTGAGAAAACACACACACCGACACACACACACACACACACACCGACACACACACACACACAGATGGTGACCATTGATGAAGCTTTCATAACACTGAATCAAAACTGAGACACAATGACGCACGCCGGCGCACGCACCGTCAGTCAGGGCCGCCGGGGTCGCACGGCACCCGGCCGGCACCGCCGCAGGCGGCGGCACACTCAAACGACCAAACTTACACAAACACTCACATTATAAGAAAACAACAATAACAACATGTTTGAAAATATAATCCAAAAGAAATCTACCGGCAATGAGTCTCAGTGACCACAGCGGACCGGCAGTACCGTGCTGACTCAGTGAACATTGAGGGGCAGAATCGCGGAGTACACACACATATTTAAAAACATTGACACGTGAAAGGGAAAGTGCGTGAAACAAAAGCTAAATAAAGAAATAAAGTCGTCAATTAAGGCCATCCACGTTCTTTCTGCCCCAGCAGGGCCCCGGGCAGGTCCCGGGCAGCCCCGGGCAGGTTTTAGTAGGACCGTTCAAGACAGGTCTATTAGCATCAAACAAACATAACTCGTGACAGCTTTGATGCAAAACAATCGAAGTTTCTAATGAATGTTCACATACCGGGTTGTCAGCAACTCTGCCAAGGTCAGGTACACACACTGAGTCCGAAGCACGGGCCGAGCCGAGCCATCATTTCTTGTGCCCACTCTTACGTCTAGCTGAAGTAAGCGTATCCCTCACCTTCAATGGCTTGCCTGCATGTCTCTTAGTATCCGCACCAGTATCCGAGGCACTATTAAGACGCCAGTCGTCAGGTAAACACATCTGACCTCTACCACCCACAGCACTACTGACCGACATACTGCGTGTCGTCCGACACAGGTTGCCACTGTCAGACACGCCCTGCACGTGCGAGTTCGTGTCGTCTGTTGGGGCATCCCCTGTGACGTCAGAAGGAGATTCCTCTGGCGCCCCGGTAGCTGTTATGGTAGCGGTAGAAGTGGCCGGAGTGGTGACAGTAGATGGAGGCGTGTTAGTGATGGTGGTTGCGGTGGTGATGGTGGTGGTGGCCGGAGTGGTAACGGGAGGTGAAGACGTAGTGGTGGTGGAGTTTGGGTTGACATCGGAACTGGTAGATGGAGACTGTGACGTCGCACTGGTACAGGTAGAGACTGTGACGTTGGTGGTCGGACTGTTAGGGATAATAGCGGGGCTGGTGTTGGAAGGGGTTGTCACTGCCAGAGTAGCCAAGCCTTGGGGAAGGGAGACGTTTGGGGTGGGCGATGACGAGGTGGGGATTGTAGCCGAAACTCTCACGTCGCTGAGGCTGCTGCTGCAAATGGAGTGGTCGTCGTCGCCGCCGTCAGCGTCATCGTCGGTGGCCCGCCTGTCACGGTTCAACTCTGGCCAGTCGTCTGAGAGGTCACCGAGAGCACTGTACGGGTTGTGCCTGTCAGTTTCAGCCCATGGCCCCCACAACGAACTGTTCGAATGTTGGTGATGTCCGCCTGTATGACGGCTGTGACGCTGCTCCCTGTCTCTCCAACCATTCTGGTGCTGCTGTCGCCGCTGGCCGTACTGTTGTCGCTGCTGTTGATGGTGAAGTGGGGGTGACCGTCTCCTCCGATCGTTGTTGTAGTGATCGTTGCCATCGGGCGGCCCGTCACGCCTGTTCTGCAGAGGCCCAGCCACTATGAGACGGTCCCCTTTATAGTAGGCCCGTATGCCACTGTCGCGATAACCCTTCACAATGGCATGCTGGCGATTGGTAAGGTCCCCTGCCACCGTCACGCCTTTCAGTTTCAGTTTGTCACGACCTTTCGTGAGAACGTCCATTTTGTCTGCCCATCTTGAAAATTTGACGATAATAGGGCGAGGGAGTGGTGCTCTGTTGGCGTTACTGTTGGCACTCTTGTCTACATTACGCTTGGGCCCCAGTCTGTGTGCACGGACAATGTCGTTCTCGCTCCAGGTTTTACCGGGCACAGAGTCCTGTAACACTGCAACCATCAGTTTGGCACACGCATCGAAAGAGTCGACACCAGTCTCAGTAACGCCGAAGAATCTCAGGTTGTCCCGTCTGGAGAATCCCTCTAGTTTGTCCGGTCTATCATCAAGCAAGTTATGCATGGAGGACAACCGATCCTCGATCTTGTCCGTTCTTTGTTCGAGTGCACCCTGTCTCGTCTTCAATGCACCTACCTCCGCACACAGTTTGTCAATACATTGTTTGAAGGAATGCAGCTCACCTTTCATACTATCCATTATGTTCCTTTCATGTTTGTCCAGCATTTCTTGCAACACAACACGGGTAAGTGTGTCCGAAGCGAAAGCCATGATGGTCGGTGCACGAAAACACCGAGGAAGAGAGAGAGAGAGAGGCGGGGGTGGTTGGGAGAGGGGGGGGGGGACATCGTTACCAGCGGTCACGATTTTATTTTTGATTCTAGGAAGAAGAAACACAAGTGTGTGGGGTGCACATGCTGGCTGATCTAACAGAAGTTGGATGGAACCAAGCAAAGAATATGTCTCCATTCTATGCCAGGAAAATCACAACTTTGCTTCAGGTCAGTGCGTGCGTGTGTGTGTGTGTGTGTGTGTGTGTGTGTGTGTGTTGTTGGTTTTTCGTTTGTTATTGGTGGTTTTTGGCTCACTTGTGTAACAAAGTGAGTCTATGTAATAACCCTCCGTCGTCTCTCTGTGTGTGTGTGTGTGTGTGTCTGTGTCTGTGTCTGCGTGTCTGTCTGTCTGTCTGTCTGTCTGTGTCTGTGTGTGTGTCCGCAGTAAATCTTAACATTGGCCTTTTCTCAGAATCTACAAACAGCAGAGACACCAAAATTGGCATACTGATGGAGAGCCATAAGACCTTTCAAAACATTTTATAATGAGTGACCTTGACCCAAGGTCTCTCTGGATTCTAAAACAAGAATAAATCATGGTCATAATCAATACTGGACAACTGGTTTAAACATTAACAAAATAACTGAATGAGTACAGAATGCAAAAATGCATGCTGAGCTAACCATACACTGACAGAAACCCAACACTTATATAAAGGTACCAGATGACCAGTGCAAGCAGACAAAAAATATATATACATGTACATGTATGCATCTATAATACAATTCAACTAATCAAGTTATTCTGGCCAACCTTCAAACACATTCCACCTTACATAATTATTTCCATCTGCTTTGGAAATGTTAAGCCCACCAAATTTGAAAAATATATTATAAATGCAATTCTAAATTCCGAAATTTAAATAGCTGAGCTGACCCTCCACACCATGTGATTGTAATGTGTTTATGTCCAGTGTGTGAGAATGCGTGTGATTCACGTGAGCGTCAGTGCCGGGCTCAGTTCGCGGCGCTTTGAGCCGATTCATGAAATCGGGTAAAGCGCCTATATAATACTCATTATTATTATTTTACACCACTCGCCAGTGCAAACTTTCAGTGAGTTAACTATGAGTGCTTCACGTCCGAAAATAGTAATGAAACAGAGAGCGAAAGTGTGATATACGGCTTTCCATAACCCACTCAATGGTATATGAGTTTACAAAAACACGCTCCAGTTACGTCATCAATCAGAAAGTGCGTCATTTCAAACATTTGGAATTCATACCTCACAGCCGGTGCACAGTTATTTTGCTCACTTTTGGGGGTGAAATTTTATTTCCCTTGGGTCACGTAAAAAAAGATCGCACAGAAAATTCTCTGCGAAGTTTTTGCGAGTGCACTTTTGAATGTCAGTACATGAGCAATTGCATATTCTTCTTAACATCAAGCAATTTCAACTGCCCTATGCATCATTTCCTCGCAAGTCAGTGCGCAGAATTTTGAGGGGGTACAAAAGTCACTAGTTACCATGCCAGAAAAATAAAATGTCGCAGAAAATGTATCCCTACATGGTCCAACCCTTGTCGTGGGGTAGTGGCTTGTGTACCTCAATGACCCAGAGAACTATGCCAGCAGGAGCACATGCTCCTGGCAGGGTCACCCAAGCTGGACAGGTCGAAGGGTAGAGGTCAGACGAATGTGGACCACCTCTCCAAGAGGCTAAACGGGTTTGCGTAGGGTTAACAGCCCTACCTGTAAAAAACACTAAGTTACTGAAGCATCGACAGCAACAAACCGAGACATTCACCTGGGCGAGGAAGGGTCTCCATCCCGGAGACCTATGACGCATTGCAGTGAAAGCCGAAAGGAAGCTGCAAGGCCGACCCCCCTTCTAACACCCAGGACAACGACGAGAGTAGCCACATGGAACATCAGGACAATGTATGAAGTAGGAAGGACCATACAAGTAGCAAGAGAGATGAAGAACTACAAGATAGGAGTACTGGGACTGAGTGAGACAAGGTGGCTACAGACAGGACAGCTGAGATTTTCATCGGGAGAGCAATTGCTGTACTCTGGACACACAGAGGATGGAGCCCCCCACACTGAGGGCGTGGCCCTGATGCTGGCACCGGAGGCACAGCGGGCACTCATCGGCTGGGAACCTGTCAACTCCCGCATCATCACAGCCAAATTCATCACCAAGAAAAAAGACATCAAGCTGAACATCATCCAGTGCTACGCTCCCACCAATGATGCGGAAGAGGAGAAAAAAGATGACTTCTACCAACAACTGCAGACAGTGATAGATAAAGGAGGAGCCAAGGACATGACCATACTAATGGGAGACTTCAACGCCAAGATTGGATCAGACAACACAGGCTATGAGGACACCATGGGAACACACGGACTGGGACAGATGAACGAAAATGGCGAGCGCTTTGCAGACTTTTGTGCCCTGAACCAGCTAGTGATAGGAGGCAGCATCTTCCCACACAAGCGCATCCACAAGGCCACATGGAGATCGCCGGACCATGTCACGGAGAACCAGATTGATCACATCTGCATCAGCCGGAAGTTCAGGAGATCGTGGCGGGATGTGCGCGTGATGAGGGGTGCCGATGTATCATCAGACCACCACCTTCTTGCAACAACATTGAGACTTCGGCTCAAGAGGCACACTAACGCCAACAGCACACGGACCAGGTACAACGTTGGACTTCTCAGGAACACAGACACACAAGCAGCATTCCGGATCAGCCTTTCCAACAGGTTCCAGCCACTGCAAGACCTGATAGAAGACAGTGAAATGGACATCGAGACACAGTGGGAACACAGCAAGAAACTCTGGCACGACACATGCGAAGAGGTCCTTGGCAAGAGAAAGACCCAACATAAGGAATGGATCTCTGCTGATACCATCCAGAAGCTGGAAGTTAGGAAAGAGAAGAAAACTGCACTGAACACGAGCCGAACAAGAAGAGCTAAGGCAAAGGCACAAGAGGAATACACAGCAGCTAACAGAGAAGTGAAGAGGAGCACCAGGAAGGACAAGAGGGACTACATCGACAACCTGGCCAGTCAAGCAGAGGAAGCAGCCCGACAAGGGAATCTAAAAGACCTGTACCAGGTGACCAAGAAGCTCGCGGGCAAATTTCAGCAGACAGACAAACCAGTGAAGGACAAGAACGGGCACCCACTGACAACAACTGAGGAACAGCTGAAGCGATGGGCAGAACACTTCAGGGAGCTGTTAAATCGCCCCATCCCTGAAACACCACCAGACATCCCACCAGCTGAGACAGAACTACCCATCAACTGCGACAAGCCCTCTAAGGCGGAGATCAGGAAAGCCATCATGACACTGAGAAATGGGAAAGCTGCAGGGCCGGACGAGATACCAGCAGAAGCCATTAAAGCAGACACAGAGACAGCCGTCAACATGCTGCACAGCCTGTTCAGCAAGATCTGGGAGAAGGAAGAGGTGCCAGCCCAGTGGAAAGAAGGGATCGTCATCAAGCTGCCAAAGAAAGGGGACCTCAGGGACTGCAGCAACTACCGAGGGATCATGCTCCTGTCAGTGCCAGGCAAGGTTCTCAACAGAATTCTACTGGAGAGGATGAGAGAGGCAGTCGACCCCATGCTCCGAGACCAGCAGGCAGGCTTTCGCAGGAACAGGTCCTGCGCTGACCAGATTGCCAGCCTACGCATCATTGTGGAGCAGTCACTGGAGTGGAACTCCCCCCTCTACATCAACTTCATAGACTATGAGAAGGCCTTCGACAGTGTAGACAGAGAGGCGCTGTGGAAGCTGCTAAGGCACTATGGAGTTCCCGGGAAGATCATCTCCCTGATCCAGTGCACCTACCAAGACATGAGCTGCAGGATTGCCCATGCCGGCCAGTTGTCAGAAAGCTTCGAGGTGAAGACCGGAGTCCGCCAGGGATGCCTGTTGTCCCCGTTTCTGTTCCTCCTGGTCATCGACTGGATCATGAAGACCACTACAGCAGGCAGGAAAAACGGGATACAGTGGACACTCTGGACGCAGCTGGATGACCTCGACTTCGCGGACGACCTGGCGCTCCTGTCTCACAGCCACAGCCAGATGCAGGACAAGACTACGTGCCTGGAAGCCACATCAGCCGGAATTGGGCTCAAGATCAACAGGAAGAAAACCGAGCTGATGAAGATCAACACCACTGCCAACACACCAGTCACAGTCGGTGGAGAGCCCATCAGGGAGGTGGAGTCTTTTGTCTACCTGGGGAGTGTGGTTGATGGACAGGGAGGCACAGACCGAGACGTCACAGCCAGAATCGGCAAGGCAAGGGCAGCAATGGTCATGCTGAAGAACGTCTGGGCATCCAAAGTTGTCAGCATAAGAACCAAACTTCGCATCTTCAACTCCAACGTGAAGTCAGTTCTGCTCTACGGATGCGAAACATGGAGGACAACAAAGACGATGCAGCAGAAGATCCAGACATTTCTCAACACCTGTCTGAGGCGCATCTTCAACATCCGATGGCCAGAGAAGATCCGGAATGAAGAGCTGTGGGAGCGAGCGGGGCAGGAACCAGTGGCCAAGCAGATCCTGCGGAGGAAGTGGGGCTGGATTGGACACACCCTCAGGAAGCCAGCATCCAGCACCACACGCCAAGCCCTGACATGGAACCCGCAGGGGAAAAGGAAGAGAGGCCGGCCTCGCAACAGCTGGAGGCGGGACACTGAGGCAGAGCTATGTAAGCAGGGGACCAACTGGACTGGAGTGGCAAGACTAGCCCAGAACAGAGTGCGATGGCGAAGGGTTGTCGATGGCCTATGCTCCACGTGGAGCCAAGGGCCTAAGTAAGTAAGTAAGTAGAAAATGTATGCGACTAGAGCAGTAGAGGTAAGAGTCTGAATGCTCGTGGTATAAACAGCTTACATGATTAGTTCTAGTGGTTTACGGCGAAAGATTGTTTGAGTAGCTACCGAGCCTCTCACGTATATATATATATACATGTGTAAGTTAGTATGTATGTACACGTTATAAATGAGGCCTGCAACTGTATTTCATATTACCTGTACTTTTTAACAATTATAAAAAGGGGGGGGGGGCTGATTCTTTTTAAATGAAGGTGTGTACAGTTCGACAGATCAGGTAAGGTTCGCAAAAATGTCAGTTATTCTACGGAAAGAAAGTACAACATGTATGCACGTATCTCACCATAAATCGGTACTTTTTCCTCCATTCGTTTCCAAACTGTTCCAAGCGCTTCGCGTATGGTACTCCAAGGTAAACGTTCACCCAAAGGTGTGGTTTGGCTTCGTACTGCGAAGGGTAGCTCTTGCCGCGAACTGTGCCGTAGTTCCGAACATCTACAAAAAACTGATGTCCTCGCCGTCCTCGAAAGTCAGTCCATCAACAAAAGTTATAAACACAGCAACGACAAGCCCGAAGGCCTGTCCTGATCGTTTCAGGAAATGCATCATCTTCGCAGCATTTCCTGGTTTGAAAATACACACCTGTACCAAAGATGGCCACCCGAGTTTGTTGTGTCACGTGATCGGAAGTGTCTCACCTGAAGAGGTAAAACACCGTGTAAATGAACTACCTGGCCCGCGAAATGCGGCCAGCATTAGCACACACACACACACACACACACACACACACACACACACACACGTAGTCACCTCAGTGAAAGAAACAACACTGGAGAGAGAGAGAAAGATCACTGACATGCGTTGGCCGGTCCTACTAATTACCGCATGTTTGTGTGTTGTTATTTCTATGTTTTAACTGCGTTCTACCCGTATTAGGAGTTGTTTTCGGTTGTTTTCGGTCGTTTTCTGTTGTTTTCTGTTGTTTTCGGTAATTAGTAGGACCCTGCGTTGGCTGGTGAGGTGCACGTGCTGTCCGGATGAACTCAGTACGCCAGTCACTGCCTGTGACACTGCTCAGTCACGGTCGGTGACGCACAATTGGGTGAGTTGTTTACCAGAAAACGTGACTGGTCAGTTTCAAAGCATTGAAGGTGACGTCACATGTAGACGGTCGTCGTAACTATTGATAGGGGTGACAGGACTACCAAACAGAAAGAAATTTCATCGGTTTGTAGTTACCAGCAAGCTGCTGGTCAACGTTTCAAACCGTAGGACAGTTTCCACAATTTCATTTGCAAAACTGGCATATCTAGAGTGGGTTTGCTGTGAAAGCAGCTGTGGGCTTGTGCAGGGTACAAGACCTGGTCACCCTCTGTAAAAAAAAATATGGACTCGCCCATCCGGCCTTCGCCGGCGTAAAATTATCTGTCTGGGGGTCACACACTTCAGTGAGCCGTCAGTGGTGTCTGAGAGGGTAAGGTGATACGCCGATCTGCTCTGTGACAAATCTTGGAGAAAAAAAAATTCAGTTCTATGTAATCATTACGCCAAACATCTATTTTTCAGTCATGTCGTTTTGCGCTTCCATCAAATTACCATTGAGCGATTGTGGCGGAGTTGTTCGTTGTTTTTGTTGCACGTGCAGTCAGTAGAGTTTGTTTTTGACGACAGGAAACCAGAGAGAGAAAAAAAACAACAACAACTGTGAAATGTGCTCATTGAAGCTGAGACATATAGCAGCACTTCAGACGTAGACATATGGAGCAGTTTTGCACTGATGATATCCATTTGCTGTTTTTGGTAACTTTTATAAGTGATTTGTAACTCGCCGACTTAGAAATTTACAAGGCAGAACCATAACGTGTTTTTTTTACTCTTGTTTTCCAGATGGAAGCCTTCAGCACGGGGCGTCGTTGTAGGTGAGGATCGAGGAACCAGCACTCCGAGTTTCCGCAAGAGAAACCGAGACGTTGGGAGGTCCAAAGATGGCGTGGCCTTCTACCTTAGCTGAACCCGGGTTGACGTCTGATTGGACCATGGGCAAACTCCCTGTACTGCAGGGTAAGACAGGTTGAGCAAGGTCAGTGGTCGTTTTCTTCATGGGTTTTTCTTCTTCTTCTAGTTTGTAGTGTAGATTGGTGGTGGGGGAGGGGGGGGGGAGTTGGGTAGAGGGGGTGTAGGTGGGGGGGGGGGGGAATAGGATTTAGCTGCTTGAATGGAGAGTGAATGAGCGGTTTGAATGTGTGTGAGTCTGCTTAGGATGTTTTTCTGTTACCATATTCGATTGGAACTAATCGGTCCTTCTAAGTGAAAGTTGCAGCTTAGGGTTAGGTTAGCCCCAGGTTAACCTTAGCCCTCTGGACCCCCGGCGCGAGGACGGACCAGCCCCAGGAGACGGACCAGCCCAAGGAGACGGACCAGCCCAAGGAGATGGACCAGATCAACCTTCAACAAAGGCCAGTATCATTTTGTTTATTTCTTTTTGTATAGTTTAGCATAGGCTGGGGCGAAGGTTAGCGGGTCCTGGGGTAGGTAGAGGGTTAGGTGGGTGGTGGGAGGGGGTAGGATTTAGATGACTGAATGGAGCGTGAAAGTTTGTGAGTGTGTGTGAGAATGATTAGGATGTTTTTGTGTGTATGTTAAATTGTTTGTTCAACTTGAATTCAGCACTATTCTTTAGTCTCAGTTGCAGGTCAGGACCAAACCCCAGGAGAGAGGACGGAGCAGCCCAAGGAGACGGACCAGCCCAAGGAGATGGACCAGCCCAAGATGATGGACCAGATCACCCTTCATGCCAACAAAAAAAGGCCAGTATCATTTTGAGTTTTTCTTTTCTTTGTGTAGGCTAGCATAGGCTGGGGAGAAGGTTAGCGGGTCCTGGGGTAGGTAGAGGGTTAGGTGGGGGGGGGGGGGGCTAGCATTTAGAGACTGAATGGAGTGTGAAAGATTGTGAGTGTGTGTGAGAATGATTAGGATGTTTTTGTATATATGTTAGATTATTTTTTCAATTTGAATTTAACACTCTGCTTTAGTCTCAGTTGCAGGTCAGGACCGCACCCCTTGGGAGAGGATTCAGCAGCCCAAGGAGACGGACCAGCCCAAGGAGACGGACCAGCCCAAGGAGAAGACCAGCCCAAGGAGAGGGACCAGCCCAAGGAGAGGGACCAGCCCAAGGAGAGGGACCAGCCCAAGGAGAGGGACCAGCCCAAGGAGAGGGACCAGCCCAAGGAGAGGGACCAGCCCAAGGAGATAGATGGTTTATTTTGTTTGGTACTGTAGTTTGTAGAGTAGGCTGGTGGTTGGGGAGGGGGGGAGGGTTGGGAGAGGGGTGTAGGAGGGAAGGGGGAGGAGTTAGGATGTTTGTGCATGCATGTTAGACAATTGATTTGACTTGACTGCAGCACTTTTCTTCAGTCTCAGTTGCAGGACCTCACCATGGAGAGGGGACGCAGCAGCCCGAGGAGATAGACCGGATCACCCTTCACACCAGATGAATAAGGCCAGTATTTATTTTCAATTATTTTTCAATGATTTCATGATTTATTCTGTTTGGTGGTTTATAGGGTGGACTGGAGCCGGCGGTGGAGCAGCTTAAGGAGATGAACCGGTTCACCCTTCACACCAATTTCTGGACAACTCTGATGTGCCCCTCTGGACGGTGTGCCCCTCTGGACGGTGTGCCCCTCTGGACGGTGTGCCCCTCTGGACGGTGTGCCCCTCTGGACGGTGTCCCCCTCTGGAAGTTCGCAATGGATGTCAGTGGATGACGTGGTCCGACCTGTAAGTGCAGAACTTTTGGCATGCATGTCTTCATTTATTTATACAACTTCATTTTCAGTGAAGTGGCTGGTTTCATGTGTACAAATGTATGTCATTTTCTCATTGCATGCATTTTCTTTGATTTTAATCAGTGTCAGAATGCTTACTCTTGACAAATGCAAATTTTCATAAGTGTATGCAAATCAATATTCTTGAATATTCATTCTTGTTTTCTATTGCTACAGATAGCGACAGCCAGACCACCTTGGGTCAGAAGAAGACAGATGGGAAGACAACAGGCGGACACCATCGGACACCAGCTGCAGTTTATCATCTGGAGAATGGTCACCATATAGGTATGTACCAGCTTTTCCCATTGTATCCTGCTAGCTTTAGAAGTGTTATCATTTAACAGTTTGTCTTTTTGTTTTGTTTTTTGTTTTGTTTATTGTTTTGTATCCAGGTTTTTGATATTGCTAGACTATGTGAAATGAGTCAAATTGTAATTTGTTTCGCAGGCAAATGGACCATTCTGGAGAGGCAGGCAGAGTCCAGAAGAGATGGATCCAGCTCAACGTTTACCTCAACCCTGGCACAGCATGTGACGACACAGCGGACACAGACTGGACTGCATCCCGCTTTTTACTGGCTACTCTGCACAGTCAGTTCCAGCATCAACAACAGATGGACGGAAACAGCCAGCAGAACTCCCGCTTTTTACTGGCTACTCTGCACAGTCAGTCAGTTCCAGCATCAACAACAGATGGACGGAAACAGCCAGCAGAACTCCCGCTTTTTACTGGCTACTCTGCACAGTCAGTCAGTTCCAGCATCAACAACAGATGGACGGAAACAGCCAGCAGAACCATATCCCGCTTTTTATGACTGGCTACTCTAAACAGTCAGTTCCAGCATCAAAAACAGATGGACTGGAAACAGCCAGCAGAACACCCGCTTTTTACTGGCTACTCTGCACAGTCAGTCAGTTCCAGCATCAACAACAGATGGGCGGAAAGAGCCAGCAGAACTCCTGCTTTTTTCATGTGTACAAATGTATGTCATTTTCTCATTGCATGCATTTACTTTGATTTTAATCAGTGTCAGAATGCTTACTCTTGACAAATGCAAATTTTCATAAGTGTATGCAAATCAATATTCTTGAATATTCATTCTTGTTTTCTATTGCTACAGATAGCGACAGCCAGACCACCTTGGGTCAGAAGAAGACAGATGGGAAGACAACAGGCGGACACCATCGGACACCAGCTGCAGTTTATCATCTGGAGAATGGTCACCATATAGGTATGTACCAGCTTTTCCCATTGTATCCTGCTAGCTTTAGAAGTGTTATCATTTAACAGTTTGTCTTTTTGTTTTGTTTTTTGTTTTGTTTATTGTTTTGTATCCAGGTTTTTGATATTGCTTGACTATGTGAAATGAGTCAAATTGTAATTTGTTTTGCAGGCAAATGGACCATTCTGGAGAGGCAGGCAGAGTCCAGAAGAGATGGATCCAGCTCCACGTTTACCTCAACCCTGGCACAGCATGTGACCACACAGCGGACACAGACTGGACTGCATCCCGCTTTTTACTGGCTACTCTGCACTGTCAGTTCCAGCATCAACAACAGATGGACGGAAACAGCCAGCAGAACTCCCGCTTTTTACTGGCTACTCTGCACAGTCAGTTCCAACATCAACAAAAGATGGACGGAAACAGCCAGCAGAACCATATCCCGCCTTTTATGACTGGCTACTCTAAACAGTAAGTTCCAGCATCAACAACAGATGGACGGAAACAGCCAGCAGAACACCCGCTTTTTACTGGCTACTCTGCACAGTCAGTCAGTTCCAGCATCAACAACAGATGGGCGGAAAGAGCCAGCAGAACTCCTGCTTTTTTCATGTGTACAAATGTATGTCATTTTCTCATTGCATGCATTTACTTTGATTTTAATCAGTGTCAGAATGCTTACTCTTGACAAATGCAAATTTTCATAAGTGTATGCAAATCAATATTCTTGAATATTCATTCTTGTTTTCTATTGCTACAGATAGCGACAGCCAGACCACTTTGGGTCAGAAGAAGACAGATGGGAAGACAACAGGCGGACACCATCGGACACCAGCTGCAGTTTATCATCTGGAGAATGGTCACCATGTAGGTATGTACCAGCTTTCCCATTGTATCCTGCTAGCTTTAGAAGTGTTATCATTTAACAGTTTGTCTTTTTGTTTTGTTTTTTGTTTTGTTTATTGTTTTGTATCCAGGTTTTTGATATTGCTTGACTATGTGAAATGAGTCAAATTGTAATTTGTTTTGCAGGCAAATGGACCATTCTGGAGAGGCAGGCAGAGTCCAGAAGAGATGGATCCAACTCAACGTTTACCTCAACCCTGGCACAGCATGTGACGACACAGCGGACACAGACTGGACTGCATCCCGCTTTTTACTGGCTACTCTGCACAGTCAGTCAGTTCCAGCATCAACAACAGATGGACGGAAACAGCCAGCAGAACCATATCCCGCTTTTTATGACTGGCTACTCTAAACAGTCAGTTCCAGCATCAACAACAGAAGGACGGAAACAGCCAGCAGAACTTCCGCTTTTTACTGGCTACTCTGCACAGTCAGTTCCAGCATCAACAACAAATGGACGAAAACAGCCAGCAGAACACCCGCTTTTTACTGGCTACTCTGCACAGTCAGTTTCAGCATCAACAACAGATGGACGGAAACAGCCCGCACAACCATATCCCGCTTTTTACTGGCGACTCTACACAGTCATGCAGTCAGTTCCAGCATCAACAACAGGTGGACGGAAACAGCCAGCAGAACTCCCGCTTTTTACTGGCTACTCTGCACAGTCAGTTCCAGCATCAACAACAGGTGGACGGAAACAGCCAGCAAAACTCCCGCTTTTTACTGGCTACTCTGCACAGTCAGTTCCAGCATCAACAAAAGATGGACGGAAACAGCCCGCACAACCATATCCCGCTTTTTACTGGCTACTCTGCACAGTCAGTTCCAGAATCAACAACAGATGGACGGAAACAGCCAGCAGAACTCCCGCTTTTTACTGGCTACTCTGCACAGTCAGTCAGTTCCAGCATCAACAACAGATGGACAGAAACAGCCCGCACAACCATATCCCGCTTTTTACTGGCTACTCTGCACAGTCAGTTCCAGAATCAACAACAGATGGACGGAAAAAGCCAGCAGAACTCCCGCTTTTTACTGGCTACTCTGCACAGTCAGTCAGTTCCAGCATCAACAACAGATGGGCGGAAACAGCCAGCAGAACTCCCGCTTTTTACTGGCTACTCTGCACAGTCAGTCAGTTCCAGCATCAACAACAGATGGGCGGAAACAGCCAGCAGAACTCCTGCTTTTTTCATGTGTACAAATGTATGTCATTTTCTCATTGCATGCATTTACTTTGATTTTAATCAGTGTCAGAATGCTTACTCTTGACAAATGCAAATTTTCATAAGTGTATGCAAATCAATATTCTTGAATATTCATTCTTGTTTTCTATTGCTACAGATAGCGACAGCCAGACCACTTTGGGTCAGAAGAAGACAGATGGGAAGACAACAGGCGGACACCATCGGACACCAGCTGCAGTTTCTCATCTGGAGAATGGTGACCATATAAGGTATGTACCAGCTTTTCCCATTGTATCCTGCTAGCTTTAGAAGTGTTATCATTTAACAGTTTGTCTTTTTGTTTTGTTTTGTTTTGTTTTGTTTATTGTTTTGTATCCAGGTTTTTGATATTGCTTGACTATGTGAAATGAGTCAAATTGTAATTTGTTTTGCAGGCAAATGGACCATTCTGGAGAGGCAGGCAGAGTCCAGAAGAGATGGATCCAACTCAACGTTTACCTCAACCCTGGCACAGCATGTGACGACACAGCGGACACAGACTGGACTGCATCCCGCTTTTTACTGGCTACTCTGCACAGTCAGTCAGTCAGTTCCAGCATCAACAACAGATGGACGGAAACAGCCAGCAGAACCATATCCCGCTTTTTATGACTGGCTACTCTAAACAGTCAGTTCCAGCATCAACAACAGATGGACGGAAACAGCCAGCAGAACACCCGCTTTTTACTGGCTACTCTGCACAGTCAGTTCCAGCATCAACAACAGATGGACGAAAACAGCCAGCAGAACACCCGCTTTTTACTGGCTACTCTGCACAGTCAGTTCCAGCATCAACAACAGATGGACGGAAACAGCCCGCACAACCATATCCCGCTTTTTACTGGCGACTCTACACAGTCATGCAGTCAGTTCCAGCATCAACAACAGGTGGACGGAAACAGCCAGCAAAACTCGCTTTTTACTGGCTACTCTGCACAGTCAGTTCCAGCATCAACAACAGGTGGACGGAAATAGCCAGCAGAACTCCCGCTTTTTACTGGCTACTCTGCACAGTCAGTCAGTTCCAGCATCAACAACAGATGGACGGAAACAGCCAGCAGAACTCCCGCTTTTTACTGGCTACTATGCACAGTCAGTCAGTTCCAGCATCAACAACAGGTGGACGGAAATAGCCAGCAGAACTCCCACTTTTTACTGGCTACTCTGCACAGTCAGTCAGTACCAGCACCAACAACAGGTGGACGGAAATAGCCAGCAGAACTCCCGCTTTTTACTGGCTACTCTGCACAGTCAGTCAGTACCAGCACCAACAACAGGTGGACGGAAATAGCCAGCAGAACTCCCGCTTTTTCTGGCTACTCTGCACAGTCAGTCAGTTCCAGCATCAACAACAGATCGGCGAAAACAGCCAGCAGAACTCCCGCTTTTTACTGGCTACTCTGCACAGTCAGTCAGTACCAGCATCAACAACAGGTGGACGGAAATAGCCAGCAGAACTCCCTCTTTTTACTGGCTGCTCTGAACAGTCAGTTCCAGCATCAACAACAGATGGGCGGAAACAGCCAGCAGAACTCCCGCTTTTTACTGGCTGCTCTGCACAGCCAGTTCAGCATCAACAGCAGATGGATGGAAACAGCCAGCAGAACTCCCGCTTTTAACTGGCTACTCTGGATAGTCAGTCAGTTCCAGGATCAACAACAGATGGACGGAAACAGCCAGCAGAACTTCCGCTTTTTACTGGCTACTCTGCACAGTCAGTTCCAGCATCAACAACAGGTGGACGGAAATAGCCAGCAGAACTCCCTCTTTTTACTGGCTGCTCTGAACAGTCAGTTCCAGCATCAACAACAGATGGGCGGAAACAGCCAGCAGAACTCCCGCTTTTTACTGGCTGCTCTGCACAGCCAGTTCAGCATCAACAGCAGATGGATGGAAACAGCCAGCAGAACTCCTGCTTTTAACTGGCTACTCTGGATAGTCAGTCAGTTCCAGGATCAACAACAGATGGACGGAAACAACCAGCAGAACTCCCGCTTTTTACTGGCTACTCTGCACAGTCAGTTCCAGCATCAACAAGAGGTAGACGGAAACAGCCAGCAGAACCATATCTACAGCAGTCCCATCTTGAAGACCAGCAGGATCAACTGATTGCAGCTAGGGTAGGCATGCTCTACACTGATAAAATACCATTGCTCATAATATCAATCATGATTGTTTTCTGTCTCTGGTTGCATGTCAGGTTTAGGTGTAATACGAATGAGATTTCCATATCTTGTTGTGACTGTCATTGTTCTTGAAATGTTGGTCAATACCTGTACTTCATTTGGCATTGTTTTTTTCCTTCAGAAATACCTGCCCTAGATCAGCGCTCAACAACAAGCAGATGATACAAAAAGTTTAGAGAGCATGGATCCAGCCTTCCCTTCTGCCTGGACCAAAACGAGTGCATGGATAAACTGCGCTGGTCTCGATCTACACCTCTCTTCCAAGGCGTCAGCAGCTGAACCTCTGCAGAGCCACCTCCACGTCACCTGTCAACATCGTTACACCATATGGACATTGCACCTAACGTAATGGCCTACACCTACATCTGTCTGGCAATATCGTGTCCTGTTTAAACTTCTGTCACACGCGGTGATTCTGCACGCCTACCAGCGGTAAAATGCACTCCCAGCCAATTAAATCCGCTTTTAGCTGACACTCCGCTGGGCCGCCGTCGCCACGCCTGTGGCTAGAACACGGTCCTTTTTTTATCGCCACGCTGCAGGCACTCTGCTTGTGAAAAGGCCTTTATCGTCCATTGATTGAAACCCACATACTATATACACTGTAACCAAGCTATATTCTTCCATATCCAAGTATCTCCAAGGCAAGGGTTTCACATCTGATGAATTTCCAGACTTTGCAAACTCTATATGACTGCAAAACCAGTGTATGTATGTTCAGTATGTAAGTCATATTTGGCCTGATGGGAGACATGAATGTGAAATGCACAAAAGGTCTGTCTAAAGGCTGTTTGAAATGTTTCTGTTGTGAGTTGTTAACAGAGGAAATGTTGATTTTAGGATGAAGATGTTCCACTCCTCTGACTCCATTAGCATTTACCCCATGTGACTTTTACATGAACTGTACCTGCTTTTACTCTTTTTTACTTTTCTTTTTCTTTTTTTACCTTGTGTGCATGGGCCTGTGCATGTGTGTGTTTTATTTTATTTTATTTTTTTATTTAATGTTTTTTTTTCCTTTTTGGTTTTGGTTTGTTTCCGTTTTCTCATGAACAACAATGTATGTCAAACATACAGTACCATAATTGTTCACCAATATCATGTTCAGACTGAACAGCCACGTATGTGGATTATGATTTTATTGTACAACATGACTAACAACAAAGATATTTAAGTTTGAAAGTCGAAATTTCAGCAACAGCTGCATAAATGTTAGTCAGCTATCCTGAAAATTTCAGGTGTGTGTTGTCTATAGCGCCAGGCCGGCAGCACAGTCCGTCCAGTGCATGCTGGTATCTTGTGAACAGAAAATCCACTCGGCCAGCGAGCGAGCTCACTGCAGGCACTCTCCATGTGAAAGGGCCTTAATTGTCCATTGATTGAAACCCACATACTATATACAGTGTAACCAAGCTGTATTCATTGGTATCCAAATACCTCCAAGGCAAAGGTTTCACATCTGAATTTCCAGACTTTGCAAGACTCAAAATGACTGCAAAACCAAACAGTTCAGTATGTAAGTCATATTTGGACTGATGGGATACATGAATGTGAAACACACAAAAAGTCTGCCTAATGGCTGATTGAAATGTCCTGTTGTGAGTTGTTAACAGAGGAAATGTTGATTTTAGAATGAAGATGTTCCACTCCTGACTCCTTTAGCATTTTTATCCCATGTGACTTTTATGAACTGTACCTGCTTTTACTTTTTTTTTTTTTTTCTTTTTTTTTTACCTTGGTGTGTGTGTGTGTGTGTGTGTGTGTGTGTGTGTGTGTGTGTGTGTGTGTGTTCTCTTTTTTATATCAGGACATCACTAAGTCTTAAAGCAAGTATTAGTGTTTACACCTTTTATGTTTGTATTTTTGTTTGTTTTTTCTTTCTGGTTTTTTTTTTCTTCTGAATTATTAGTGATAGTAGTGATAACAACGCCAGTTATGCAAATACGTGTGTTTTACAAATTCAGTTTCAAAGTCTGTTTCTTAATACCAGAACGAAAAGTAATGCTGAACGAACATCATCAAGTCTTAATGTATGTCTTTAGTCTTTACACCTTTTCTGTGTTTTTAACATGCATTTTAGATTTTTATTCATTATGAATTTTAGTATGAATGTGTGTGCATTTTAGATTTTAGTCTTTTTTTATTGTTTTTAATGTGTGCGCACTTTGTGTGTGTGTGTGTGTGTGTGTGTGTGTGTGTGTGTGTGTGTGTGTGTGTGTGTGTGTGTGTGTGTGTGTGTGTGTGTGTGTGTGAGTGATACCAGAATTTAAGGTTATGCTGGGACATCGCCAAGTTTTAAACCAAGTATTCTATTCTGTTTTTCTTTTTGATTCTCGAATTTTTTCCTGAATTTTTTTTTTTCATTATCAACCATCGATGGTGATAACAATGCCAGTTTTCCATATGGCATGCATGTGTGTTTTTTCTGTGGCCATTTTGTTTAATGGTCACATTTTAAGAAAAATTCTTTATAGCGTTTGTGTGTTAAAGAGTCTTCATTTTTACTGCTTTTTCATGTGCTTGTGCGTTTATTTTAGTTGCGAAACTTAAACCCTGCCATTAGTTTCTACACCTTTTCTGTTTTCCTCTCTTTTTTTCTCTTTTTTTTTCTGGAACACCACTGGTATTTTTAAGTTTTTAAATTTTGTTTTGTTTTGATTTGTAGAAGTAATAATGAGCCTCCTAAAGTTCATCATGTATGAAAGCATAACCGTGAGGACAATGTTATTGTACATGTTACATGATGTTACAATATATGATCAATCCTTCAATTCTTTCCGGGCGAATGGCTGCATATGCGGCCTTACAGCGCACAGCAGTTTCAGACGAACAGCCACATATTTGGATCGTGATTTTTTTTTTTTTGGTACAACTTGACTAACAACAAACATATTTAAGTTTGAAAGTTGAAATTTCAGCAAAAGCTGCATGAATATGTTAGTCAACTACCATGAAAATTTCAAGTCTGTCTCTTGGGGTTTTTGTGATTTTTTTTTCTGAACCTCACGCCTGTCTACAGGGTATGGCTGAGGAAACATTAGCCCATCTTGAATGGGTTAAAGCTTTGCAGAAGGTGCCTGGTTTCAGAGTTTTTCTCCGGGGACTCCGGTTTCTCTGGTGCTTAGAAGCATACACATGGTCTTCAGTGTAAGTCCATGTTGGCCAGGCTTTACCGAGTGCTAGACTCGGTACACCACTGACATGCTGAAGGAAGTTTAAAATAAACTGCCTTTTCTCTCTTTTTTTGTGTGCATATGTAAAAGTTGTGCTGTTCAAGCTGTCTTTGTATTACATGTACATGCATGTAAATGTAATGTAGTGTAAACCATATGCTGGACTCATCTAACGTGTACATGTAATGATGGTCTAAGCTTTCATATGATACATGCACTGTCAGTGGTTACCTACCTGTACTTTGAAAGGAAATACAAATAATAAAAGTAAATCATGTTGATGTGAAATGCAGGCGTTAACTGTGGGGTGTGCATGAGCAATTTGTACCTGAGAGAGTGCATGTCTTTTTTGTTTTGCTTTGTGTGTGTGTGTGTGTGTGTGTGTGTGTGTGTGTGTGTGTGTGTGTGTGTGTGTTGGGGGGAGGGGGGGGGGGGTGCATGTTATACTTGTATGTTCTGTAGTGCAGGAAAAACTTTGGGAGGGGGGGGGGGGGTGTCACGGGATAATTCACTACAAATGGTAACTGGATTTGGAGGTTAGACCCGAACAAAAGAAAAAAGTTGTAAGTTTGAAATGGGCAACATTTTGTGTACAATTTGTCCGAGTGTCCGTTTTTTCTGTTTTTGGGTTTTTTTTGTTTTGTTTTGGTTGTTTTGGTTTTTTTTTGTACCCGGTAACACTGTTTCTGTGTAGACATTTGGGGTAAAAAGTCGCCGAATGAGCCGGTGCAAGTTTTTCAACAACCTGGAACGGATGTTTTTGAAACGCTGTCTCGCACGTGTCGTGTCTCCAAAGATTTCTTAGTCCTTTTTATGCTCCTTTTTACGCACCCATGTCAGGATTACTGGGCCTCATAGATCATGACTTTCGTTGTGGATGGGGGAATGGGCTTGAGCTTGAGAGAGTGCACAAGCACCTGAACAGCTCAGAGCAACATGGTTAATACAATGTACAAGGTTTATCGCAATATATAGGTTATAGAACTGAATGAAACAATAAATGAGCGTGAACAAGCACAGCTCATGGGTATGCTCAGGGTAGGACAAATTTACATTCTATATGGGGTAGGACCCTATGGCATAACGATACTGTAATGTTGTTTCACGCACTGTTACTCAGGCAAAGGATGATGTGAGGAAGTGTGAGAGTATTAGATTCTGGAAGTGACGTCACGTAAATCGGATCCTTATCATGGCCGTCAGCAAAAAAGGTTGAAGGCTTACGTCATATTATCTGTGGCACCGGGAACAGATACGTAGGGTTTTCTAGGTATGATGTCACTGTGGTGTTTGGTGGTTTTGTTTGGTGACTGTGCGTGTGTGTGTGTGTGTGTGTGTGTGTGTGTGTGTGTGTGTGTGTGTGTGTGTGTGAAAGAGACTCAGACTCAGACTCAGACTTTTTATTGTTTAGACATTTGTCCATAACAATGGAGTGAGTATGGGAATGTTTACACAGAGTAATGCCTTATCATAACTAACACACACACACACACACACACACACACACACACACCGCTGGACAGAGTTCACACAAGAATACACACGAATGTACACAACAATAGCACAACAATAGCACAACTGCGTTCACGATACAGGCCGACAGCCCGTGTTCGTGGATGAAAACTACACAGTGAGTCAACCTCAGTTTGCACGTGAACCGTCACATACCATCCTTTCACCACGGAGCTTGAAAGCGTGAAAAACATACCTTGCCAGGCTAGTGACAGAGGCCATATCTGATACACAAAGAATAGAAAGTTGACTGGTCCTGTACTTAGTCAGGTCGAAACCTGACAGATATTTCGTACGCATTTCTCCATACAGTGGACAATCAAAAAGGAAATGTACTTCGTTTTCCAGAACATTTATGCAGAATGGGCATTTCATTGCGTCCTTATTCTGTGATTGATACCTAAATTTGTTACATCTTAAGTCAGTAATACCCAAGCGGAATTTTATAAACATGTTTCTTACGTAATGTGATTGAACAAAATCAAAATACTTTTCTTGTTCTAATGTGCTTTTGAAACTACGGTAGAGTTCAAAGCGATCACTATCAGAAAGTTTGGAAGACCAGTTCTGTCTAGCACAGTCAATCATTCTTTGTTTGAACACTTTTAAAAACATATCTTTGTTTCCAACACCCTGTGAGAACCAAACATGGCCAAAGCCATTGCGACACAATATTACCTTTACATGTGTTGCCCATGTTTCGCTACCGCTTTCATCCATGAATCTCAGTATTGACCTCTCTTGTGTGACTTACTACTCACGCCGGATTGGAGTGCTTCTGGACACGTGTGTAAACTGGATATGTGCATATGTGCTATCTCACACAATACGTATTGTGTCAGCCACCTACCAGGATACCTGCACATAGTGACTTTCGCAACGTTGTGTTACATACTGTTCCGGACAGAGGCGTCTCCCTGTGACGAATACAACGGAAACCGTAAGTGTGCTTTCCAACAACTGCTGTGCAGAACACATCTGGCTGAGTATACAGACTGTGACACCTTATTCGTAAGTGTCTGCCCTCCTACTCATCTTTATCTTAGGTCTAGTCTACAAACGATTGTAGTGTAGTGATTTAAACGTTTGGCATAAGTAGACGTGCACTTTCATTTTGTCTTTTTATCCTGAATTTTGTCCTCTGTTTATCCATTCTATTCGTAGTGAGTTAAACGTTTGTTATAAGTAGACGTGCACTTTCATTTGGTCTTATCATCCTGAATTTTGTCTTCTGTTTGTCCATTCTATTTCTCACTCAACACATACATTTTCTTTTGAATCATCTGGAGTTGTACCAGTATGAAACGTCAAAAAATACGCATAGGACACCTTAATGTATTTCATCTTTTTAACAAGCTACCTGATGTTAGTCTCTACTTGAATAGGCCTGATCACTTTCATCTTGTTGGTATCTCGGAAACACGCCTAAATTCAAACGTTCCTGATAAATCCATTACTGTTCCCAATTTCTCCATCATCAGACGAGACCCTGCATCACCTGGGGAAACAGGTCTAGCTGTATACATCCATAATTCTATTCGGGACATAACGCGCAGACGCCATGATCTAGAAACAAAGGAGGTTGAGTGTATGTGGCTTGAGCTGAAAACACCACAAAAACGAGCATTACTTCTGGGTTTTCTATATCGTAACCCTGCAGAGACCTTCGAATGGTACGATCATTTCCTAAGCATGTGCGATAAAGCCAGTACACGTAATTCTGATGTTCTCCTAATGGGAGACTTCAACATTGACATGTTAAAACCACACAACGCATGGGACTCCACCACCACCCTGTTAGGACTGAAACAGCTAGTCACTTCTCCCACTAGAGTCACCCCACTAACGTCCACCATTATAGACCACATCTACACCAACAACCCCCAAGCCGTCAATGACGTCACCGTTGATAATCTTAGTGTTAGTGATCATTTCCCTATCAGCTGTACATGGAAAACAAAACTCCCGAAAGTGAAGAAAGGAGGACACACATACATCTCGTACAGATCTTTTAAACATTTTAGTGAAAGCGATTTCCTATCTGATCTTAGCCGTACGAACTTTGCTGCAGTGCTCAATGAGAACGAGCCTGACCGTGCCCTCTCTGTTTGGTATGAAATATTTCTAAAGGTTTTTGACAAACATGCACCCCTTAAACGCAAACGAGTTAAAAACACCGTTACCCCACCATGGCTAACTCAAGAGATTATAGACTCCATGAAGGTAAGGGATGATTTGAGACAAGAGAAACGCTTCAGCGAATTTAAAAGAGCACGTAACCGTGTAAAATCTCTAGTCCGACAGGCAAAGAAATCCCTCATTGACCGACTCATCAAACAAGACAAGGACATGTCCTCTTTGTGGCGTGCTATAGCCGTTGTGACCGGAGGCGCTGACAAGAAATCACCAGTCATCCCCTCCGACCTGACTGCAAACAAATTTAACCAACACTTCCTCTCCGTCGCCGAATCCCTTGCCCCATCACATAGTAACACTGACCCATACACCTGTCCCGATACACTCGTTCAGTTTTGTACAAAGCGAACAGCGGGCACGAAACCATTTGTCATTCCCCCGTTCGCAGTCCACGAGGTTGGCAGATTTATCAGCTCAATGCCTAGTAAGAAATCAGCGGGACCAGATGAGATCAGCCCCAAAGTACTCAAAATGTCGCTTCCCTATATAATTGATTCATTAACTTACATATATAATCTATGTATTCAGCACAATGTCTTCCCAGCAGAACTGAAGAACGCCAAGGTCATACCGATTCCAAAATCCAAGGATCTTTCCGACATAAATAACTACCGTCCCATATCCTTGCTTTCTGTCTTATCCAAACCTTTAGAGCGGCATGTTCACAAACACTTAATGGAATTTATTGAAAGTCGCAAGCTCTTTCATTCGCTTCAGTCCGGCTTTCGCCCGAAACACTCATGTCACACGGCTCTAGCACGTCTGACGGATGTTTGGTTCTCTGCTATAAACAATACACAAGTAACTGGTGCTGTTTTCATTGACTTGAAAAAAGCGTTCGACCTTGTCGACCATGACATCCTTTTGACAAAACTTAAGCTCTATCTTAATGACGTCACGCCAAGTATCAACACAACAACCACCCACACCGACAGCGCACACACAGGAAACACGCATTTAGTTACAACGTCCCAGTCGAGTCATGATGTGTCTTTATTTTTTCGTTCCTACCTCAGTAATAGAAACCAAAGTGTCTTGTTGAACGGCTCATACTCGTCAAAAGGCTTGATTGCTCGAGGCGTACCCCAGGGCTCAATCCTTGGGCCTCTCCTTTTTTGTTTATACATCAACGATCTACCACTTTATCTAAGTGACAAACTGTCATGTGACTTATTCGCTGACGATGCGACCATTCACACGCCTGAAAAGAACATCGACACAATTGGCGAACGATTACAGCAGGGCTTAAACGACGTGTCTGACTGGTGTCACCAAAATTCTATGGTTCTAAATCCAGCTAAGACGGAATGTATGGTCATTGCCACGCGTCAGAAACATCAGCTCAACCCACTTACGCTCTGCCTGTCTGTCCAAAACCAGCCCATTAAACAAGTCACAGAACATCGATTACTGGGTGTTATCATAGACAGTCAGATGAAATGGCAAGCACATATAGATAAAGTATGTAAACTTGTGTCAAGAAATTTATTTATGCTGTCAAAATTGAAATACTTTATTGACAGCGATTCTCGAAAATTGTTTTATACCGCCAATATTAAACCCCACATTGACTATTCGTCCACAATCTGGGACGGATGCAGTGAAGTCCATTTGAAGAGACTTAACTCCTTACACAGGAGAGCAGCAAAATTGATCCTTCCCGACCCCACACTAACAACTGACCAGAAACTCCAAAAGCTAGAAATGCTCTCTCTTCCGAAACATCTTATCTTAAACAAAGGTATGTTCATGTTCAAAATCCGCAAAGGCGTTCTGCCACAGTACATCAGCAGCCTCTTCACCACGTCTGATCCACGCTATCCCTCATCAACGCAACGCTTTATACCGCCACGTCCGAGGATAGATATTTTTAAATCAAGTCTCTCCTTCTCCGGTGCCTCTCTTTGGAACAATCTCCCTCTAAACGTTACTAGCAATGGATCGCAATCATCATTCAGGAAAAGTCTCTTCAACTACCTGGCATCAGAAACTGCATAAATGATTTATTACCCATCCGTCTTGCCCATTCAACAAAGTTCACTTCTTACCAACAAAACCTGTCACGCAATTTACATAACCATGATACACCAGCGCTAGTCCCATGAGTATGTACATCATAACTGATATTATGATTTTGTGTATAATTATGCTTGTCGCGCATGCGTGTGTGTGTGTGTGTGTGTGTGTGTGTGTGTGTGTGTGTGTGTGTGTGTGTGCGCGCGCGCGATTTCCTGTTATGTAATTTTTTTTCTCCTTCTCTGCATATTTTTCTTTTGAATTTTCTTGTTTTACGGTAGTGTAGCAACGGCAAGTCTTCCGCGCGCGATTTCCTGTTATGTAATTTTTTTCTCCTTCTCTGCATATTTTTCTTTTGAATTTTCTTGTTTTACGGTAGTGTAGCAACGGCAAGTCTTCCGCGCGCGATTTCCTGTTATGTAATTTTTTTCTCCTTCTCTGCATATTTTTCTTTTGAATTTTCTTGTTTTACGGTAGTGTAGCAACGGCAAGTCTTCCGCGCGCGATTTCCTGTTATGTAATTTTTTTCTCCTTCTCTGCATATTTTTCTTTTGAATTTTCTTGTTTTACGGTAGTGTAGCAACGGCAAGTCTTCCGCGCGCGATTTCCTGTTATGTAATTTTTTTCTCCTTCTCTGCATATTTTTCTTTTGAATTTTCTTGTTTTACGGTAGTGTAGCAACGGCAAGTTTGAAAATGGTCTTTGTATGCCTATAACTTCTTCCGTTGTAAAATAAAGGATCGTTATCGTTATCCATGTCCTTTAGCATATGATACGCCATACTGGAAAATCTGTTGTATGGTAGTGCACAAAGTCTAAGCCAGTAGGAGATACATCTGGTAGATGTGTGAAAGAGAGAGAGAGAGAGAGGACAAAGATGCATGAACGGACAGTTCTATCCAAATGCGACACGGCTGCATCCGAAAACTCCACTGACCTACATCCACCAACATGACAACACACACACACACACACACACACACACACACACACCAATAACAGCATCGTCAGCTGTCGTCAGCTGGAGGAGATGGAATCGAGTCACTGATACATGCTAGTCACGAGTGAACCGCCGATTCGGCTCCGGCACTCAGTGCTGGAACTTAACTGAGTTTGTCTGATCAGTACTGACCAGGCGGCATACTGAACTTGCATAATACGCGTAACGAAAGTTTTCAAGCCTTCCGTTAGGATTTATGTCTGGTGGTTGACTGACCGGCCATGCCATGGGCCGTCACTGATCATTGACCGGTCAGTTTCGCCGCTGTCGGTGCTGTAGTAGTACTCAGCACATTATTACTGATCATCATACACACACACACACACACACACACACACACTATGATACGCACACGCACGCACGCACGCAAAGCATACTGAGGAGAGAGCACGCGGGCCTACCTTGCCAGGTTTATTTAATCAGTGAGTAAGCTTGTCATACTGCCGCAGGCAGTGTCGCACGCGACAATATATGCAGCAAGTACATGAGTATTAACATTTTCGAATTTACTGTCTTTTGCTACGACTGACAAGCTTGTCAGTGTCAGCGCCGGATAGTATTCCATCACATTATCGTACACGTATCTTTTCTGCCACTGAGCCAAACGGACAATACTGTGGAATTATGTGAATAGAAAGCACCCAAAACACCCCTAATTCATTGGTGTTTGTTTGTTTTTAAACCAACATGTGCATTTACACCATACGCGGCGGACTGAAAAAGACGTTAAACCGGCCCCCGTAGTGTAGTGGTTAGCACTTCGGACTATGGACCGGGAGACCCGTGTTCGAGTCCCAGCCGTGGCAAGCGGGATTTTTTCCTACCTAGGTCGGCTGTTACCCAGAGCGGGTGTGCTATGGGCCTAATGGGAAGGCTGTTGCCGAGCTTCACCCACTTCACGGGTGCGACTTTGGGGGTGCTTCCCTTGGTATGACACGTCTTATGATGTGGATGATTACACGGCCGGCGTAGTTCCCGGGCCTGGTTAATGCCGGGATATTCATGACAAGAAGCGTGGAATGCGGCCCTGTCCCGCAGTCCCAAGCCACACGGACCTCCTTAGCATCATCTTACATCATCCTCATCTCCATGACATCATCATGCATTAAAAATAAATGCCCCAGCTTCCGAGCCCTCCGTGGATTCCACCCATTACCAGGGAGGAACACCACTGGAGCCGACAAAGAGTTGTGGCAGCAACCCCCCCCCCCCCCAAAAAAAAAAAAAAAAAACAAACAAAAAAAAAAACAACAAAACAACAACTTTAAACTCCCAAACACTGATCCACCCCACCCGCACTGACAACCTCTTCATTGGAATTTTAGGTTTGAAATGCCGCACGGATGACGCGTTCCTCCTGAGGTTTCTGCGAGCCAAGAAGTTTGACCAGGAGCGAGCGTATGCTCAAGTTCTCACCTTCTACAAGATGCAGATGGAACACCCCTGACGTCTACGAAAACCTTACGCCGCAGAAAGTTCGCCACATACTGGATGCCGGTGTGACTGGAGTACTCAAAGACAGGGCTCCTGATGGTTGACGCGTTATCGTTTACAGACCAGGTAGTAATGCTCTCACCTCAGGCTGTCCGCTCTATCTGACACCTATGACCTGCTAGGATAGCAGGCCGGGACTTACATGGTACTTTTCTTTTTCTTTTTTTTTTTGTAATCCTGTTGAAGTGTTCTTGGTGTGAACTCAATGTGAAATTCTGCTGAGCATTATATATTGATATTTCCAATCATGTGGCGATTTTGTTTCTCTTGCAATGTCTTTTACTCTCCACCCCCCTCCCCCCCCCCCACAAACACACCCCTTCATTTTACAGGTCTCTTTCTTTTTTCTCTTTTTTTCCTTTTTATTATTTTTTTTTGTATTTTCCCTATCCCCCCCCCCCCCCAGAGGGTGGGAAAATAAAAGACTTGATTTGATAAATTAATGGTTATGTTTTCATTAAAAGTACAAGTGCCACAAGAAGTTGTATATAAACTCGTTTATTTATTGTTTTTTTTACCATATGGCAAGCAGCTGGGATCTGTTAAAACGACCATTGGCCTCTTTGTATGTTTTCTTATCTCTTGTGCGTCTGTCTCCCTCTGCCTCTGTCTCGTGTTTCATCTTTACCCTTTTCCTTCTCATTGCCTCCGTCTCATGTTTCATCTTTACCCTTGTCCGCCTGTCTGCCTCCGTCTCATGTTTCACCTTTACCCTTTCCCTTCACTGTCTGCCTCCGTCTCATGTTTCATCTTTAGCCTTGTCCTTCTGTCTGCCTCTGTCTCTGTCTCGTATGTCATCTTTACCCTGGTTTTTTTTTCTGTCTGCCTCCGTCTCATGTTTCATCTTTACCCTTTTCCGTCTGTCTGCCTCCGTCTCAGTCATGTTTCATCTTTACCTTTTTCCTTCTGTCTGCCTCCGTTCCATGTTTCATCCCCCCCCCCCCCCCCCCTTGTCCTTCAGTCTGCCTCCGTCTCATGTTTCATCTTTACCCTTGTCCATCTGTCTGCCCCTGTCTCCTGTCTCGTGTTCATCTTTACCGTTGTACTTCTGTCTGTCCCAGCCTCATGTTTCATCCTTTCCCTTGCTCTTCTCGTGCCCCCCCCCCCCCCCCCACCCGCCACCCGCCACCCAAAGCGCTGCGAACGCGACTGTGTATTGAGGGTTTTCATGCTGCCCTACAAACAGCTGCCAGGTACACGTTTATCATCAGACATCTGCACAATGTCAGTTGAATGTCAAAACGTTTGAGGCGAACCATACGCACTTAAGGCGAAAGCGGATATCAGATTAACACCTCCTCGAGGTCGGAGATAATAAATTAGATTGGCCGGGGGAAAGGGGGGGGGGGGGGCGCGAGGGGGTGGTGGTGGTGGCCATGGGAGGATTAAGTATTCTGAAGGCAGGGTGAATCAAGCTGCAACTATATGGGACGAGATGGAGATAACGATGGAGCTACATCATGATGCTATCTGTATGCAGCAAATCCAACTTTTTGCGTTCTCTTTCTAGATCATGCTGTTGGGGAGGGAGCTGGAGGCAGGGTGAGTCTAGTTGCCATCGAGTGAGGCGAGAGCATCAGGCATTGGCATTAATTTTCTGATAAAGATGGAGCTGTCACTGATATGATGTCCACATGCGTGTCTACATGTCTGGCAATTTTCTTTTTCATTTTTTTTCTTTTCTTTTTTAGGCCGCTGGGATCCAGACAAGGGTACAATCGCAGACGTACTGGCAAACAACTTTCTGACGATGTGCAAGCTGATTGAAGTAAGTCACAAAAGTCCGCTCGCATGTGTCACAAGTCCGCTCGCATGTGTCACAAAAGTCCGCTCGCATGTGTCACAAAAGTCCGCTCACATGCGATGGTTACAGACACATGAAGGCCGCGTGAAATTTAAAAAAAACAAAAAAAAAAAACCCTGAAATTCACGCGGAAATCTGGCAGCCAGTATAAAACTTAGTGAACAGCAGTTTTTCATTTACCTTGCACACTTCATAACTGTAGGGTGGGGTGGGTGTTTGGGGGTTTAACGTCCTTTTCCACCAAACACGGGTGATACAGTATCAAAGACGGGGCAACGATGAAAAAGCCAGCACAAATATTTGGCCCCAGCCGGGACACGAACTCACGACCCCGCGAGCATTAGAAGTCCAATGCTCTACCATTCGGGCACTCCAGCTCCCCTTCACGACTGCAGTCCGATCATCAGCCCAAGTACTGTCTGATTAGATCAGTTCAGCATGGCTCGACTTTGCTCGTGTCTTCGCCTCAGCAACACGTCATCGTCCGAACGAGTCACTAGTCGTCGTACCCTGGCGGATGTGAAGAAGGTACGGTCTTGCAGACGGCAGTCGCTTGTCCTCCAAGTGTGTCACGAATCAGTGCCGGACCGTAGGATGTTCTTCTCTTGCGTTACAGTCAAGTACAAAGACCTTGTGGGCGAGGTACACACACACAAAGGGCCTCAAAATGCCTGTATAGTCCCTATTAGCCTCAGGCATCATAGTCACCCCTAAAAATGCTTCAATCGAGAAACAGTTACTACCATGAACAGACTATTCAAAGGCATGCACCTGACAGGGGTTTAAAAAAAATTGAATGTCTCCTTTCCGCTCAGGCCTCACTGAAGTAATGCACGTCGACTTTCTGTTTAGGCCAGAGACCCAGTTCACTGACATCCGCTTGCCTCACTTGTGTCCGACCTCTATGCAAAACTGAAGTCCCAGCTTCACTGGCAGCTTGCCTCTTTTGGTGACCGCCTGCAATGCACCTTGACCTGCATAATACAAAAATTACGAAAATCACGCTTTTTCGTGACAACACGAATCACTACAGACTAGCACACTCGCCAAACAGGGTACCTCAAATAAACACCAAACTTGACCCCACGGTCAATTTGTGTCCTTACGCTTGTAGTCAGCAGACCACAAGAAGTCTGTCGAGGGTCGATGATCACTCAAAACTTCTTCTTCACAGATGTTGTTTCTTCTGGTGTCTCTCAGGAGTCTTTGTATGACTGTATCCGTGGCCACACACCAGACTAATGTGTTTTGGGTGACAGAGAGAGAGAGAGAGAGAGAGAGAGAGAGGGAGGGAGGGAGGGAGAGAGAGAGAGAGACAATGACAATCCTTTATTTTACAACGGTAGAAGATTTTGGCCAAAGGGCCAGTTTACAACCTTGCCGTTGCTAGACTACAGTATAAGAGTAAAAGCTTAGGAGTATACACATTACAGACACTTAAAAATGAAATACAAGAAGGCGGAGAATAAGCATGATAGTTAAAATAGATGGCAGGGATAACCAAGAAAACAGAAATGATTAAAGTTAATGCAAACTAACATGATTATGTAAATATGTACATGTTGGGTGTTAGTAAATGACTACGGTAATAATGCTTAGTGAAGACTGGTTTCTAAGTACGTGTGGACGAAACTGGCTTTCCAGCTCTATTGAACTGAACGAAAAAAGTTAAAAAGCCGTTTCTTAAAGGTATAAAGTGAAGGGGATGATCTCACATGGAGAGGCAGCGAATTCCAAAGATCGGGACCAGAAAAGGATAGACTGGATTTGTACTTGTCAATCCTGGGGCGGGGGATTTTAAACTGATTGTGGGACCTGGAATAAAGGGATTCTTTTTGTGAAAACAAGGAGCAAAGATATGGCGGAAGAGTGTGCTTCCAAGCCTTGTACATTGTTAAACCTTTATTAAACTGAAACTGCTGTTTTAGTGGTAGCATCTCTAATTTTTTAAGTTTTTGGTCCGTTGACAAGAGGGGATCAGGAAGGATTAATTTCGCTGCCCTTCGGTGTAAGGAATTCAACCTCTTCGTGTGGACTTCCCCTGAACCATCCCACACGGTAGATGCGTAGTCCAAGTGAGACTTTATATGCGCATTATAGAACATTTTGCGGGCATCAACATCGACCATATACCTTAGTTTGGACAACATGTAGAGATTACGAGAGGACAGTCTTACAGACATTGTCTATATGACTTTGCCATTTGAGCTGGTTGTCTATCGTAATCCCTAGTAGGCGATGTTGGGTAACCTCTGAATGTCGCGGTCACTGAAGGACAAGCTGAGAGACAAGGGGCGGAGCTGATGTTTTTGGCGTGTGGTTATGACCATTGATTCAGTTTTATTTGGGTTTAGAATCATGTGATTACTATCACACCAGTCAGACACTTCGTCCAGACTCTGCTGCAGTCGTGCACTGATGTTGTTAAGTTCTGTGTCAGGAGTGTGGATGGTTGTATCATCTGCGAACATGTCACATGTGACTTCGGTGTGAGTTATATGAAGAGGTAAATCATTGATAAATAAACAAAACAGAAGTGGGCCGAGCACAGAGCCCTGAGGCACGCCGTGTTTCACCAAACCAAGGGAAGAAAAAGAACCATTTAACAGAACCTTCTGATTCCTATCAAACAGGTAAGATTTGAAAAAAGACGTTGTTTCTGAGTTCGGCAAATAACATTTTAATTTTTCCAGCAGAATGTTATGGTTGACTAGGTCAAATGCTTTCTTGAAATCTAAAAATACCACACCTGTCACTTTTGACTCGTTCACAGAAGACAACCAAGTGTCTACTAATCGTGACAGAGCTGTGGGGCAGGAATGTTGCGGACGAAAGCCTGACTGGAGTGAATAGAGAAGATTGCGGCTCTCCAAGTAGTTAAGGAGATGTTTGTGCACATGCCTCTCAAGTGGCTTTGAAAGAGCGGAGAGAAGGGAAATTGGTCTGTAATTGTTTACATCAGTTAAATCCTTTGATTTGGGCAATGGTATGACTTTAGCATGTTTGAACGCAGATGGGAAAGTGTGGTTGTGAATGCAAAGATTATAAATATAAGTTAGGGAATCAACAATGTAAGGTAGGGAAAGCTTGAGCAACTTCGGGCTTATGTTATCAGGTCCTGATGATTTTTTACTTCGCATTGAAGTGATCAAGTTTCCCACTTCGTGTACCGCCAGAGGCGGAATCACAAATGGTTCAGAGCCCACTGTTTTTGTTTCACAAAATGCCCGCAAGGCATCAGGACAAGTATACTGACTACTATCACCACAAGAGTTAGCGAGAGACTCAGCGACTGAGAGGAAATGATTGTTAAAGGTTTTTGCATTGAGATTAGGTGGAATATTGGGTGACTGTTTATTGTTTCCTCTAGTAACGACTGATAAGGCTCGCCAGAGTGATGCTGTGTCTTTGTCATTTTTAATCATTTGTTCACAGAGATCTCTCTGAGCCCGCCTGACCATAGTCTTTACGCGGTTTCTCTGTTGCTTAAATTCGCTGAAGCGTTTCTGTGCACGCAGCTCGTCCCGGAGTGCCATTGCTTGAACTATTTCCTGAGTTAACCAAGGGGGCATAGTATGATGTTTAACCCGTTTTTGTCGGAGTGGTGCGTGTTTATTTAGGACAGAAGTATACAGCTCGTACCAAAGTGTCAAGGCAGCTTCTGGGTCGCTTTCATTGAATACGTCGGTGAAGGGTGTGTGATACAGATCAAAGAGGAACGCAGCCTCATTGAAGTGTTTTAAACACCTGTAGTTAATAGTCGTGTGACCATGCTTATTTTTGGCTGGAATTTTAAACCGCCAGGAGCAGACAACTGGATAGTGGTCGCTTATACTGAAGGTGGGAACACAGACATCTGATACCAAGTGGGGGCGATTTGTATAGATATGATCAATGTGTTGAGGAGGACGGTGTTATTCTGGTAGGAGTTGTTACAAGTTGCTGAAGGCCGACCAGTGAGCTAGTGCATTCCCAGGCAGGATATGATTTTAGAAGATTAATATTAAAGTCTCCCAAGAGAAGGACGTCACTATTGGGTAAGCCAATATTTTCGACTGCGGACAGAAAATCGTCGTACCATTCAAAGGTAGAATTAGGGTTACGATAAACAAATCCAAGGAAGAAAGGCCGAGTCTTGGTGTCCCTAACTTCAAGCCACAGGCATTCAACTTTGGGGATTTCAAGGTCCTTGCGCCGGCGGACTAAGTGCTGGATGGAGTTGTGAACATACACTGCAATGCCCGTTTTACCAGGGGTGTCGGGGTCGCGACGAAGAACAGAAAAATTTGGAATACGTATCGCATCGTCACTAATGGAATCGTTAAGACGTGTCTCACTTAGACCAAACAGGTGGAATGGTTCAGAGTTGTTAAGATAAGCACAAAGGTCGTTTACCTTGTTGGATAAATGATATACGTTAAGGTGCCCAATCTTTAACTGAGTTTGTCGTCGAACACTTGACATATTTACTATGTTAATGAGCAATCGATATGCAGGTACTGTTTACAGTTTAAAGACGCTCGTGTTGGGTGGATAGGCGTAAGCAAAACGATTTAAAAACAAGCACTATAAGCAGTATAAACTATTCAGGGCTATGCCGGTCACAGGCTCGGGTTGCACTAGTAGACCAAACAAAGAAAGGGAAAACAAACAAAACAAGAAAGCACAAAATTATTCACTTTTAGCTGAGCACAAAGGCTTCTGTGTCAGTTCGTAGATTCGTCAAGCAGGAACTGTTTGTAGAGGTATATTTTGCCTGACGAAATCACTGGTCAAATACTTAAAGGGTGATATGAGTTATTAGCTAATCACGTAAGCAGGATGAAGTAAACCACAGAATGCCACAAAAGAATATAAAAGAATGTTTAAAAATGACGATGTTAATAAAGGTTGATACGCACACCAGTGTCTATAGCACTCAGTCGTGCGTATATCTGCAGTTCGCGCTTTGAAAGGCCACTCAACACTGACAAGTTACCGAAAGCTAGGCCAAATAAGCACAGTTATTAGTAATCGAATGGGGAGCACAGGGAGTAATCCAAATACAGAGGGTAATCCAAAGTAGAACACAGAGGGTAATCCAATGTGGAACACAGAGGGTACTCCAAAGTAGAACACAGAGGGTAATCCAATGTGGAACACAGAGGGTAATCCAAAGTAGAACACAGAGGGTAATCCAATGTAGAACACAGAGGGTAATCCAGTGTAGAGCACAATGTAGACACAGGCTACACTTAACACCGCGATATATCACACACACCTAGTACAGATGACATGCACCTGGAAACGAGGCCCACTGATGTGACGGTGCAATTGAAGGACCTGGATGAAGTATCCCTGTGGGGGTGAAGGAGGGCGGGAAACCATGTGGATGCCGGAACACAGAAAGAGTGTTGTAGTCGCTCCAGGAAGATGGTTGGCAGAAGCTGGCGGAAAACTGAGGGGTCGCCTGGATGCGTTGTGTGGAAGGTGACAATGGTGGAGGGCATAGTTGCTGCTGATGACGAGCGTAATGTTGCTGTTGTTGTTGGAGCTGGTGATGCTGCAAAGGCTGGTCGTATTGTGGAAGCGGCTGCTGCAGCTCTGAGGATGCCAGTGATTGGGAGGTTGCCTGACCATGAGCTGTACAATCAGGTGTTCCACGGGTGACTGGTTGGTGCCTAGCAGTAACAGTATAGTACATCTCCCTGCCCGATGGTTGTTGGGAGGTACTGTCGGTGCCTGTCGGTGTAGGGTAGCTGGAGCTGTTGACTGGCTGGCCCGCACGTTTGATGTTACTGGCCAGGCGAGTCATGCCTTTGAAACTCGGGTGGATGGCATCACGCTTGTCCTGGCGATACAGTGCAAGACGGGGAGCACCACTAGGTGCTGTGAACGTGGTCGTGTTGTCTATAAACAGCACGTTTCTCCGTTCGCACATTCGCTGAAGACAGTCATTAGACGGCACAATGACGTGATTAAGTTCGTGCCTTCCTTTGGCAGGAAGAATACTGGAGGCTTGTAGTCGCGCATGACTAAATACCTGCCGACACAGGCCGAACAGCTGGTCCCACCCTGGTGCTGTTATAACGCCGGACTTGCAGTCATTGACACCCACATGCACAGTAAGGACGTCAACGTGTGGGGCCTCTGGCTGCTGGAGTAGCCATTCAGTGAGATCAACAGTGGACAGGCCAGACACAGAGATCACCTGCACCTTCTCCTGTTTGGTTGACATCCTGTCACTACGCATGTGTTTCAAAACAGAGTCACCTATGATGACGGAAGATGCGTCAGGCTGAACACTATGCTGTGACATGACCTCAGCGGGAGACAGGGCAGCAAGGTCACGGTCAGCGGGAGGACGATCACTAATCCGCTTAGTATCCTTGGCTTCTGGGTGACTGGTCTCCGGGTTAGCATCTGTCCCTGGGATGATGTGTCCGGGTACAGACACCCGTACAGGGATGGCGGTACCGTCGACGCGTGACGCGGTTGCGTCACTAATAGCCGTAATCCGCTTATCACACGGCGCACTGGGAGAGGGCACACTCTTACTGTTTGTGGCCGCTGATTGCCGCAGGGAAGCTTGACCTGAGGGCAGTGTAACCGTAGTCTCTACCCGCTTCGTGAGATCACGTATGAGGTTACTATGGCTGTCACGGGCGGAGGAAAGTCTCTTGACGCTGTCCTTGGTGTGGTAGTTTGACTTTTGGAGGTTGTTGACTTCTTCTCGAAGTTCATCAAGCTGATCACAAAGCCATTTCTCGGACATCCCGATAGCATTAGATGCCCGCACAGCGTTGTCCCTAACCCCACAGTCTAGCTGGTCCACCTTGATCACAGCCGCCGCGACGTCTCTTTTCAAGGTGTACATTTCTCTGCGAAGTGCATCGATTACATCATGCGCCTTGTCTAACTGGGAGTGAAGTGTCATACACAATGTAGGCGATGATGAGCAGCTGCCGGAAACAACAAGTTCACTCGCTGTGTCCTCATCGCTACATGGCACGGGCATTTTGCTGCTGACAGAGGAGGATAGTGCGGGTGTGCAGTCTTGCGTAGCAGACGGGTTAGGGGAGGGATTAACAGTCCGCTCGCTATCGCCAGCCTGGGCATCAACGGACACGCTCTGCGAACAATCAGGCGAGACAGATGATCCATTGATAGGATCATCAGTGGAGGACGCTGTCTGCACTTGAAGGCTCGTGTCAACACTGCACAAGAGAGAGAGAGAGAGAGAGAGTGAATCAATGAATCAATGAACCTTTATTTTACAACGGTAGAGGCAGTTGACGTCAAGTAGGCTGCTTTCATACCTGCCGTTGCTGAAAACTACTATTAACTAACTAACAAACTAAGGAATAAAACAAGAAAAACAAACAGATTAATGCACAAATAAAACAACAACAAACGAACAAACAGCGAACAGATGTTGCAAGCACACGTACACACATACACAGAGGAAGAGAGAGAGAGAGAGGCGGGGGTGGTTGGGAGAGGGGGGGGGGGGACATCGTTACCAGCGGTCACGATTTTATTTTTGATTCTAGGAAGAAGAAACACAAGTGTGTGGGGTGCACATGCTGGCTGATCTAACAGAAGTTGGATGGAACCAGGCAAAGAATATGTCTCCATTCTATGCCAGGAAATTATCACAACTTTGCTTCAGGTCAGTGCGTGCGTGCGTGTGTGTGTGTGTGTGTGTGTGTGTGTGTGTGTGTGTGTGTGTGTGTGTGTGTGTGTGTGTTGTTGTTGTTGGTTTTTCGTTTGTTATTGGTGGTTTTTGGCTCACTTGTGTAACAAAGTGAGTCTATGTAATAACCCTCCGTCGTCTGTGTGTGTGTGTGTGTGTCTGTGTCTGTGTCTGCGTGTCTGTCTGTCTGTCTGTCTGTCTGTCTGTCTGTGTCTGTGTGTGTGTCCGCAGTAAATCTTAACATTGGCCTTTTCTCAGAATCTACAAACAGCAGAGACACCAAAATTGGCATACTGATGGAGAGCCATAAGACCTTTCAAAACATTTTATAATGAGTGACCTTGACCCAAGGTCTCTCTGGATTCTAAAACAAGAATAAATCATGGTCATAATCAATACTGGACAACTGGTTTAAACATTAACAAAATAACTGAATGAGTACAGAATGCAAAAATGCATGCTGAGCTAACCATACACTGACAGAAACCCAACACTTATATAAAGGTACCAGATGACCAGTGCAAGCAGACAAAAAATATATATACATGTATGCATCTATAATACAATTCAACTAATCAAGTTATTCTGGCCAACCTTCAAACACATTCCACCTTACATATTTCCATCTGCTTTGGAAATGTTAAGCCCACCAAATTTGAAAAATATATTATAAATGCAATTCTAAATTCCGAAATTTAAATAGCTGAGCTGACCCTCCACACCATGTGATTGTAATGTGTTTATGTCCAGTGTGTGAGAATGCGTGTGATTCACGTGAGCGTCAGTGCCGGGCTCAGTTCGCGGCGCTTTGAGCCGATTCATGAAATCGGGTAAAGCGCCTATATAATACTCATTATTATTATTTTACACCACTCGCCAGTGCAAACTTTCAGTGAGTTAACTATGAGTGCTTCACGTCCGAAAATAGTAATGAAACAGAGAGCGAAAGTGTGATATACGGCTTTCCATAACCCACTCAGTGGTATATGAGTTTACGAAAACACGCTCCAGTTACGTCATCAATCAGAAAGTGCGTCATTTCAAACATTTGGAACTCATACCTCACAGCCGGTGCACAGTTATTTTGCTCACTTTTGGGGGTGAAATTTTATTTCCCTTGGGTCACGTAAAAAAAGATCGCACAGAAAATTCTCTGCGAAGTTTTTGCGAGTGCACTTTTGAATGTCAGTACATGAGCAATTGCATATTCTTCTTAACATCAAGCAATTTCAACTGCCCTATGCATCATTTCCTCGCAAGTCAGTGCGCACAATTTTGAGGGGGTACAAAAGTCACTAGTTACCATGCCAGAAAAATAAAATGTCGCAGAAAATGTTTGCGACTAGAGCAGTAGAGGTAAGAGTCTGAATGCTCGTGGTATAAACAGCTTACATGATTAGTTCTAGTGGTTTACGGCGAAAGACTAACCCCTCGATGGTTCGATTGTTTGAGTAGCTACCGAGCCTCTCACGTATATATATATATATACATGTGTAAGTTAGTATGTATGTACACGTTATAAATGAGGCCTGCAACTGTATTTCATATTACCTGTACTTTTTAACAATTATAAAAAGGGGGGGGGGGGCTGATTCTTTTTAAATGAAGGTGTGTAACACACCTGTACAGTTCGACAGATCAGGTAAGGTTCGCAAAAATGTCAGTTATTCTACGGAAAGAAAGTACAACATGTATGCACGTATCTCACCATAAATCGGTACTTTTTCCTCCATTCGTTTCCAAACTGTTCCAAGCGCTTCGCGTATGGTACTCCAAGGTAAACGTTCACCCAAAGGTTTGGTTTGGCTTCGTACTGCGAAGGGTAGCTCTTGCCGCGAACTGTGCCGTAGTTCCGAACATCTACAAAAATGTCCTCGCCGTCCTCGAAAGTCAGTCCATCAACAAAAGTTATAAACACAGCAACGACAAGCCCGAAGGCCTGTCCTGATCGTTTCAGGAAATGCATCATCTTCGCAGCATTTCCTGGTTTGAAAATACACACCTGTACCAAAGATGGCCACCCGAGTTTGTTGTGTCACGTGATCGGAAGTGTCTCACCTGAAGAGGTAAAACACCGTGTAAATGAACTACCTGGCCCGCGGAATGCGGCCAGCATTAGCACACACACACACACACACACACACACACACACACACACACACACACACACGCACGTAGTCACCTCAGTGAAAGAAACAACACTGGAGAGAGAGAGAAAGATCACTGACATGCGTTGGCCGGTCCTACTAATTACCGCATGTTTGTGTGTTGTTATTTCTATGTTTTAACTGCGTTCTACCCGTATTAGGAGTTGTTTTCGGTTGTTTTCGGTCGTTTTCGGTTGTTTTCGGTAATTAGTAGGACCCTGCGTTGGCTGGTGAGGTGCACGTGCTGTCCGGATGAACTCAGTACGCCAGTCACTGCCTGTGACACTGCTCACGGTCGGTGACGCACAATTGGGTGAGTTGTTTACCAGAAAACGTGACTGGTCAGTTTCAAAGCATTGAAGGTGACGTCACATGTAGACGGTCGTCGTAACTATTGATAGGGGTGACAGGACTACCAAACAGAAAGAAATTTCATCGGTTTGTAGTTACCAGCAAGCTGCTGGTCAACGTTTCAAACCGTAGGACAGTTTCCACAATTTCATTTGCAAAACTGGCATATCTAGAGTGGGTTTGCTGTGAAAGCAGCTGTGGGCTTGTGCAGGGTACAAGACCTGGTCACCCTCTGTAAAAAAAAAATATGGACTCGCCCATCCGGCCTTCGCCGGCGTAAAATTATCTGTCTGGGGGTCACACACTTCAGTGAGCCGTCAGTGGTGTCTGAGAGGGTAAGGTGATACGCCGATCTGCTCTGTGACAAATCTTGGAGAAAAAAAAATTCAGTTCTATGTAATCATTACGCCAAACATCTATTTTTCAGTCATGTCGTTTTGCGCTTCCATCAAATTACCATTGAGCGATTGTGGCGGAGTTGTTCGTTGTTTTTGTTGCACGTGCAGTCAGTAGAGTTTGTTTTTGACGACAGGAAACCAGAGAGAGAAAAAACAACAACAACAACTGTGAAATGTGCTCATTGAAGCCGAGACATATAGCAGCACTTCAGACGTAGACATATGGAGCAGTTTTGCACTGATGATATCCATTTGCTGTTTTTGGTAACTTTTATAAGTGATTTGTAACTCGCCGACTTAGAAATTTACAAAGCAGAACCATAACGTGTTTTTTTAACTCTTGTTTTCCAGATGGAAGCCTTCAGCACGGGGCGTCGTTGTAGGTGAGGATCGAGGAACCAGCACTCCGAGTTTCCGCAAGAGAAACCGAGACGTTGGGAGGTCAAAAGCTGGCGTGGCCTTCTACCTTAGCTGAACCCGGGTTGACGTCTGATTGGACCATGGGCAAACTCCCTGTACTGCAGGGTAAGACAGGTTGAGCAAGGTCAGTGGTCGTTTTCTTCATGGGTTTTTCTTCTTCTTCTAGTTTGTAGTGTAGGTTGGTGGTGGGGGAGGGGGGAGGGTTGGGTAGAGGGGGTGTAGGTGGGGGGGGGGGGAATAGGATTTAGCTGCTTGAATGGAGAGTGAATGAGCGGTTTGAATGTGTGTGAGTCTGCTTAGGATGTTTTTCTGTTACCATATTCGATTGGAACTAATCGGTCCTTCTAAGTGAAAGTTGCAGCTTAGGGTTAGGTTAGCCCCAGGTTAACCTTAGCCCTCTGGACCCCCGGCGCGAGGACGGACCAGCCCCAGGAGACGGACCAGCCCAAGGAGACGGACCAGCCCAAGGAGATGGACCAGATCAACCTTCAACAAAGGCCAGTATCATTTTGTTTATTTCTTTTTGTATAGTTTAGCATAGGCTGGGGCGAAGGTTAGCGGGTCCTGGGGTAGGTAGAGGGTTAGGTGGGTGGTGGGAGGGGGTAGGATTTAGATGACTGAATGGAGCGTGAAAGTTTGTGAGTGTGTGTGAGAATGATTAGGATGTTTTTGTGTGTATGTTAAATTGTTTGTTCAACTTGAATTCAGCACTATTCTTTAGTCTCAGTTGCAGGTCAGGACCAAACCCCAGGAGAGAGGACGGAGCAGCCCAAGGAGACGGACCAGCCCAAGGAGATGGACCAGCCCAAGATGATGGACCAGATCACCCTTCATGCCAACAAAAAAAGGCCAGTATCATTTTGAGTTTTTCTTTTCTTTGTGTAGGCTAGCATAGGCTGGGGAGAAGGTTAGCGGGTCCTGGGGTAGGTAGAGGGTTAGGTGGGGGGGGGGGGGGGGCTAGCATTTAGAGACTGAATGGAGTGTGAAAGATTGTGAGTGTGTGTGAGAATGATTAGGATGTTTTTGTATATATGTTAGATTATTTTTTCAATTTGAATTTAACACTCTGCTTTAGTCTCAGTTGCAGGTCAGGACCGCACCCCTTGGGAGAGGATTCAGCAGCCCAAGGAGACGGACCAGCCCAAGGAGACGGACCAGCCCAAGGAGAAGACCAGCCCAAGGAGAAGACCAGCCCAAGGAGAGGGACCAGCCCAAGGAGAGGGACCAGCCCAAGGAGAAGACCAGCCCAAGGAGAGGGACCAGCCCAAGGAGAGGGACCAGCCCAAGGAGAGGGACCAGCCCAAGGAGATAGATGGTTTATTTTGTTTGGTACTGTAGTTTGTAGAGTAGGCTGGTGGTTGGGGAGGGGGGGAGGGTTGGGAGAGGGGTGTAGGAGGGAAGGGGGAGGGGTTAGGATGTTTGTGCATGCATGTTAGACAATTGATTTGACTTGACTGCAGCACTTTTCTTCAGTTTCAGTTGCAGGACCTCACCATGGAGAGGGGACGCAGCAGCCCGAGGAGATAGACCGGATCACCCTTCACACCAGATGAATAAGGCCAGTATTTATTTTCAATGATTTTTCAATGATTTCATGATTTATTCTGTTTGGTGTTTTGTAGGGTGGACTGGAGCCGGCGGTGGAGCAGCTTAAGGAGATGAACCGGTTCACCCTTCACACCAATTTCTGGACAACTCTGATGTGCCCCTCTGGACGGTGTGCCCCTCTGGACGGCGTGCCCCTCTGGACGGTGTGCCCCTCTGGACGGTGTGCCCCTCTGGACGGTGTCCCCCTCTGGAAGTTCGCAATGGATGTCAGTGGATGACGTGGTCCGACCTGTAAGTGCAGAACTTTTGGCATACATGTCTTCATTTATTTATACAACTTCATTTTCAGTGAAGTGGCTGGTTTCATGTGTACAAATGTATGTCATTTTCCCATTGCATGCATTTTCTTTGATTTTAATCAGTGTCAGAATGCTTACTCTTGACAAATGCAAATTTTCATAAGTGTATGCAAATCAATATTCTTGAATATTCATTCTTGTTTTCTATTGCTACAGATAGCGACAGCCAGACCACCTTGGGTCAGAAGAAGACAGATGGGAAGACAACAGGCGGACACCATCGGACACCAGCTGCAGTTTATCATCTGGAGAATGGTCACCATATAGGTATGTACCAGCTTTTCCCATTGTATCCTGCTAGCTTTAGAAGTGTTATCATTTAACAGTTTGTCTTTTTGTTTTGTTTATTGTTTAGTATCCAGGTTTTTGATATTGCTAGACTATGTGAAATGAGTCAAATTGTAATTTGTTTTGCAGGCAAATGGACCATTCTGGAGAGGCAGGCAGAGTCCAGAAGAGATGGATCCAGCTCAACGTTTACCTCAACCCTGGCACAGCATGTGACGACACAGCGGACACAGACTGGACTGCATCCCGCTTTTTACTGGCTACTCTGCACAGTCAGTTCCAGCATCAACAACAGATGGACGGAAACAGCCAGCAGAACTCCCGCTTTTTACTGGCTACTCTGCACAGTCAGTCAGTTCCAGCATCAACAACAGATGGACGGAAACAGCCAGCAGAACTCCCGCTTTTTACTGGCTACTCTGCACAGTCAGTCAGTTCCAGCATCAACAACAGATGGACGGAAACAGCCAGCAGAACCATATCCCGCTTTTTATGACTGGCTACTCTAAACAGTCAGTTCCAGCATCAACAACAGATGGACGGAAACAGCCAGCAGAACACCCGCTTTTTACTGGCTACTCTGCACAGTCAGTCAGTTCCAGCATCAACAACAGATGGGCGGAAACAGCCAGCAGAACTCCTGCTTTTTTCATGTGTACAAATGTATGTCATTTTCTCATTGCATGCATTTACTTTGATTTTAATCAGTGTCAGAATGCTTACTCTTGACAAATGCAAATTTTCATAAGTGTATGCAAATCAATATTCTTGAATATTCATTCTTGTTTTCTATTGCTACAGATAGCGACAGCCAGACCACCTTGGGTCAGAAGAAGACAGATGGGAAGACAACAGGCGGACACCATCGGACACCAGCTGCAGTTTATCATCTGGAGAATGGTCACCATATAGGTATGTACCAGCTTTTCCCATTGTATCCTGCTAGCTTTAGAAGTGTTATCATTTAACAGTTTGTCTTTTTGTTTTGTTTTTTTGTTTTGTTTATTGTTTTGTATCCAGGTTTTTGATATTGCTTGACTATGTGAAATGAGTCAAATTGTAATTTGTTTTGCAGGCAAATGGACCATTCTGGAGAGGCAGGCAGAGTCCAGAAGAGATGGATCCAACTCAACGTTTACCTCAACCCTAGCACAGCATGTGACGACACAGCGGACACAGACTGGACTGCATCCCGCTTTTTACTGGCTACTCTGCACAGTCAGTCAGTTCCAGCATCAACAACAGATGGACGGAAACAGCCAGCAGAACTCCCGCTTTTCACTGGCTACTCTGCACAGTCAGTCAGTTCCAGCATCAACAACAGATGGACGGAAACAGCCAGCAGAACCATATCCCGCTTTTTATGACTGGCTACTCTAAACAGTCAGTTCCAGCATCAACAACAGATGGACGGAAACAGCCAGCAGAACACCCGCTTTTTACTGGCTACTCTGCACAGTCAGTTCCAGCATCAACAACAGATGGACGGAAACAGCCCGCACAACCATATCCCGCTTTTTACTGGCGACTCTACACAGTCATGCAGTCAGTTCCAGCATCAACAACAGGTGGACGGAAACAGCCAGCAAAACTCGCTTTTTACTGGCTACTCTGCACAGTCAGTTCCAGCATCAACAACAGGTGGACGGAAACAGCCAGCAGAACTCCCGCTTTTTACTGGCTACTCTGCACAGTCAGTTCCAGCATCAACAACAGATGGACGGAAACAGCCAGCAAAACTCCCGCTTTTTACTGGCTACTCTGCACAGTCAGTCAGTTCCAGCATCAACAACAGATGGACGGAAACAGCCAGCAGAACTCCCGCTTTTTACTGGCTACTCTGCACAGTCAGTCAGTTCCAGCATCAACAACAGGTGGACGGAAACAGCCAGCAGAACTCCCGCTTTTTACTGGCTACTCTGCACAGTCAGTCAGTTCCAGCATCAACAACAGATGGGCGGAAACAGCCAGCAGAACTCCTGCTTTTTTCATGTGTACAAATGTATGTCATTTTCTCATTGCATGCATTTACTTTGATTTTAATCAGTGTCAGAATGCTTACTCTTGACAAATGCAAATTTTCATAAGTGTATGCAAATCAATATTCTTGAATATTCATTCTTGTTTTCTATTGCTACAGATAGCGACAGCCAGACCACCTTGGGTCAGAAGAAGACAGATGGAAGACAACAGGCGGACACCATCGGACACCAGCTGCAGTTTATCATCTGGAGAATGGTCACCATATAGGTATGTACCAGCTTTTCCCATTGTATCCTGCTAGCTTTAGAAGTGTTATCATTTAACAGTTTGTCTTTTTGTTTTGTTTTGTTTTGTTTATTGTTTTGTATCCAGGTTTTTGATATTGCTTGACTATGTGAAATGAGTCAAATTGTAATTTGTTTTGCAGGCAAATGGACCATTCTGGAGAGGCAGGCAGAGTCCAGAAGAGATGGATCCAACTCAACGTTTACCTCAACCCTGGCACAGCATGTGACGACACAGCGGACACAGACTGGACTGCATCCCGCTTTTTACTGGCTACTCTGCACAGTCAGTCAGTTCCAGCATCAACAACAGATGGACGGAAACAGCCAGCAGAACCATATCCCGCTTTTTATGACTGGCTACTCTAAACAGTCAGTTCCAGCATTAACAACAGATGGACGGAAACAGCCAGCAGAACACCCGCTTTTTACTGGCTACTCTGCACAGTCAGTTCCAGCATCAACAACAGATGGACGGAAACAGCCAGCAGAACACCCGCTTTTTACTGGCTACTCTGCACAGTCAGTTCCAGCATCAACAACAGATGGACGGAAACAGCCCGCACAACCATATCCCGCTTTTACTGGCGACTCTACACAGTCATGCAGTCAGTTCCAGCATCAACAACAGGTGGACGGAAACAGCCAGCAAAACTCGCTTTTTACTGGCTACTCTGCACAGTCAGTTCCAGCATCAACAACAGGTGGACGGAAACAGCCAGCAGAACTCCCGCTTTTTACTGGCTACTCTGCACAGTCAGTTCCAGCATCAACAACAGATGGACGGAAACAGCCAGCAAAACTCCCGCTTTTTACTGGCTACTCTGCACAGTCAGTCAGTTCCAGCATCAACAACAGATGGGCGGAAACAGCCAGCAGAACTCCCGCTTTTTACTGGCTACTCTGCACAGTCAGTCAGTTCCAGCATCAACAACAGGTGGACGGAAATAGCCAGCAGAAACTCCCGCTTTTACTGGCTACTCTGCACAGTCAGTCAGTTCCAGCATCAACAACAGGTGGACGGAAACAGCCAGCAGAACTCCCGCTTTTTACTGGCTACTCTGCACAGTCAGTCAGTACCAGCATCAACACCAGGTGGACGGAAATAGCCAGCAGAACTCCCGCTTTTTAACTGGCTACTCTGCACAGTCAGTCAGTTCCAGCATCAACAACAGGTGGACGGAAACTAGCCAGCAGAACTCCCGCTTTTTACTGGCTACTCTGCACAGTCAGTCAGTACCAGCACCAACAACAGGTGGACGGAAATAGCCAGCAGAACTCCCGCTTTTTACTGGCTACTCTGCACAGTCAGTCAGTTACCAGCACCAACAACAGGTGGACGGAAAATAGCCAGCAGAACTCCCGCTTTTTACTGGCTACTCTGCACAGTCAGTCAGTACCAGCACCAACAACAGGTGGACGGAAATAGCCAGCAGAACTCCCGCTTTTTACTGGCTACTCTGCACAGTCAGTCAGTTCCAGCATCAACAACAGATGGGCGAAAACAGCCAGCAGAACTCCCGCTTTTTACTGGCTACTCTGCACAGTCAGTCAGTACCAGCATCAACAACAGGTGGACGGAAATAGCCAGCAGAACTCCCGCTTTTTACTGGCTGCTCTGAACAGTCAGTTCCAGCATCAACAACAGATGGGCGGAAACAGCCAGCAGAACTCCCGCTTTTTACTGGCTACTCTGCACAGCCAGTTCAGCATCAACAGCAGATGGATGGAAACAGCCAGCAGAACTCCCGCTTTTAACTGGCTACTCTGGATAGTCAGTCAGTTCCAGGATCAACAACAGATGGACGGAAACAGCCAGCAGAACTCCCGCTTTTTACTGGCTACTCTGCACAGTCAGTTCCAGCATCAACAACAGATGGACGGAAACAGCCAGCAAAACTCCCGCATTTTACTGGCTACTCTGCACAGTCAGTCAGTTCCAGCATCAACAACAGATGGGCGGAAACAGCCAGCAGAACTCCCGCTTTTTACTGGCTACTCTGCACAGTCAGTCAGTTCCAGCATCAACAACAGGTGGACGGAAATAGCCAGCAGAACTCCCTCTTTTTACTGGCTGCTCTGAACAGTCAGTTCCAGCATCAACAACAGATGGGCGGAAACAGCCAGCAGAACTCCCGCTTTTTACTGGCTGCTCTGCACAGCCAGTTCAGCATCAACAGCAGATGGATGGAAACAGCCAGCAGAACTCCCGCTTTTAACTGGCTACTCTGGATAGTCAGTCAGTTCCAGGATCAACAACAGATGGACGGAAACAACCAGCAGAACTCCCGCTTTTTACTGGCTACTCTGCACAGTCAGTTCCAGCATCAACAAGAGGTAGACGGAAACAGCCAGCAGAACCATATCTACAGCAGTCCCATCTTGAAGACCAGCAGGATCAACTGATTGCAGCTAGGGTAGGCATGCTCTACACTGATAAAATACCATTGCTCATAATATCAATCATGATTGTTTTCTGTCTCTGGTTGCATGTCAGGTTTAGGTGTAATACGAATGAGATTTCCATATCTTGTTGTGACTGTCATTGTTCTTGAAATGTTGGTCAATACCTGTACTTCATTTGGCATTGTTTTTTTCCTTCAGAAATACCTGCCCTAGATCAGCGCTCAACAACAAGCAGATGATACAAAAAGTTTAGAGAGCATGGATCCAGCCTTCCCTTCTGCCTGGACCAAAACGAGTGCATGGATAAACTGCGCTGGTCTCGATCTACACCTCTCTTCCAAGGCGTCAGCAGCTGAACCTCTGCAGAGCCACCTCCACGTCACCTGTCAACATCGTTACACCATAATGGACATTGCACCTAACGTAATGGCCTACACCTACATCTGTCTGGCAATATCGTGTCCTGTTTAAACCTCTGTCACACGCGGTGATTCTGCACGCCTACCAGCGGTAAAATGCACTCCCAGCCAATTAAATCCGCTTTTAGCTGACACTCCGCTGGGCCGCCGTCGCCACGCCTGTGGCTAGAACACGGTCCTTTTTTTATCGCCACGCTGCAGGCACTCTGCTTGTGAAAAGGCCTTTATCGTCCATTGATTGAAACCCACATACTATATACACTGTAACCAAGCTATATTCTTCCATATCCAAGTATCTCCAAGGCAAGGGTTTCACATCTGATGAATTTCCAGACTTTGCAAACTCTATATGACTGCAAAACCAGTGTATGTATATTCAGTATGTAAGTCATATTTGGCCTGATGGGAGACATGAATGTGAAATGCACAAAAGGTCTGTCTAAAGGCTGTTTGAAATGTTTCTGTTGTGAGTTGTTAACAGAGGAAATGTTGATTTTAGGATGAAGATGTTCCACTCCTCTGACTCCATTAGCATTTACCCCATGTGACTTTTACATGAACTGTACCTGCTTTTACTCTTTTTTACTTTTCTTTTTCTTTTTTTACCTTGTGTGCATGGGCCTGTGCATGTGTGTGTTTTATTTTTTTTATTTAATGTTTTTTTTTCCTTTTTGGTTTTTGTTTGTTTCCGTTTTCTCATGAACAACAATGTATGTCAAACATACAGTACCATAATTGTTCACCAATATCATGTTCAGACGAACAGCCACGTATGTGGATTATGATTTTATTGTACAACATGACTAACAACAAAGATATTTAAGTTTGAAAGTCGAAATTTCAGCAATAGCTGCATAAATGTTAGTCAGCTATCCTGAAAATTTCAGGTGTGTGTTGTCTAGCGCCAGGCCGGCAGCACAGTCCGTCCAGTGCATGCTGGTATCTTGTGAACAGAAAATCCACTCGGCCAGCGAGCGAGCTCACTGCAGGCACTCTCCATGTGAAAGGGCCTTAATTGTCCATTGATTGAAACCCACATACTATATACAGTGTAACCAAGCTGTATTCATTGGTATCCAAATACCTCCAAGGCAAAGGTTTCACATCTGAATTTCCAGACTTTGCAAGACTCAAAATGACTGCAAAACCAAACAGTTCAGTATGTAAGTCATATTTGGACTGATGGGATACATGAATGTGAAACACACAAAAAGTCTGCCTAATGGCTGATTGAAATGTCCTGTTGCGAGTTGTTAACAGAGGAAATGTTGATTTTAGAATGAAGATGTTCCACTCCTGACTCCTTTAGCATTTTTATCCCATGTGACTTTTATGAACTGTACCTGCTTTTACTTTTCTTTTTTTTTTTCTTTTCTTTTTTACCTTGTGTGTGTGTGTGTGTGTGTGTGTGTGTGTGTGTGTGTGTGTGTGTGTGTGTGTGTGTGTGTGTGTGTGTGTGTGTGTGTGTTCTCTTTTTTATATCAGGACATCACCAAGTCTTAAAGCAAGTATTAGTGTTTACACCTTTTATGTTTGTATTTTTGTTTGTTTTTTCTTTCTGTTTTTTTTTTCTTCTGAATTATTAGTGATAGTAGTGATAACAACGCCAGTTATGCAAATACGTGTGTTTTACAAATTCAGTTTCAAAGTCTGTTTCTTAATACCAGAACGAAAAGTAATGCTGAACGAACATCATCAAGTCTTAATGTATGTCTTTAGTCTTTACACCTTTTCTGTGTTTTTAACATGCATTTTAGATTTTAATTTATTATGAATTTTAGTATGAATGTGTGTGCATTTTAGATTTTAGTCTTTTTTTATTGTTTTTAATGTGTGCGCACTTTGTGTGTGTGTGTGTGTGTGTGTGTGTGTGTGTGTGTGTGTGTGAGTGTGTGAGTGTGTGTGAGTATGAGTGTGTGTGAGAGAGAGAGAGTGAGTGAGTGATACCAGAATTTAAGGTTATGCTGGGACATCGCCAAGTTTTAAACCAAGTATTTAGTTTTAGCATCTATTCTGTTTTTCTTTTTGATTCTCGAATTTTTTCCTGAATTTTTTTTTCATTATCAACCATCAGTGGTGATACCAATGCCAGTTTTCCATATGGCATGCATGTGTGTTTTTTTCTGTGGCCATTTTGTTTAATGGTCACATTTTAAGAAAAATTCTTTATAGCGTTTGTGTGTTAAAGAGTCTTCATTTTTACTGCTTTTTCATGTGCTTGTGCGTTTATTTTAGTTGCGAAACTTAAACCCTGCCATTAGTTTCTACACCTTTTCTGTTTTCCTCTCTTTTTTTCTCTTTTTTTTTTCTGGAACACCACTGGTATTGTTTTTAAGTTTTTAAATTTTGTTTTGTTTTGATTTGTAGAAGTAATAATGAGCCTCCTAAAGTTCATCATGTATGAAAGCATAACCGTGAGGACAATGTTATTGTACATGTTACATGATGTTACAATATATGATCAATCCTTCAATTCTTTCCGGGCGAATGGCTGCATATGCGGCCTTACAGCGCACAGCAGTTTCAGACGAACAGCCACATATTTGGATCGTGATTTTTTTTTTGTACAACATGACTAACAACAAACATATTTAAGTTTGAAAGTTGAAATTTCAGCAAAAGCTGCATGAATATGTTAGTCAACTACCATGAAAATTTCAAGTCTGTCTCTTGGGGTTTTTGTGATTTTTTTTTTTTCTGAACCTCACGCCCGTCTACAGGGTATGGCTGAGGAAACATTAGCCCATCTTGAATGGGTTAAAGCTTTGCAGAAGGTGCCTGGTTTCAGAGTTTTTCTCCGGGGACTCCGGTTTCTCTGGTGCTTAGAAGCATACACATGGTCTTCAGTGTAAGTCCATGTTGGCCAGGCTTTACCGAGTGCTAGACTCGGTACACCACTAACATGCTGAAGGAATTTTAAAATAAACTGCCTTTTCTCTCTTTTTTGTGTGCATATGTAAAAGTTGTGCTGTTCAAGCTGTCTTTGTATTACATGTACATGCATGTAAATGTAATGTAGTGTAAACCATATGCTGGACTCATCTAACGTGTACATGTAATGATGGTCTAAGCTTTCATATGATACATGCACTGTCAGTGGTTACCTACCTGTACTTTGAAAGGAAATACAAATAATAAAAGTAAATCATGTTGATGTGAAATGCAGGCGTTAACTGTGGGGTGTGCATGAGCAATTTGTACCTGAGAGAGTGCATGTCTTTTTTGTTTTGCTTTGTGTGTGTGTGTGTGTGTGTGTGTGTGTGTGTGTGTGTGTGTGTGTGTGTGTGTGTGTGTGTTGGGGGACGGTGTGCCCCTCTGGACGGTGTGCCCCTCTGGACGGTGTGCCCCTCTGGACGGTGTCCCCCTCTGGAAGTTCGCAATGGATGTCAGTGGATGACGTGGTCCGACCTGTAAGTGCAGAACTTTTGGCATGCATGTCTTCATTTATTTATACAACTTCATTTTCAGTGAAGTGGCTGGTTTCATGTGTACAAATGTATGTCATTTTCTCATTGCATGCATTTTCTTTGATTTTAATCAGTGTCAGAATGCTTACTCTTGACAAATGCAAATTTTCATAAGTGTATGCAAATCAATATTCTTGAATATTCATTCTTGTTTTCCATTGCTACAGATAGCGACAGCCAGACCACCTTGGGTCAGAAGAAGACAGATGGGAAGACAACAGGCGGACACCATCGGACACCAGCTGCAGTTTATCATCTAGAGAATGGTCACCATATAGGTATGTACCAGCTTTTCCCATTGTATCCTGCTAGCTTTAGAAGTGTTATCATTTAACAGTTTGTCTTTTTGTTTTGTTTTTTGTTTTGTTTATTGTTTTGTATCCAGGTTTTTGATATTGCTAGACTATGTGAAATGAGTCAAATTGTAATTTGTTTTGCAGGCAAATGGACCATTCTGGAGAGGCAGGCAGAGTCCAGAAGAGATGGATCCAGCTCAACGTTTACCTCAACCCTGGCACAGCATGTGACGACACAGCGGACACAGACTGGACTGCATCCCGCTTTTTACTGGCTACTCTGCACAGTCAGTTCCAGCATCAACAACAGATGGACGGAAACAGCCAGCAGAACTCCCGCTTTTTACTGGCTACTCTGCACAGTCAGTCAGTTCCAGCATCAACAACAGATGGACGGAAACAGCCAGCAGAACTCCCGCTTTTTACTGGCTACTCTGCACAGTCAGTCAGTCAGTTCCAGCATCAACAACAGATGGACGGAAACAGCCAGCAGAACCATATCCCGCTTTTTATGACTGGCTACTCTGCACAGTCAGTTCCAGCATCAACAACAGATGGACGGAAACAGCCAGCAGAACACCCGCTTTTTACTGGCTACTCTGCACAGTCAGTCAGTTCCAGCATCAACAACAGATGGGCGGAAACAGCCAGCAGAACTCCTGCTTTTTTCATGTGCACAAATGTATGTCATTTTCTCATTGCATGCATTTACTTTGATTTTAATCAGTGTCAGAATGCTTACTCTTGACAAATGCAAATTTTCATAAGTGTATGCAAATCAATATTCTTGAATATTCATTCTTGTTTTCTATTGCTACAGATAGCGACAGCCAGACCACCTTGGGTCAGAAGAAGACAGATGGGAAGACAACAGGCGGACACCATCGGACACCAGCTGCAGTTTATCATCTGGAGAATGGTCACCATATAGGTATGTACCAGCTTTTCCCATTGTATCCTGCTAGCTTTAGAAGTGTTATCATTTAACAGTTTGTCTTTTTGTTTTGTTTTTTGTTTTGTTTATTGTTTTGTATCCAGGTTTTTGATATTGCTTGACTATGTGAAATGAGTCAAATTGTAATTTGTTTTGCAGGCAAATGGACCATTCTGGAGAGGCAGGCAGAGTCCAGAAGAGATGGATCCAACTCAACGTTTACCTCAACCCTGGCACAGCATGTGACGACACAGCGGACACAGACTGGACTGCATCCCGCTTTTTACTGGCTACTCTGCACAGTCAGTCAGTACCAGCATCAACAACAGATGGACGGAAACAGCCAGCAGAACCATATCCCGCTTTTTATGACTGGCTACTCTAAACAGTCAGTTCCAGCATCAACAACAGATGGACGGAACCAGCCAGCAGAACACCCGCTTTTTACTGGCTACTCTGCACAGTCAGTTCCAGCATCAACAACAGATGGACAAAAACAGCCAGCAGAACACCCGCTTTTTACTGGCTACTATGCACAGTCAGTTCCAGCATCAACAACAGATGGACGGAAACAGCCAGCAGAACCATATCCCGCTTTTTATGACTGGCTACTCTAAACAGTCAGTTCCAGCATCAACAACAGATGGACGGAAACAGCCAGCAGAACACCCGCTTTTTACTGGCTACTCTGCACAGTCAGTTCCAGCATCAACAACAGATGGACGAAAACAGCCAGCAGAACACCCGCTTTTTACTGGCTACTCTGCACAGTCAGTTCCAGCATCAACAACAGATGGACGGAAACAGCCCGCACAACCATATCCCGCTTTTTACTGGCGACTCTACACAGTCATGCAGTCAGTTCCAGCATCAACAACAGGTGGACGGAAACAGCCAGCAAAACTCGCTTTTTACTGGCTACTCTGCACAGTCAGTTCCAGCATCAACAACAGGTGGACGGAAACAGCCAGCAGAACTCCCGCTTTTTACTGGCTACTCTGCACAGTCAGTTCCAGCATCAACAACAGATGGACGGAAACAGCCAGCAAAACTCCCGCTTTTTACTGGCTACTCTGCACAGTCAGTCAGTTCCAGCATCAACAACAGATGGGCGGAAACAGCCAGCAGAACTCCCGCTTTTTACTGGCTACTCTGCACAGTCAGTCAGTTCCAGCATCAACAACAGGTGGACGGAAATAGCCAGCAGAACTCCCACTTTTAACTGGCTACTCTGCACAGTCAGTCAGTTCCAGCATCAACAACAGGTGGACGGAAACAGCCAGCAGAACTCCCGCTTTTTACTGGCTACTCTGCACAGTCAGTCAGTACCAGCACCAACAACAGGTGGACGGAAATAGCCAGCAGAACTCCCGCTTTTTACTGGCTACTCTGCACAGTCAGTCAGTACCAGCACCAACAACAGGTGGACGGAAATAGCCAGCAGAACTCCCGCTTTTTACTGGCTATTCTGCACAGTCAGTCAGTACCAGCACCAACAACAGATGGACGGAAATAGCCAGCAGAACTCCCGCTTTTTACTGGCTACTCTGCACAGTCAGTCAGTTCCAGCATCAACAACAGATGGGCGGAAACTGCCAGCAGAACTTCCGCTTTTTACTGGCTACTCTGCACAGTCAGTCAGTACCAGCATCAACAACAGGTGGACGGAAATAGCCAGCAGAACTCCCTCTTTTTACTGGCTGCTCTGAACAGTCAGTTCCAGCATCAACAACAGATGGGCGGAAACAGCCAGCAGAACTCCCGCTTTTAACTGGCTGCTCTGCACAGCCAGTTCAGCATCAACAGCAGATGGATGGAAACAGCCAGCAGAACTCCCGCTTTTAACTGGCTACTCTGGATAGTCAGTCAGTTCCAGGATCAACAACAGATGGACGGAAACAGCCAGCAGAACTCCCGCTTTTTACTGGCTACTCTGCACAGTCAGTTCCAGCATCAACAACAGGTGGACGGAAATAGCCAGCAGAACTCCCTCTTTTTACTGGCTGCTCTGCACAGTCAGTTCCAGCATCAACAACAGATGGGCGGAAACGGCCAGCAGAACTCCCGCTTTTTACTGGCTGCTCTGCACAGCCAGTTCAGCATCAACAGCAGATGGATGGAAACAGCCAGCAGAACTCCCGCTTTTAACTGGCTACTCTGGATAGTCAGTCCGTTCCAGGATCAACAACAGATGGACGGAAACAGCCAGCAGAACTCCCGCTTTTTACTGGCTACTCTGCACAGTCAGTTCCAGCATCAACAAGAGGTAGACGGAAACAGCCAGCAGAACCATATCTACAGCAGTCCCATCTTGAAGACCAGCAGGATCAACTGATTGCAGCTAGGGTAGGCATGCTCTACACTGATAAAATACCATTGCTCATAATATCAATCATGATTGTTTTCTGTCTCTGGTTGCATGTCAGGTTTAGGTGTAATACGAATGAGATTTCCATATCTTGTTGTGACTGTCATTGTTCTTGAAATGTTGGTCAATACCTGTACTTCATTTGGCATTGTTTTTTTCCTTCAGAAATACCTGCCCTAGATCAGCGCTCAACAACAAGCAGATGATACAAAAAGTTTAGAGAGCATGGATCCAGCCTTCCCTTCTGCCTGGACCAAAACGAGTGCATGGATAAACTGCGCTGGTCTCGATCTACACCTCTCTTCCAAGGCGTCAGCAGCTGAACCTCTGCAGAGCCACCTCCACGTCACCTGTCAACATCGTTACACCATATGGACATTGCACCTAACGTAATGGCCTACACCTACATCTGTCTGGCAATATCGTGTCCTGTTTAAACCTCTGTCACACGCGGTGATTCTGCACGCCTACCAGCGGTAAAATGCACCCCCAGCCAATTAAATCCGCTTTTAGCTGACACTCCGCTGGGCCGCCGTCGCCACGCCTGTGGCTAGAACACGGTCCTTTTTTATCGCCACGCTGCAGGCACTCTGCTTGTGAAAAGGCCTTTATCGTCCATTGATTGAAACCCACATACTATATACACTGTAACCAAGCTATATTCTTCCATATCCAAGTATCTCCAAGGCAAGGGTTTCACATCTGATGAATTTCCAGACTTTGCAAACTCTATATGACTGCAAAACCAGTGTATGTATGTTCAGTATGTAAGTCATATTTGGCCTGATGGGAGACATGAATGTGAAATGCACAAAAGGTCTGTCTAAAGGCTGTTTGAAATGTTTCTGTTGTGAGTTGTTAACAGAGGAAATGTTGATTTTAGGATGAAGATGTTCCACTCCTCTGACTCCATTAGCATTTACCCCATGTGACTTTTACATGAACTGTACCTGCTTTTACTCTTTTTTACTTTTCTTTTTCTTTTTTTACCTTGTGTGCATGGGCCTGTGCATGTGTGTGTTTTATTTTTTTTATTTTTTATTTAATGTTTTTTTTCCTTTTTGTTTTTTGTTTGTTTCCGTTTTCTCATGAACAACAATGTATGTCAAACATACAGTACCATAATTGTTCACCAATATCATGTTCAGACGAACAGCCACGTATGTGGATTATGATTTTATTGTACAACATGACTAACAACAAAGATATTTAAGTTTGAAAGTCGAAATTTCAGCAACAGCTGCATAAATGTTAGTCAGCTATCCTGAAAATTTCAGGTGTGTGTTGTCTAGCGCCAGGCCGGCAGCACAGTCCGTCCAGTGCATGCTGGTATCTTGTGAACAGAAAATCCACTCGGCCAGCGAGCGAGCTCACTGCAGGCACTCTCCATGTGAAAGGGCCTTAATTGTCCATTGATTGAAACCCACATACTATATACAGTGTAACCAAGCTGTATTCATTGGTATCCAAATACCTCCAAGGCAAAGGTTTCACATCTGAATTTCCAGACTTTGCAAGACTCAAAATGACTGCAAAACCAAACAGTTCAGTATGTAAGTCATATTTGGACTGATGGGATACATGAATGTGAAACACACAAAAAGTCTGCCTAATGGCTGATTGAAATGTCCTGTTGTGAGTTGTTAACAGAGGAAATGTTGATTTTAGAATGAAGATGTTCCACTCCTGACTCCTTTAGCATTTTTATCCCATGTGACTTTTATGAACTGTACCTGCTTTTACTTTTCTTTTTTTTTCTTTTTTTTTTTACCTTGTTGTGTGTGTGTGTGTGTGTGTGTGTGTGTGTGTGTGTGTGTGTGTGTGTGTGTGTGTGTGTGTGTGTGTGTGTTCTCTTTTTTATATCAGGACATCACCAAGTCTTAAAGCAAGTATTAGTGTTTACACCTTTTATGTTTGTATTTTTGTTTGTTTTTTCTTTCTGTTTTTTTTTTTCTTCTGAATTATTAGTGATAGTAGTGATAACAACGCCAGTTATGCAAATACGTGTGTTTTACAAATTCAGTTTCAAAGTCTGTTTCTTAATACCAGAACGAAAAGTAATGCTGAACGAACATCATCAAGTCTTAATGTATGTCTTTAGTCTTTACACCTTTTCTGTGTTTTTAACATGCATTTTAGATTTTAACTTATTATGAATTTTAGTATGAATGTGTGTGCATTTTAGATTTTAGTCTTTTTTTTATTGTTTTTAATGTGTGCGCACTTTGTGTATGTGTGTGTGTGTGTGTGTGTGTGTGTGTGTGTGTGTGTGTGTGTGTGTGTGTGTGAGTGTGAGTGTGTGTGAGAGAGAGAGAGAGAGTGAGTGATACCAGAATTTAAGGTTATGCTGGGACATCGCCAAGTTTTAAACCAAGTATTTAGTTTTAGCATCTATTCTGTTTTTCTTTTTGATTCTCGAATTTTTTCCTGAATTTTTTTTTTCATTATCAACCATCAGTGGTGATACCAATGCCAGTTTTCCATATGGCATGCATGTGTGTTTTTTTCTGTGGCCATTTTGTTTAATGGTCACATTTTAAGAAAAATTCTTTATAGCGTTTGTGTGTTAAAGAGTCTTCATTTTTACTGCTTTTTCATGTGCTTGTGCGTTTATTTTAGTTGCGAAACTTAAACCCTGCCATTAGTTTCTACACCTTTTCTGTTTTCCTCTCTTTTTTTCTCTTTTTTTTTCTGGAACACCACTGGTATTTTTAAGTTTTTAAATTTTGTTTTGTTTTGATTTGTAGAAGTAATAATGAGCCTCCTAAAGTTCATCATGTATGAAAGCATAACCCTGAGGACAATGTTATTGTACATGTTACATGATGTTACAATATATGATCAATCCTTCAATTCTTTCCGGGCGAATGGCTGCATATGCGGCCTTACAGCGCACAGCAGTTTCAGACGAACAGCCACATATTTGGATCGTGATTTTTTTTTTTTTTGTACAACATGACTAACAACAAACATATTTAAGTTTGAAAGTTGAAATTTCAGCAAAAGCTGCATGAATATGTTAGTCAACTACCATGAAAATTTCAAGTCTGTCTCTTGGGGTTTTTGTGATTTTTTTTTTTCTGAACCTCACGCCTCTCTACAGGGTATGGCTGAGGAAACATTAGCCCATCTTGAATGGGTTAAAGCTTTGCAGAAGGTGCCTGGTTTCAGAGTTTTTCTCCGGGGACTCCGGTTTCTCTGGTGCTTAGAAGCATACACATGGTCTTCAGTGTAAGTCCATGTTGGCCAGGCTTTACCGAGTGCTAGACTCGGTACACCACTGACATGCTGAAGGAAGTTTAAAATAAACTGCCTTTTCTGTCTTTTTTTTGTGTGCATATGTAAAAGTTGTGCTGTTCAAGCTGTCTTTGTATTACATGTACATGCATGTAAATGTAATGTAGTGTAAACCATATGCTGGACTCATCTAACGTGTACATGTAATGATGGTCTAAGCTTTCATATGATACATGCACTGTCAGTGGTTACCTACCTGTACTTTGAAAGGAAATACAAATAATAAAAGTAAATCATGTTGATGTAAAATGCAGGCGTTAACTGTGGGGTGTGCATGAGCAATTTGTACCTGAGAGAGTGCATGTCTTTTTTGTTTTGCTTTGTGTGTGTGTGTGTGTGTGTGTGTGTGTGTGTGTGTGTGTGTGTGTGTGTTGGGGGGAGGGGGGAGAGGGTGCATGTTATACTTGTATGTTCTGTAGTGCAGGAAAAACCTTGGGGGGAGGGGGGGGGGGTGTCACGGGATAATTCACTACAAATGGTAACTGGATTTGGAGGTTAGACCCGAACAAAAGAAAAAAGTTGTAAGTTTGAAATGGGCAACATTTTGTGTACAATTGGTCCGAGTGTCCGTTTTTTCTGTTTTTGGGTTTTTTTGTTTTGTTTTGGTTGTTTTGGTTTTTTTTTTTTGTACCCGGTAACACTGTTTCTGTGTAGACATTTGGGGTAAAAAGTCGCCGAATGAGCCGGTGCAAGTTTTTCAACAACCTGGAACGGATGTTTTTGAAACGCTGTCTCGCACGTGTCCTGTCTCCAAAGATTTCTTAGTCCTTTTTATGCTCCTTTTTACGCACCCATGTCAGGATTACTGGGCCTCATAGATCATGACTTTCGTTGTGGATGGGGGAATGGGCTTGAGCTTGAGAGAGTGCACAAGCACCTGAACAGCTCAGAGCAACATGGTTAATACAATGTACAAGGTTTATCGCAATATATAGGTTATAGAACTGAATGAAACAATAAATGAGCGTGAACAAGCACAGCTCATGGGTATGCTCAGGGTAGGACAAATTTACATTCTATATGGGGTAGGACCCTATGGCATAACGATACTGTAATGTTGTTTCACGCACTGTTACTCAGGCAAAGGATGATGTGAGGAAGTGTGAGAGTATTAGATTCTGGAAGTGACGTCACGTAAATCGGATCCTTATCATGGCCGTCAGCAAAAAAGGTTGAAGGCTTACGTCATATTATCTGTGGCACCGGGAACAGATACGTAGGGTTTTCTAGGTATGATGTCACTGTGGTGTTTGGTGGTTTTGTTTGGTGACTGTGCGTGTGTGTGTGTGTGTGTGTGTGTGTGTGTGTGTGTGTGTGTGTGTGTGTGTGTGTGTGAAAGAGACTCAGACTCAGACTCAGACTTTTTATTGTTTAGACATTTGTCCATAACAATGGAGTGAGTATGGGAATGTTTACACAGAGTAATGCCTTATCATAACTAACACACACACACACACACACACACACACACACACACACACACACACACACACACACACCGCTGGACAGAGTTCACACAAGAATACACACGAATGTACACAACAATAGCACAACAATAGCACAACTGCGTTCACGATACAGGCCGACAGCCCGTGTTCGTGGATGAAAACTACACAGTGAGTCAACCTCAGTTTGCACGTGAACCGTCACATACCATCCTTTCACCACGGAGCTTGAAAGCGTGAAAAACATACCTTACCAGGCTAGTGACAGAGGCCATATCTGATACACAAAGAATAGAAAGTTGACTGGTCCTGTACTTAGTCAGGTCGAAACCTGACAGATATTTCGTACGCATTTCTCCATACAGTGGACAATCAAAAAGGAAATGTACTTCGTTTTCCAGAACATTTATGCAGAATGGGCATTTCATTGCGTCTAAATTTGTTACATCTTAAGTCAGTAATACCCAAGCGGAATTTTATAAACATGTTTCTTACGTAATGTGATTGAACAAAATCAAAATACTTTTCTTGTTCTAATGTGCTTTTGAAACTACGGTAGAGTTCAAAGCGATCACTATCAGAAAGTTTGGAAGACCAGTTCTGTCTAGCACAGTCAATCATTCTTTGTTTGAACACTTTTAAAAACATATCTTTGTTTCCAACACCCTGTGAGAACCAAACATGGCCAAAGCCATTGCGACACAATAATACCTTTACATGTGTTGCCCATGTTTCGCTACCGCTTTCATCCATGTCCTTTAGCATATGATACGCCATACTGGAAAATCTGTTGTATGGTAGTGCACAAAGTCTAAGCCAGTAGGAGATACATCTGGTAGATGTGTGAAAGAGAGAGAGAGAGAGAGGACAAAGATGCATGAACGGACAGTTCTATCCAAATGCGACACGGCTGCATCCGAAAACTCCACTGACCTACATCCACCAACATGACAACACATACACACACACACACACACACACACACACACACACACACACACACACACACACACACACACACACACACACCAATAACAGCATCGTCAGCTGTCGTCAGCTGGAGGAGATGGAATCGAGTCACTGATACATGCTAGTCACGAGTGAACCGCCGATTCGGCTCCGGCACTCAGTGCTGGAACTTAACTGAGTTTGTCTGATCAGTACTGACCAGGCGGCATACTGAACTTGCATAATACGCGTAACGAAAGTTTTCAAGCCTTCCGTTAGGATTTATGTCTGGTGGTTGACTGACCGGCCATGCCATGGGCCGTCACTGATCATTGACCGGTCAGTTTCGCCACTGTCGGTGCTGTAGTAGTACTCAGCACATTATTACTGATCATCATACACACACACACACACACACACACGCGCGCGCGCGCACGCACACACACACACACACACACACACACACACACACACACACACACACACACACACACACACACACACACTATGATACGCACACGCACGCACGCACGCAAAGCATACTGAGGAGAGAGCACGCGGGCCTACCTTGCCAGGTTTATTTAATCAGTGAGTAAGCTTGTCATACTGCCGCAGGCAGTGTCGCACGCGACAATATATGCAGCAAGTACATGAGTATTAACATTTTCGAATTTACTGTCTTTTGCTACGACTGACAAGCTTGTCAGTGTCAGCGCCGGATAGTATTCCATCACATTATCGTACACGTATCTTTTCTGCCACTGAGCCAAACGGACAATACTGTGGAATTATGTGAATAGAAAGCACCCAAAACACCCCTAATTCATTGGTGTTTGTTTGTTTTTAAACCAACATGTGCATTTACACCATACGCGGCGGACTGAAAAAGACGTTAAACCGGCCCCCGTAGTGTAGTGGTTAGCACTTCGGACTATGGACCGGGAGACCCGTGTTCGAGTCCCAGCCGTGGCAAGCGGGATTTTTTCCTACCTAGGTCGGCTGTTACCCAGAGCGGGTGTGCTATGGGCCTAATGGGAAGGCTGTTGCCGAGCTTCACCCACTTCACGGGTGCGACTTTGGGGGTGCTTCCCTTGGTCTTATGATGTGGATGATTACACGGCCGGCGTAGTTCCCGGGCCTGGTTAATGCCGGGATATTCATGACAGGAAGCGTGGAATGCGGCCCTGTCCCGCAGTCCCAAGCCACACGGACCTCCTTAGCATCATCTTACATCATCCTCATCTCCATGACATCATCATGCATTAAAAATAAATGCCCCAGCTTCCGAGCCCTCCGTGGATTCCACCCATTACCAGGGAGGAACACCACTGGAGCCGACAAAGAGTTGTGGCAGCAACCCCCCCCCCCCCCCCAAAAAAAAAAAAAAAAAAAAACAACAACAAAAAAACAAAAAAAAAACAACAACAACAAAACGACAACTTTAAACTCCCAAACACTGATCCACCCCACCCGCACTGACAACCTCTTCATTGGAATTTTAGGTTTGAAATGCCGCACGGATGACGCGTTCCTCCTGAGGTTTCTGCGAGCCAAGAAGTTTGACCAGGAGCGAGCGTATGCTCAAGTTCTCACCTTCTACAAGATGCAGATGGAACACCCTGACGTCTACGAAAACCTTACGCCGCAGAAAGTTCGCCACATACTGGATGCCGGTGTGACTGGAGTACTCAAAGACAGGGCTCCTGATGGTTGCCGCGTTATCGTTTACAGACCAGGTAGTAATGCTCTCACCTCAGGCTGTCCGCTCTATCTGACACCTATGACCTGCTAGGATAGCAGGCCGGGACTTACATGGTACTTTTTTTCTTTCTTTTTTTTTTGTAATCCTGTTGAAGTGTTCTTGGTGTGAACTCAATGTGAAATTCTGCTGAGCATTATATATTGATATTTCCAATCATGTGGCGATTTTGTTTCTCTTGCAATGTCTTTTACTCTCCACCCCCCTCCCCACCCCCCACAAACACACCCCTTCATTTTACAGGTCTCTTTCTTTTTTCTCTTTTTTTCCTTTTTATTATTTTTTTTTGTATTTTCCCTATCCCCCCCCCCCCCCAGAGGGTGGGAAAATAAAAGACTTGATTTGATAAATTAATGGTTATGTTTTCATTAAAAGTACAAGTGCCACAAGAAGTTGTATATAAACTCGTTTATTTATTGTTTTTTTACCATATGGCAAGCAGCTGGGATCTGTTAAAACGACCATTGGCTTCTTTGTATGTTTTCTTATCTCTTGTGCGTCTGTCTCCCTCTGCCTCTGTTTCGTGTTTCATCTTTACCCTTTTCCTTCTCATTGCCTCCGTCTCATGTTTCATCTTTACCCTTGTCCGCCTGTCTGCCTCCGTCTCATGTTTCACCTTTACCCTTTCCCTTCACTGTCTGCCTCCGTCTCATGTTTCATCTTTAGCCTTGTCCTTCTGTCTGCCTCTGTCTCTGTCTCGTATGTCATCTTTACCCTGGTTTTTTTTTTCTGTCTGCCTCCGTCTCATGTTTCATCTTTACCCTTTTCCTTCTGTCTGCCTCCGTCTCAGTCATGTTTCATCTTTACCTTTTTCCTTCTGTCTGCCTCCGTTCCATGTTTCATCCCCCCCCCCCCCCCCCCTTGTCCTTCAGTCTGCCTCCGTCTCATGTTTCATCTTTACCCTTGTCCATCTGTCTGCCCCTGTCTCCTGTCTCGTGTTCATCTTTACCGTTGTACTTCTGTCTGTCCCAGCCTCATGTTTCATCCTTTCCCTTGCTCTTCTCGTGCCCCCCCCCCCCCCACCCGCCACCCGCCACCCAAAGCGCTGCGAACGCGACTGTGCATTGAGGGTTTTCATGCTGCCCTACAAACAGCTGCCAGGTACACGTTTATCATCAGACATCTGCACAATGTCAGTTGAATGTCAAAACGTTTGAGGCGAACCATACGCACTTAAGGCGAAAGCGGATATCAGATTAACACCTCCTCGAGGTCGGAGATAATAAATTAGATTGGCCGGGGGAAAGGGGGGGGGGGGCGGGGGGGGGCGCTAGGGGGTGGTGGTGGTGGCCATGGGAGGATTAAGTATTCTGAAGGCAGGGTGAATCAAGGTGCAACTATATGGGACGAGATGGAGATAACGATGGAGCTACATCATGATGCTATCTGTATGCAGCAAATCCAACTTTTTGCGTTCTCTTTCTAGATCATGCTGTTGGGGAGGGAGCTGGAGGCAGGGTGAATCTAGTTGCCATCGAGTGAGGCGAGAGCATCAGGCATTGGCATTAATTTTCTGATAAAGATGGAGCTGTCACTGATATGATGTCCACATGCGTGTCTACATGTCTGGCAATTCTTTTTCATTTTTTTTTTCTTTTCTTTTTTAGGCCGCTGGGATCCAGACAAAGGTACAATCGCAGACGTACTGGCAAACAACTTTCTGACGATGTGCAAGCTGATTGAAGTAAGTCACAAAAGTCCGCTCGCATGTGTCACAAGTCCGCTCGCATGTGTCACAAAAGTCCGCTCGCATGTGTCACAAAAGTCCGCTCACATGCGATGGTTACAGACACATGAAGGCCGCGTGAAATTTAAAAAAAAAAAAAAACCCTGAAATTCACGCGGAAATCTGGCAGCCAGTATAAAACTTAGTGAACGGCAGTTTTTCATTTACCTTGCACACTTCATAACTGTAGGGTGGGGTGGGTGTTTGGGGGTTTAACGTCCTTTTCCACCAAACACGGGTGATACAGTATCAAAGACGGGGCAACGATGATAAAGCCAGCACAAATATTTGGCCCCAGCCGGGACACGAACTCACGACCCCGCGAGCATTAGAAATCCAATGCTCTACCATTCGGGCACTCCAGCTCCCCTTCACGACTGCAGTCCGATCATCAGCCCAAGTACTGTCTGATTAGATCAGTTCACCATGGCTCGACTTTGCTCGTGTCTTCGCCTCAGCAACACGTCATCGTCCGAACGAGTCACTAGTCGTCGTACCCTGGCGGATGTGAAGAAGGTACGGTCTTGCAGACGGCAGTCGCTTGTCCTCCAAGTGTGTCACGAATCAGTGCCGGACCGTAGGATGTTCTTCTCTTGCGTTACAGTCAAGTACAAAGACCTTGTGGGCGAGGTACACACATACAAAGGGCCTCAAAATGCCTGTATTGTCCCTATTAGCCTCAGGCATCATAGTCACCCCTAAAAATGCTTCAATCGAGAAACAGTTACTACCATGAACAGACTATTCAAAGGCATGCACCTGACAGGGGTTTAAAAAAAATTGAATGTCTCCTTTCCGCTCAGGCCTCACTGAAGTAATGCACGTCGACTTTCTGTTTAGGCCAAAGACCCAGTTCACTGACATCCGCTTGCCTCACTTGTGTCCGACCTCTATGCAAAACTGAAGTCCCAGCTTCACTGGCAGCTTGCCTCTTTTGGTGACCGCCTGCAATGCACCTTGACCTGCATAATACAAAAATTACGAAAATCACGCTTTTTCGTGACAACACGAATCACTACAGACTAGCACACTCGCCAAACAGGGTACCTCAAATAAACACCAAACTTGACCCCACGGTCAATTTGTGTCCTTACGCTTGTAGTCAGCAGACCACAAGAAGTCTGTCGAGGGTCGATGATCACTCAAAACTTCTTCTTCACAGATGTTGTTTCTTCTGGTGTCTCTCAGGAGTCTTTGTATGACTGTATCCGTGGCCACACACCAGACTAATGTGTTTTGGGTGACAGAGAGAGAGAGAGAGAGGGAGGGAGGGAGGGAGAGAGAGAGAGAGAGAGAGAGAATCAATGAATCAATGAATCAATGAACCTTTATTTTACAACGGTAGAGGCAGTTGACGTCAAGTAGGCTGCTTTCATACCTGCCGTTGCTGAAAACTACTATTAACTAACTAACAAACTAAGGAATAAAACAAGAAAAACAAACAGATTAATGCACAAATAAAACAACAACAAACGAACAAACAGCGAACAGATGTTGCAAGCACACGTACACACATACACAGAGGAAGAGAGAGAGAGAGAGAGGCGGGGGTGGTTGGGAGAGGGGGGGGGGGGACATCGTTACCAGCGGTCACGATTTTATTTTTGATTCTAGGAAGAAGAAACACAAGTGTGTGGGGTGTACATGCTGGCTGATCTAACAGAAGTTGGATGGAACCAGGCAAAGAATATGTCTCCATTCTATGCCAGGAAAATCACAACTTTGCTTCAGGTCAGTGCGTGTGTGTGTGTGTGTGTGTGTGTGTGTGTGTGTGTGTGTGTGTGTGTGTGTTGTTGGTTTTTCGTTTGTTATTGGTGGTTTTTGGCTCACTTGTGTAACAAAGTGAGTCTATGTAATAACCCTCCGTCGTCTGTGTGTGTGTGTGTGTGTGTGTGTGTGTGTGTGTGTGTGTGTGTGTCTGTGTCTGTGTCTGTGTCTGCGTGTCTGTCTGTCTGTCTGTCTGTCTGTGTCTGTGTGTGTGTCCGCAGTAAATCTTAACATTGGCCTTTTCTCAGAATCTACAAACAGCAGAGACACCAAAATTGGCATACTGATGGAGAGCCATAAGACCTTTCAAAACATTTTATAATGAGTGACCTTGACCCAAGGTCTCTCTGGATTCTAAAACAAGAATAAATCATGGTCATAATCAATACTGGACAACTGGTTTAAACATTAACAAAATAACTGAATGAGTACAGAATGCAAAAATGCATGCTGAGCTAACCATACACTGACAGAAACCCAACACTTATATTATATAAAGGTACCAGATGACCAGTGCAAGCAGACAAAAAATATATATACATGTACATGTATGCATCTATAATACAATTCAACTAATCAAGTTATTCTGGCCAACCTTCAAACACATTCCACCTTACATATTTCCATCTGCTTTGGAAATGTTAAGCCCACCAAATGTGAAAAATATATTATAAATGCAATTCTAAATTCCGAAATTTAAATAGCTGAGCTGACCCTCCACACCATGTGATTGTAATGTGTTTATGTCCAGTGTGTGAGAATGCGTGTGATTCACGTGAGCGTCAGTGCCGGGCTCAGTTCGCGGCGCTTTGAGCCGATTCATGAAATCGGGTAAAGCGCCTATATAATACTCATTATTATTATTTTACACCACTCGCCAGTGCAAACTTTCAGTGAGTTAACTATGAGTGCTTCACGTCCGAAAATAGTAATGAAACAGAGAGCGAAAGTGTGATATACGGCTTTCCATAACCCACTCAGTGGTATATGAGTTTACAAAAACACGCTCCAGATACGTCATCAATCAGAAAGTGTGTCATTTCAAACATTTGGAACTCATACCTCACAGCCGGTGCACAGTTATTTTGCTCACTTTTGGGGGTGAAATTTTATTTCCCTTGGGTCACGTAAAAAAAGATCGCACAGAAAATTCTCTGCGAAGTTTTTGCGAGTGCACTTTTGAATGTCAGTACATGAGCAATTGCATATTCTTCTTAACATCAAGCAATTTCAACTGCCCTATGCATCATTTCCTCGCAAGTCAGTGCGCAGAATTTTGAGGGGGTACAAAAGTCACTAGTTACCATGCCAGAAAAATAAAATGTCGCAGAAAATGTATGCGACTAGAGCAGTAGAGGTAAGAGTCTGAATGCTCGTGGTATAAACAGCTTACATGATTAGTTCTAGTGGTTTACGGCGAAAGACTAACCCCTCGATGGTTCGATTGTTTGAGTAGCTACCGAGCCTCTCACGTATATATATATATATACATGTGTAAGTTAGTATGTATGTACACGTTATAAATGAGGCCTGCAACTGTATTTCATATTACCTGTACTTTTTAACAATTATAAAAAGGGGGGGGGGGGGCTGATTCTTTTTAAATGAAGGTGTGTAACACACCTGTACAGTTCGACAGATCAGGTAAGGTTCGCAAAAATGTCAGTTATTCTACAAAAAGAAAGTACAACATGTATGCACGTATCTCACCATACATCGGTACTTTTTCCTCCATTCGTTTCCAAACTGTTCCAAGCGCTTCGCGTATGGTACTCCAAGGTAAACGTTCACCCAAAGGTTTGGTTTGGCTTCGTACTGCGAAGGGTAGCTCTTGCCGCGAACTGTGCCGTAGTTCCGAACATCTACAAAAAACTGATGTCCTCGCCGTCCTCGAAAGTCAGTCCATCAACAAAAGTTATAAACACAGCAACGACAAGCCCGAAGGCCTGTCCTGATCGTTTCAGGAAATGCATCATCTTCGCAGCATTTCCTGGTTTGAAAATACACACCTGTACCAAAGATGGCCACCCGAGTTTGTTGTGTCACGTGATCGGAAGTGTCTCACCTGAAGAGGTAAAACACCGTGTAAATGAACTACCTGGCCCGCGGAATGCGGCCAGCATTAGCACACACACACACACACACACACACACACACACACACACACACACACACACACACACACACGTAGTCACCTCAGTGAAAGAAACAACACTGGAGAGAGAGAGAGAAAGATCACTGACATGCGTTGGCCGGTCCTACTAATTACCGCATGTTTGTGTGTTGTTATTTCTATGTTTTAACTGCGTTCTACCCGTATTAGGAGTTGTTTTCGGTCGTTTTCGGTTGTTTTCAAGTAATTAGTAGGACCCTGCGTTGGCTGGTGAGGTGCACGTGCTGTCCGGATGAACTCAGTACGCCAGTCACTGCCTGTGACACTGCTCACGGTCGGTGACGCACAATTGGGTGAGTTGTTTACCAGAAAACGTGACTGGTCAGTTTCAAAGCATTGAAGGTGACGTCACATGTAGACGGTCGTCGTAACTATTGATAGGGGTGACAGGACTACCAAACAGAAAGAAATTTCATCGGTTTGTAGTTACCAGCAAGCTGCTGGTCAACGTTTCAAACCGTAGGACAGTTTCCACAATTTCATTTGCAAAACTGGCATATCTAGAGTGGGTTTGCTGTGAAAGCAGCTGTGGGCTTGTGCAGGGTACAAGACCTGGTCACCCTCTGTAAAAAAAAATATGGACTCGCCCATCCGGCCTTCGCCGGCGTAAAATTATCTGTCTGGGGGTCACACACTTCAGTGAGCCGTCAGTGGTGTCTGAGAGGGTAAGGTGATACGCCGATCTGCTCTGTGACAAATCTTGGAGAAAAAAAATTCAGTTCTATGTAATCATTACGCCAAACATCTATTTTTCAGTCATGTCGTTTTGCGCTTCCATCAAATTACCATTGAGCGATTGTGGCGGAGTTGTTCGTTGTTTTTGTTGCACGTGCAGTCAGTAGAGTTTGTTTTTGACGACAGGAAACCAGAGAGAGAAAAAAAACAACAACAACTGTGAAATGTGCTCATTGAAGCCGAGACATATAGCAGCACTTCAGACGTAGACATATGGAGCAGTTTTGCACTGATGATATCCATTTGCTGTTTTTGGTAACTTTTATAAGTGATTTGTAACTCGCCGACTTAGAAATTTACAAGGCAGAACCATAACGTGTTTTTTTTAACTCTTGTTTTCCAGATGGAAGCCTTCAGCACGGGGCGTCGTTGTAGGTGAGGATCGAGGAACCAGCACTCCGAGTTTCCGCAAGAGAAACCGAGACGTTGGGAGGTCAAAAGCTGGCGTGGCCTTCTACCTTAGCTGAACCCGGGTTGACGTCTGATTGGACCATGGGCAAACTCCCTGTACTGCAGGGTAAGACAGGTTGAGCAAGGTCAGTGGTCGTTTTCTTCATGGGTTTTTCTTCTTCTTCTAGTTTGTAGTGTAGGTTGGTGGTGGGGGAGGGGGGGGGAGGGTTGGGTAGAGGGGGTGTAGGTGGGGGGGGGGGGGGAATAGGATTTAGCTGCTTGAATGGAGAGTGAATGAGCGGTTTGAATGTGTGTGAGTCTGCTTAGGATGTTTTTGCATGTTTTTCTGTTACCATATTCGATTGGAACTAATCGGTCCTTCTAAGTGAAAGTTGCAGCTTAGGGTTAGGTTAGCCCCAGGTTAACCTTAGCCCTCTGGACCCCCGGCGCGAGGACGGACCAGCCCCAGGAGACGGACCAGCCCAAGGAGACGGACCAGCCCAAGGAGATGGACCAGATCAACCTTCAACAAAGGCCAGTATCATTTTGTTTATTTCTTTTTGTATAGTTTAGCATAGGCTGGGGCGAAGGTTAGCGGGTCCTGGGGTAGGTAGAGGGTTAGGTGGGTGGTGGGAGGGGGTAGGATTTAGATGACTGAATGGAGCGTGAAAGTTTGTGAGTGTGTGTGAGAATGATTAGGATGTTTTTGTGTGTATGTTAAATTGTTTGTTCAACTTGAATTCAGCACTATTCTTTAGTCTCAGTTGCAGGTCAGGACCAAACCCCAGGAGAGAGGACGGAGCAGCCCAAGGAGACGGACCAGCCCAAGGAGATGGACCAGCCCAAGATGATGGACCAGATCACCCTTCATGCCAACAAAAAAAGGCCAGTATCATTTTGAGTTTTTCTTTTCTTTGTGTAGGCTAGCATAGGCTGGGGAGAAGGTTAGCGGGTCCTGGGGTAGGTAGAGGGTTAGGTGGGGGGGGGGGGGGGCTAGCATTTAGAGACTGAATGGAGTGTGAAAGATTGTGAGTGTGTGTGAGAATGATTAGGATGTTTTTGTATATATGTTAGATTATTTTTTCAATTTGAATTTAACACTCTGCTTTAGTCTCAGTTGCAGGTCAGGACCGCACCCCTTGGGAGAGGATTCAGCAGCCCAAGGAGACGGACCAGCCCAAGGAGAGGGACCAGCCCAAGGAGAGGGACCAGCCCAAGGAGAAGACCAGCCCAAGGAGAGGGACCAGCCCAAGGAGAGGGACCAGCCCAAGGAGAGGGACCAGCCCAAGGAGAGGGACCAGCCCAAGGAGATAGATGGTTTATTTTGTTTGGTACTGTAGTTTGTAGAGTAGGCTGGTGGTTGGGGAGGGGGGGAGGGTTGGGAGAGGGGTGTAGGAGGGAAGGGGGAGGGGTTAGGATGTTTGTGCATGCATGTTAGACAATTGATTTGACTTGACTGCAGCACTTTTCTTCAGTCTCAGTTGCAGGACCTCACCATGGAGAGGGGACGCAGCAGCCCGAGGAGATAGACCGGATCACCCTTCACACCAGATGAATAAGGCCAGTATTTATTTTCAATTATTTTTCAATGATTTCATGATTTATTCTGTTTGGTGGTTTGTAGGGTGGACTGGAGCCGGCGGTGGAGCAGCTTAAGGAGATGAACCGGTTCACCCTTCACACCAATTTCTGGACAACTCTGATGTGCCCCTCTGGACGGTGTGCCCCTCTGGACGGTGTGCCCCTCTGGACGGTGTGCCCCTCTGGACGGTGTGCCCCTCTGGACGGTGTCCCCCTCTGGAAGTTCGCAATGGATGTCAGTGGATGACGTGGTCCGACCTGTAAGTGCAGAACTTTTGGCATGCATGTCTTCATTTATTTATACAACTTCATTTTCAGTGAAGTGGCTGGTTTCATGTGTACAAATGTATGTCATTTTCTCATTGCATGCATTTTCTTTGATTTTAATCAGTGTCAGAATGCTTACTCTTGACAAATGCAAATTTTCATAAGTGTATGCAAATCAATATTCTTGAATATTCATTCTTGTTTTCTATTGCTACAGATAGCGACAGCCAGACCACCTTGGGTCAGAAGAAGACAGATGGAAGACAACAGGCGGACACCATCGGACACCAGCTGCAGTTTATCATCTGGAGAATGGTCACCATATAGGTATGTACCAGCTTTTCCCATTGTATCCTGCTAGCGTTAGAAGTGTTATCATTTAACAGTTTGTCTTTTTGTTTTGTTTTTTGTTTTGTTTATTGTTTTGTATCCAGGTTTTTGATATTGCTAGACTATGTGAAATGAGTCAAATTGTAATTTGTTTTCCAGACAAATGGACCATTCTGGAGAGGCAGGCAGAGTCCAGAAGAGATGGATCCAGCTCAACGTTTACCTCAACCCTGGCACAGCATGTGACCACACAGCGGACACAGACTGGACTGCATCCCGCTTTTTACTGGCTACTCTGCACAGTCAGTTCCAGCATCAACAACAGATGGACGGAAACAGCCAGCAGAACTCCCGCTTTTTACTGGCTACTTCTGCACAGTCAGTCAGTTCCAGCATCAACAACAGATGGACGGAAACAGCCAGCAGAACTCCCGCTTTTTACTGGCTACTCTGCACAGTCAGTCAGTTCCAGCATCAACAACAGATGGACGGAAACAGCCAGCAGAACCATATCCCGCTTTTTATGACTGGCTACTCTAAACAGTCAGTTCCAGCATCAACAACAGATGGACGGAAACAGCCAGCAGAACACCCGCTTTTTACTGGCTACTCTGCACAGTCAGTCAGTTCCAGCATCAACAACAGATGGGCGGAAACAGCCAGCAGAACTCCTGCTTTTTTCATGTGTACAAATGTATGTCATTTTCTCATTGCATGCATTTACTTTGATTTTAATCAGTGTCAGAATGCTTACTCTTGACAAATGCAAATTTTCATAAGTGTATGCAAATCAATATTCTTGAATATTCATTCTTGTTTTCTATTGCTACAGATAGCGACAGCCAGACCACCTTGGGTCAGAAGAAGACAGATGGGAAGACAACAGGCGGACACCATCGGACACCAGCTGCAGTTTATCATCTGGAGAATGGTCACCATATAGGTATGTACCAGCTTTTCCCATTGTATCCTGCTAGCTTTAGAAGTGTTATCATTTAACAGTTTGTCTTTTTGTTTTGTTTTTTGTTTTGTTTATTGTTTTGTATCCAGGTTTTTGATATTGCTTGACTATGTGAAATGAGTCAAATTGTAATTTGTTTTGCAGGCAAATGGACCATTCTGGAGAGGCAGGCAGAGTCCAGAAGAGATGGATCCAACTCAACGTTTACCTCAACCCTGGCACAGCATGTGACGACACAGCGGACACAGACTGGACTGCATCCCGCTTTTTACTGGCTACTCTGCACAGTCAGTCAGTTCCAGCATCAACAACAGATGGACGGAAACAGCCAGCAGAACCATATCCCGCTTTTTATGACTGGCTACTCTAAACAGTCAGTTCCAGCATCAACAACAGATGGACGGAAACAGCCAGCAGAACACCCGCTTTTTACTGGCTACTCTGCACAGTCAGTTCCAGCATCAACAACAGATGGACGAAAACAGCCAGCAGAACACCCGCTTTTTACTGGCTACTCTGCACAGTCAGTTCCAGCATCAACAACAGATGGACAGGAAACAGCCCGCACAACCATATCCCGCTTTTTACTGACGACTCTACACAGTCATGCAGTCAGTTCCAGCATCAACAACAGGTGGACGGAAACAGCCAGCAGAACTCCCGCATTTTACTGGCTACTCTGCACAGTCAGTTCCAGCTTCAACAACAGGTGGACGGAAACAGCCAGCAAAACTCCCGCTTTTTACTGGCTACTCTGCACAGTCAGTTCCAGCATCAACAAAAGATGGACGGAAACAGCCCGCAGAACCATATCCCGCTTCTTACTGGCTACTCTGCACAGTCAGTTTTAGCATCAACAACAGGTGGACGGAAACAGCCAGCAGAACTCCCGCTTTTTACTGGCTACTCTGCACAGTCAGTCAGTTCCAGCATCAACAACAGAAGGACAGAAACAGCCCGCACAACCATATCCCGCTTTTTACTGGCTACTCTGCACAGTCAGTTCCAGAATCAATAACAGATGGACGGATAAAGCCAGCAGAACTCCCGCTTTTTACTGGCTACTCTACACAGTCAGTCAGTTCCAGCATCAACAACAGATGGACAGAAACAGCCCGCACAACCATATCCTGCTTTTTACTGGCTACTCTGTACAGTCAGTTCCAGAATCAACAACAGATGGACGGAAACAGCCAGCAGAACTCCCGCTTTTTACTGGCTACTCTGCACAGTCAGTCAGTTCCAGCATCAACAACAGATGGGCGGAAACAGCCAACAGAACTCCCGCTTTTTACTGGCTACTCTGCACAGTCAGTCAGTTCCAGCATCAACAACAGATGGGCGGAAACAGCCAGCAGAACTCCTGCTTTTTTCATGTGTACAAATGTATGTCATTTTCTCATTGCATGCATTTACTTTGATTTTCATCAGTGTCAGAATGCTTACTCTTGACAAATGCAAATTTTCATAAGTGTATGCAAATCAATATTCTTGAATATTCATTCTTGTTTTCTATTGCTACAGATAGCGACAGCCAGACCACCTTGGGTCAGAAGAAGACAGATGGGAAGACAACAGGCGGACACCATCGGACACCAGCTGCAGTTTATCATCTGGAGAATGGTCACCATATAGGTATGTACCAGCTTTTCCCATTGTATCCTGCTAGCTTTAGAAGTGTTATCATTTAACAGTTTGTCTTTTTGTTTTGTTTTTTGTTTTGTTTATTGTTTTGTATCCAGGTTTTTGATATTGCTTGACTATGTGAAATGAGTCAAATTGTAATTTGTTTTGCAGGCAAATGGACCATTCTGGAGAGGCAGGCAGAGTCCAGAAGAGATGGATCCAACTCAACGTTTACCTCAACCCTGGCACAGCATGTGACGACACAGCGGACACAGACTGGACTGCATCCCGCTTTTTACTGGCTACTCTGCACAGTCAGTCAGTTCCAGCATCAACAACAGATGGACGGAAACAGCCAGCAGAACCATATCCCGCTTTTTATGACTGGCTACTCTAAACAGTCAGTTCCAGCATCAACAACAGATGGACGGAAACAGCCAGCAGAACACCCGCTTTTTACTGGCTACTCTGCACAGTCAGTTCCAGCATCAACAACAGATGGACGAAAACAGCCAGCAGAACACCCGCTTTTTACTGGCTACTCTGCACAGTCAGTTCCAGCATCAACAACAGATGGACGGAAACAGCCCGCACAACCATATCCCGCTTTTTACTGGCGACTCTACACAGTCATGCAGTCAGTTCCAGCATCAACAACAGGTGGACGGAAACAGCCAGCAAAACTCGCTTTTTACTGGCTACTCTGCACAGTCAGTTCCAGCATCAACAACAGGTGGACGGAAACAGCCAGCAGAACTCCCGCTTTTTACTGGCTACTCTGCACAGTCAGTTCCAGCATCAACAACAGATGGACGGAAACAGCCAGCAAAACTCCCGCTTTTTACTGGCTACTCTGCACAGTCAGTCAGTTCCAGCATCAACAACAGATGGGCGGAAACAGCCAGCAGAACTCCCGCTTTTTACTGGCTACTCTGCACAGTCAGTCAGTTCCAGCATCAACAACAGGTGGACGGAAATAGCCAGCAGAACTCCCACTTTTAACTGGCTACTCTGCACAGTCAGTCAGTTCCAGCATCAACAACAGGTGGACGGAAACAGCCAGCAGAACTCCCGCTTTTTACTGGCTACTCTGCACAGTCAGTCAGTCCCAGCACCAACAACAGGTGGACGGAAATAGCCAGCAGAACTCCCGCTTTTTACTGGCTACTCTGCACAGTCAGTCAGTACCAGCACCAACCACAGGTGGACGGAAATAGCCAGCAGAACTCCCGCTTTTTACTGGCTACTCTGCACAGTCAGTCAGTACCAGCACCAACAACAGGTGGACGGAAATAGCCAGCAGAACTCCCGCTTTTTACTGGCTACTCTGCACAGTCAGTCAGTTCCAGCATCAACAACAGATGGGCGAAAACAGCCAGCAGAACTCCCGCTTTTTACTGGCTACTCTGCACAGTCAGTCAGTACCAGCATCAACAACAGGTGGACGGAAATAGCCAGCAGAACTCCCGCTTTTTACTGGCTGCTCTGAACAGTCAGTTCCAGCATCAACAACAGATGGGCGGAAACAGCCAGCAGAACTCCCGCTTTTTACTGGCTGCTCTGCACAGCCAGTTCAGCATCAACAGCAGATGGATGGAAACAGCCAGCAGAACTCCCGCTTTTAACTGGCTACTCTGGATAGTCAGTCAGTTCCAGGATCAACAACAGATGGACGGAAACAGCCAGCAGAACTCCCGCTTTTTACTGGCTACTCTGCACAGTCAGTTCCAGCATCAACAACAGCTGCACGGAAATAGCCAGCAGAACTCCCTCTTTTTACTGGCTGCTCTGAACAGTCAGTTCCAGCATCAACAACAGATGGGCGGAAACAGCCAGCAGAACTCCCGCTTTTTACTGGCTGCTCTGCACAGCCAGTTCAGCATCAACAGCAGATGGATGGAAACAGCCAGCAGAACTCCCGCTTTTAACTGGCTACTCTGGATAGTCAGTCAGTTCGGAAACAGCCAGCAGAACCATATTTACAGCAGTCCCATCTTGAAGACCAGCAGGATCAACTGATTGCAGCTAGGGTAGGCATGCTCTACACTGATAAAATACCATTGCTCATAATATCAATCATGATTGTTTTCTGTCTCTGGTTGCATGTCAGGTTTAGGTGTAATACGAATGAGATTTCCATAGCTTGTTGTGACTGTCATTGTTCGTGAAAATTTGGTCAATACCTGTACTTCATTTGGCATTGTTTTTTTCCTTCAGAAATACCTGCCCTAGATCAGCGCTCAACAACAAGCAGATGATACAAAAAGTTTAGAGAGCATGGATCCAGCCTTCCCTTCTGCCTGGACCAAAACGAGTGCATGGATAAACTGCGCTGGTCTCGATCTACACCTCTCTTCCAAGGCGTCAGCAGCTGAACCTCTGCAGAGCCACCTCCACGTCACCTGTCAACATCGTTACACCATATGGACATTGCACCTAACGTAATGGCCTACACCTACATCTGTCTGGCAATATCGTGTCCTGTTTAAACCTCTGTCACACACGGTGATTCTGCACGCCTACCAGCGGTAAAATGCACTCCCAGCCAATTAAATCCGCTTTTAGCTGACACTCCGCTGGGCCGCCGTCGCCACGCCTGTGGCTAGAACACGGTCCTTTTTTATCGCCACGCTGCAGGCACTCTGCTTGTGAAAAGGCCTTTATCGTCCATTGATTGAAACCCACATACTATATACACTCTAACCAAGCTATATTCTTCCATATCCAAGTATCTCCAAGGCAAGGGTTTCACATCTGATGAATTTCCAGACTTTGCAAACTCTATATGACTGCAAAACCAGTGTATGTATGTTCAGTATGTAAGTCATATTTGGCCTGATGGGAGACATGAATGTGAAATGCACAAAAGGTCTGTCTAAAGGCTGTTTGAAATGTTTCTGTTGTGAGTTGTTAACAGAGGAAATGTTGATTTTAGGATGAAGATGTTCCACTCCTCTGACTCCATTAGCATTTACCCCATGTGACTTTTACATGAACTGTACCTGCTTTTACTCTTTTTTACTTTTCTTTTTCTTTTTTTACCTTGTGTGCATGGGCCTGTGCATGTGTGTGTTTTTATTTTTTATTTTATTTATTTTTTTTCCTTTTTGGTTTTGGTTTGTTTCCGTTTTCTCATGAACAACAATGTATGTCAAACATACAGTACCATAATTGTTCACCAATATCATGTTCAGACGAACAGCCACGTATGTGGATTATGATTTTATTGTACAACATGACTAACAACAAAGATATTTAAGTTTGAAAGTCGAAATTTCAGCAACAGCTGCATAAATGTTAGTCAGCTATCCTGAAAATTTCAGGTGTGTGTTGTCTAGCGCCAGGCCGGCAGCACAGTCCGTCCAGTGCATGCTGGTATCTTGTGAACAGAAAATCCACTCGGCCAGCGAGCGAGCTCACTGCAGGCACTCTCCATGTGAAAAGGGCCTTAATTGTCCATTGATTGAAACCCACATACTATATACAGTGTAACCAAGCTGTATTCATTGGTATCCAAATACCTCCAAGGCAAAGGTTTCACATCTGAATTTCCAGACTTTGCAAGACTCAAAATGACTGCAAAACCAAACAGTTCAGTATGTAAGTCATATTTGGACTGATGGGATACATGAATGTGAAACACACAAAAAGTCTGCCTAATGGCTGATTGAAATGTCCTGTTGTGAGTTGTTAACAGAGGAAATGTTGATTTTAGAATGAAGATGTTCCACTCCTGACTCCTTTAGCATTTTTATCCCATGTGACTTTTATGAACTGTACCTGCTTTTACTTTTTTTTTTTTTCTTTTTTTTTTTACCTTGTTGTGTGTGTGTGTGTGTGTGTGTGTGTGTGTGTGTGTGTGTGTGTGTGTGTGTGTGTGTGTGTTCTCTTTTTTATATCAGGACATCACCAAGTCTTAAAGCAAGTATTAGTGTTTACACCTTTTATGTTTGTATTTTTGTTTGTTTTTTCTTTCTGTTTTTTTTTTTTTTCTTCTGAATTATTAGTGATAGTAGTGATAACAACGCCAGTTATGCAAATACGTGTGTTTTACAAATTCAGTTTCAAAGTCTGTGTTTCTTAATACCAGAACGAAAAGTAATGCTGAACGAACATCATCAAGTCTTAATGTATGTCTTTAGTCTTTACACCTTTTCTGTGTTTTTAACATGCATTTTAGATTTTAACTTATTATGAATTTTAGTATGAATGTGTGTGCATTTTAGATTTTAGTCTTTTTTTTATTGTTTTTAATGTGTGCGCACTTTGTGTGTGTGTGTGTGTGTGTGTGTGTGTGTGAGTGTGTGAGTGTGTGAGTGTGTGTGAGAGAGAGAGAGAGAGTGAGTGATACCAGAATTTAAGGTTATGCTGGGACATCGCCAAGTTTTAAACCAAGTATTTAGTTTTAGCATCTATTCTGTTTTTCTTTTTGATTCTCGAATTTTTTCCTGAATTTTTTTTTCATTATCAACCATCAGTGGTGATAACAATGCCAGTTTTCCATATGGCATGCATGTGTGTTTTTTTCTGTGGCCATTTTGTTTAATGGTCACATTTTAAGAAAAATTCTTTATAGCGTTTGTGTGTTAAAGAGTCTTCATTTTTACTGCTTTTTCATGTGCTTGTGCGTTTATTTTAGTTGCGAAACTTAAACCCTGCCATTAGTTTCTACACCTTTTCTGTTTTCCTCTCTTTTTTTCTCTTTTTTTTTCTGGAACACCACTGGTATTGTTTTTAAGTTTTTAAATTTTGTTTTGTTTTGATTTGTAGAAGTAATAATGAGCCTCCTAAAGTTCATCATGTATGAAAGCATAACCGTGAGGACAATGTTATTGTACATGTTACATGATGTTACAATATATGATCAATCCTTCAATTCTTTCCGGGCGAATGGCTGCATATGCGGCCTTACAGCGCACAGCAGTTTCAGACGAACAGCCACATATTTGGATCGTGATTTTTTTTTTGTACAACATGACTAACAACAAACATATTTAAGTTTGAAAGTTGAAATTTCAGCAAAAGCTGCATGAATATGTTAGTCAACTACCATGAAAATTTCAAGTCTGTCTCTTGGGGTTTTTGTGATTTTTTTTTTCTGAACCTCACGCCTGTCTACAGGGTATGGCTGAGGAAACATTAGCCCATCTTGAATGGGTTAAAGCTTTGCAGAAGGTGCCTGGTTTCAGAGTTTTTCTCCGGGGACTCCGGTTTCTCTGGTGCTTAGAAGCATACACATGGTCTTCAGTGTAAGTCCATGTTGGCCAGGCTTTACCGAGTGCTAGACTCGGTACACCACTGACATGCTGAAGGAATTTTAAAATAAACTGCCTTTTCTCTCTTTTTTTTGTGTGCATATGTAAAAGTTGTGCTGTTCAAGCTGTCTTTGTATTACATGTACATGCATGTAAATGTAATGTAGTGTAAACCATATGCTGGACTCATCTAACGTGTACATGTAATGATGGTCTAAGCTTTCATATGATACATGCACTGTCAGTGGTTACCTACCTGTACTTTGAAAGGAAATACAAATAATAAAAGTAAATCATGTTGATGTGAAATGCAGGCGTTAACTGTGGGGTGTGCATGAGCAATTTGTACCTGAGAGAGTGCATGTCTTTTTTGTTTTGCTTTGTGTGTGTGTGTGTGTGTGTGTGTGTGTGTGTGTGTGTGTGTGTGTGTGTGTGTGTGTTGGGGGGAGGGGGGGAGAGGGTGCATGTTATACTTGTATGTTCTGTAGTGCAGGAAAAACCTTTGGGGGGGGGGGGGGGTGTCACGGGATAATTCACTACAAATGGTAACTGGATTTGGAGGTTAGACCCGAACAAAAGAAAAAAGTTGTAAGTTTGAAATGGGCAACATTTTGTGTACAATTTGTCCGAGTGTCCGTTTTTTTCTGTTTTTGGGTTTTTTTGTTTTGTTTTGGTTGTTTTGGTTTTTTTTTGTACCCGGTAACACTGTTTCTGTGTAGACATTTGGGGTAAAAAGTCGCCGAATGAGCCGGTGCAAGTTTTTCAACAACCTGGAACGGATGTTTTTGAAACGCTGTCTCGCACGTGTCGTGTCTCCAAAGATTTCTTAGTCCTTTTTATGCTCCTTTTTACGCACCCATGTCAGGATTACTGGGCCTCATAGATCATGACTTTCGTTGTGGATGGGGGAATGGGCTTGAGCTTGAGAGAGTGCACAAGCACCTGAACAGCTCAGAGCAACATGGTTAATACAATGTACAAGGTTTATCGCAATATATAGGTTATAGAACTGAATGAAACAATAAATGAGCGTGAACAAGCACAGCTCATGGGTATGCTCAGGGTAGGACAAATTTACATTCTATATGGGGTAGGACCCTATGGCATAACGATACTGTAATGTTGTTTCACGCACTGTTACTCAGGCAAAGGATGATGTGAGGAAGTGTGAGAGTATTAGATTCTGGAAGTGACGTCACGTAAATCGGATCCTTATCATGGCCGTCAGCAAAAAAGGTTGAAGGCTTACGTCATATTATCTGTGGCACCGGGAACAGATACGTAGGGTTTTCTAGGTATGATGTCACTGTGGTGTTTGGTGGTTTTGTTTGGTGACTGTGCGTGTGTGTGTTGTGTGTGTGTGTGAAAGAGAGAGAGAGAGAGAGAGAGAGAGAGAAGACAAAGATGCATGAACGGACAGTTCTATCCAAATGCGACACGGCTGCATCCGAAAACTCCACTGACCTACATCCACCAACATGACAACACACACACACACACACACACACACACACACACACACACACACACACACACACCAATAACAGCATCGTCAGCTGTCGTCAGCTGGAGGAGATGGAATCGAGTCACTGATACATGCTAGTCACGAGTGAACCGCCGATTCGGCTCCGGCACTCAGTGCTGGAACTTAACTGAGTTTGTCTGATCAGTACTGACCAGGCGGCATACTGAACTTGCATAATACGCGTAACGAAAGTTTTCAAGCCTTCCGTTAGGATTTATGTCTGGTGGTTGACTGACCGGCCATGCCATGGGCCGTCACTGATCATTGACCGGTCAGTTTCGCCGCTGTCGGTGCTGTAGTAGTACTCAGCACATTATTACTGATCATCATATCCGGTCAACGTCAAGACTGGCCCGGATCCGGCGGCAGTTCTCTCTCTCTCTCTCTCTTCCCGGCTCTTGTAGTGTTCAGTTTACTATGTTGTTGTTTTTTGGGGTTTTTTTGTTGTTTTTTTTTTTTGTTTCAGTGTTTGCCGGCCTTTCAATCACAGTGATTTTTTTTTTTTTTTTTGGGGGGGGGGGGGCAGTTTCTCAGCCAGTTTTTCCCATTTTGCAAGTCAGTGACGCGTCGACCGTCAGCAACATCATAGTACACCGTGACTGACTGTGACGCCCGTCGCTGGCCGGGCAACTGTCCGGCATTTCGGACCTGTACGATTACTGGTGCCGAGTCAGTCAGTCACCGCCGGGTGGCCGCGGCCGGGCCCTCAAATCAAACCTGCATGTTGACGATCAGTGTATATTGACTCTTCTTTTTTTTTTTTTCTTTTCTTTTTTTTTTAACTGACAGAGCGACAGGCGGTACCCGGCGTTCAGCCGGCAGTTAGGGTGCGGCGATATGACATTGCACTACATCAGTCTAAGTTCTAATAGTAGCTAGCATCAGTATAAGAAACTGCCGAAGACTGACAGTCACTGATCAGTGCGGACTGAACTGACTGAGCTGCCAACTCGGGTATCACACCCGGCAACTGATTCGGCGGCCGCGACACTGAGTTGACGCGGGGCCTTTCAGTGACAGCCGGCCGTGACGGTGACCTATTTTAATACATGTACGACCATTTGTAGAGGACACGGCCGGTACACACTTGCGGCTTTAAGTCCAAGTTGCACGCCGGCACAGGCCAGAACAGGTTGTTCCGGCCACAGTTAAATGATCAGATCTGCAGCACACCGGCCGTGCCTTGAGCTCCGTTGAGGACTAGCTTGACTATGGCGGCGAAATCCGGGACGCCGGTATGTATGCACGCTCAGTGCCGAAATGCTAGAGAAAGCGAAGAAAGAGCTGAACGAAGATCCAAACACGCGTCTGATTGAGATCAAGACGTTGAGGGAACGCCTTGAAAAAGTGCCAGGTAGGTGCAGTATCAGTACTAGGAACTAGAGCTGCAGACGGATTTACGTAGTACTAATGGCTTTACTGATATGTTGTTCATATGTTGACAGATGGTATCAATCCAATCGAGTGTACATAAAACTGTACGGTTTTAGAAACCGCCTGTTCCTTTACTGCTTATCAGTACGTGACGGACTACGGACGCGTGTCAGATCAAGTTCACTCGACATAAAACTTTACTACTCACTGGAGATAACACAAGACGGAAGCACGTCACACACACACACACACACACACACACACACACACACTATGATACGCACACGCACGCACGCACGCAAAGCATACTGAGGAGAGAGCACGCGGGCCTACCTTGCCAGGTTTATTTAATCAGTGAGTAAGCTTGTCATACTGCCGCAGGCAGTGTCGCACGCGACAATATATGCAGCAAGTACATGAGTATTAACATTTTCGAATTTACTGTCTTTTGCTACGACTGACAAGCTTGTCAGTGTCAGCGCCGGATAGTATTCCATCACATTATCTTTCTAGAAAAATGAGTTTGAGGGGTGTTTACACAGAGCTTGGCCAATCTAAAAACTCTCAATTTTGCCTTGAAATTGCCTAAAAATCGCCAATTTTGACATTTTAGGATGATTTTTGGGGCAAAAATGCAAATCTGTCCATTTCGGGTTTGGGCATCTAATTCCTAATTTTCACATGATAAGCAGTATAGTTGAAGTACTCCATTCACCCCCCCCCCACCCCACCCCCGTGGGCAGCATGTGCAGTTCCAAGGACAGATACTCACACATTTTACTGTTGATGCAGCAGCATGCTTATCCTAAAAGTGGTTTCAGCAGGTTTCATGGTCTGCATGAGAAATCAGCTGGCACACAGGCTGTTCTCCTTAGGCAACTAGGAAAAACCTGCCAGTAGATTGGCTGCATACTTGGTGTGAGTGTGGCAACTGTTTTGGTGATTCCAAAGGAGGTAGGTTCAAAATACCTATTGCATGCTGTAAACATGGCCTGAGAGACTGTACTGGCTGATTTTGAAGATCCTAGATGATTTTGATTATGTTCAGGAACTGAAGCAGTTAGCCCGCAGCTGTGAAATCTGACTAGTTTTGAGGGGTGGTATAGGAAAAAAAGCACCAAAAAATAATGAACTGCCCAAAAGTTATCTTGTTAGGTTCATTACACACAGGACATGTGTAGCTACTTGCTGTGAAAAATTTGAGTTGATAATTTGAAAAGAACTTGTGTTTTAGTGGTCTCAATAGTTGTGCAGTCATGAAAAAAGTGTGCCTCTGCTGCTTGACTTTTCATATATGGGTTGGATCAGTAAAAGTGCTGCTGTAAGAGAACCAAGAAGTTTTGAGAGCTAATCTTTGGCAGTGTATCTTGAAAATGGATGAGGTTTGCAGTGGCAAATTATCTTTCTAGAAAAATGAGTTTGAGGGGTGTTTACAGGCTACGTGATAGTATTATCTTTCGGGGCATGTAGTTACAACTCGGCTAAATATAGTATAAAATCTTTTCCCCTTTTAAAATGTGTGTGCATAGTAAAATATGGCAATCTGGTGCTTTTTGTTGGCTTTGTAAACAAGTTTCATGCCAGGTAATAGTAAAATTAGGGAAAAATGAGGCTGGCTTGTGGACTATTTGTATTCATGCGCGGCTGGCACAGGAGCCAGCAGACGACCGTGGAATGAGGGGGTATGTGGTCGCTGCCAACATTGCCAAAAAACGGAATATTGGAATTTGTTTAAATTTCCTCTATGCATGAGTCTATGGCTGCCTGATTTTTGTGAATTTTTTGGTGAATTTTAAAGCATTTCTAGGGTGTCATCTGCAGCGTTATGTGTAAGAGGAATATATAGCGTTTTCCTCCAGATTTGCATCTGTATCACGTAGCCGAAACGTTAGTAGCTGTTGAAAGGGATGAGAAAGAATTAACTTCACCCTCAAGGGCCACCAGAAGGCAGGCCCCTACCCGGCTGTGTCTGATTTGCATTTCGTTTCGGTTTATTTTACAGTGGAACTCGTCACAACAGACGCGAAACTCAGCAGCGCGCGGACGGTGGGGAAAGGCGTCCGATGCTATGTCTGCGGTGGGTGGTTTGGCTGGCCGGCACCAGCGCCGGCAGCACCGACAGGAGGCGAGGAGCCGGGAGGAACAAATGCAGCCCTCGCAACCCAGCAGGTGGGCAGAACTGAAGAAGGCGACTGTTGAGAGTCGGGCTGAAAACAGCTCGTCTCCCACGCCAGACGCGCCGAACACGCAGGAGAAGCTGTCAAAAGATGTCCCTGGCGAGACTGTGAGCTGCGAGCAGACCTAACCTGTGAAAAAAACAAACAAAAAAAACATGGAGGAACTGGACCCAACTGACTCCTGTTCCAGATGCCGATGGTAAGCTGCCAGAGACTCCCGCTGGCTCCTCTCGGGAGGTATGGTGCCTGCGGGCTGGGCTGGACGTCCAGTTCACTCTGCCCGTTGTGTCAAACGGTGGTGGCCGCGTCACCTCCGTGGCTAGGAAATGGTATTGTGGGATGGCGGCTTAAGCAGGATCACTGAGGATGGCATCAAGACCAGGACACAGCCAACTACAGTTTCTCATCGACGCTATTCTTCTGCGCATGTAAATACAAAGACTGTATCTCACTTTCTTTGCTCTTTTAAATTTTTGCATGAATGTATTTGATGTATTTTGTTTGTATTTGAGTTTTGCTATCTCATTTTGATGAAGCTCCATAATGATATTGGTTGATACTGTGTCTGTAGCAGAAACTCGCCATTTCAAAATTTGTTTTCACTCAGGTTTGAGGCATTTGTGGATGCACTGATTTGGTTTTTAAAATGCCATGTCGAATTTGAAGTGCTGTTTGTTTCATTGGGATCAGAGCGGCAGTAACCTCAGTATAATTTTTATACGTCTATTGCCTTTTTGTAAGACTTTGTGACCCTTTTGGTGGTCGTTTGAATCTTTCATTTTTGACAACAGCAATATAGTGTGCTATGCTGTTCGTATATGATCACTTATTTTTGTATTCACCTTGGGGTTTTTTTCTGCTACAGCAGAACTTTTTTCTTTTTGTTTTCATAATTGAGATTGTTTTGTATGGGTGTTATTGTGCCAAAAGTCAGTCTTATTTTTGGTGGCGCAGACCCATGGTTTTTGAAGATGATGATTAAGTTAGTATGGTATATGTTCACTGGTGCTGGCTGGAAAAGCCATAAACCGCAATGGTATTGTTTAGAATTGTGTCTTGTGAATGGGACCAGGCATATGTTTGCAATGGATTTTGTGTATGATGCTGAACATTAATGATTTTGATGATTGGTTTTCATGTTGTTTCTATTAGGATTGTGTTTGAGGTGTGTTGCATTTTTCCCTTTTAGACTAATGTGACAGGCACATCAGGTCTTAAGGGGGGGGGGGGGGGGGGGGGGAGTGCAGCAGATGAGCAAAACTCTGGTTAGTAGCAGATAGCTGTACAAATTTAAAGCACCCTCATAGTTCAAGCGTCTTTCCGGTCTCACCAGAGGAGCGGTTCCACACTCCGCACAGGCTAGCAGTGCTGGCTGACAAAGCTAGCACTAGCAGAAGGCTGTAGGAGTAAGGAAGTTTTCTTACTATTTAGTTAGTATGGCTGTGAAAGCTACATCACTTTGTTGTAAAAACTAAGTCAGTCAAATTCAAGGCACTATTGTCACAATTCGTACACGCACCTTGGGCGCAAGTCTGAGAGTGTTCCCTCACACACAGTAGCTAGGTTACGTTAGCCTTATTGGGAATAACTAGTAGGCGAGGTTCAGAGTGATTCTAGCATCCTGCCAGTCCGGTCAGGTATTGCCTGATTATTTGGCCTGTGTCAGTCTATGTTGTTTTAGTGTTTCAGTTCAGTGGTTTGGTCTTGACCAGTGGTTGTTTGTAGATACAGTAAATAAAACATTTGGACTTTCATTACGCCAGTTTCCATGTCAGTACAGCAGCGCCGAGACAGTGTGTGGCTGAGTGTGTATAAAGCCTTTCTCTCTCAGTCTTTCCGCTCTTACAGACACACAGCAGCGCCGAGACAGCGTGTGGCTGAGTGTGTATAAAGCCTTTCTCTCTCAGTCTTTCCGCTCTTACAGACACACAGCAGCGCCGAGACAGCGTGTGGCTGAGTGTGTATAAAGCCTTTCTCTCTCAGTCTTTCTGCACTTACAGACACCTACAGACACACAGCAGCACCGAGACAGCGTGTGGCTGAGTGTGTATAAAGCCTTTCTCTCTCAGTCTTTCCGCTCATACAGACACACAGCAGCACCGAGACAGCGTGTGGCTGAGTGTGTATAAAGCCTTTCTCTCTCAGTCTTTCCGCTCTTACAGACACACAGCAGCGCCGAGACAGCGTGTGGCTGAGTGTGTATAAAGCCTTTCTCTCTCAGTCTTTCTGCACTTACAGACACCTACAGACACACAGCAGCACCGAGACAGCGTGTGGCTGAGTGTGTATAAAGCCTTTCTCTCTCAGTCTTTCCGCTCTTACAGACACACAGCAGCACCTGGTTTCTAAGCTTCTACTAGTACCTGATATAGCTAGGGCTTTTCTGGATACTGAAGTTGGTTAGTGTGAAAACGATAACAAACACAACGCATGTGTCAACAACAACACACAAACACTGATGTTTAGTACACAGCAATAACAACCACTAGTTCTCTTTTACTTGTACTGGATGCATCAACTTTCGAAATCTTAAAGTCTACAGGTCTAATACCCGATCAGGTTCACATACTACAAACCGGCCCTACAGACTAGAGTATGTAGCACACTATTGGGAAAATACGGTTGGACATCTTCTCTCTGGGGCGCAGCCAACTCACAGTGGGTGCAGCCGCCTGTGCACCCCAGCCTACATACACTGCTGGTACTCAAACTCAGTGCTAGTACATGATTTTTTTAACTTTAAGTTTTTCTAAATCAACTTAATTAAGTGGCATAAGCAAAACTTGTGGTATCTCGATAACCACTACTGTGTGCGTCTTGTGGTAAATCGACGCGGAACAGACAGTGTAAGGGAAACTACTCTGCCTGCAAAGTTGATTCGCAGCCGACACTTTGATGACCCACACGCAAACTCGGATGCTATTTCTTGACTGAAGTGTGCATTGGGGAGAATATGATCCCAGCTGAAAGGAACTGAGTATTATTTGTTATTTCGCTTGGTACAAGACTTCTGTGTCGACTCCTTCACAGCGGACCGGGTTTGGGAACACGTCGACCAAATGTCAGACCTGAACCCCGTTGCGATCATCTTGGTTACCTCGGGTACTCGGGGTGATAGACTGTTATTTCGCTACCCGTTCGAGAGTGAAAATGTGCAGGAACATTACGCAAGGGCACATGTGATAAACCCGTATGCCTTTAAAGTCCCCGAGGACCGCCTTAACAACACTGGTAAGCCGTCAGCTTCTGCGCCCCTGACAAAGAATGGTGTTCTAGTCGGTTTCGAGGACAAGACCCTGGCCAACTTGCTTGCAGTTAAATCACCGCTATGTGGCCGCAAATTCAGAGTGAAGATCGACGACGTGCGCTTTGTTGGGTTCCCAGTGCAGCTGGAGCACCCTAAGCGTTCATCATCAAAACTTCATCAGCCACAGGTAAGTCAATTATTCAGCTCTGGTAATGGCTACACAGATTCGGTACAATGATACTGATGCTATGGGGACCTGGACTTAACCAATACGAAAGAGAAGCATAGTCATGAGTGTTAACTTTTTAATTTATGTATGTTAGTGGATGCAGTTGATGGCATTCCTTGGCTGACACCCAGTGTCATTAATTCTGTCCAGATGTAGGGAATGCATGTGGGATTATTTGTACATTGCGTTGGTAGCCACATTTTGAAGATTTAATAGATCTCTGTGTAAAGACTTAGAAAGTTGTTATTGTATCTTAATTCACATAGCAGTGCAGTGATGTCACTTACAACACTTGGCTGTTTTTACAGCTCTGCCCTACAATAACAACCATGACAACTTTCCAGCACTCTGCTGATATTGAATTGTTATTATTAAAATTATTTAACATGAAATGAACCATTACAGATTTGCGGATAACTGCATGTTGTTCACTTGTTAAATTTGTACAGAATATAAATTTATACAGACTTTAAAAAAAAAAAAAACCCCGAACTAACTGATCAGTGTGATCAGAATACTTTCATGTTTATCATGCTCACTCTGCTCAGAGGATGGTGAACAAGACTTCAGCTTAACTTCATAAAATCAGAACATTCTGTATTCCACTTTCAGCATACTGCCGCTACCAAACACCACCGCATCAACACAGTCAACTTGGTTTTTGCTCTTCACTCCAACATCGTGGAGTCGGCCATTGACAGCTATCATGCCCTGGCCAAGCAGCTGATCGTCGCTCTGCGTCACGAGGAGCAGCGCAGTCAGTACTTGTCCACACAGTCCAAGACCATTCGAGCCGTCTTTGATGAGGTTGCTGCTCTGCCTGAAGACTCCGCACAGAATCCATACAGGCTGATCCTGCAGAGAAGCCAGATTGCCAACGAACTGAAGCAGGTCTACGCCAGCCTTGTGGAGAGTGGTATTGTGTCCCTACACATCAATCGCTGGGTGGAGGTCAACTTCTGCCTTCCTCACAAGGTTGGTCCTTTTTCAAACGCTGCTGTCAGTTGAAGGACAGTGGCTACAAGAAATCCAGTATTTAACCCCTTCATTGTTCAGCTTCTAGTCAGGCTGTGGCAGCATCCGCTTGAACAATCTGTTGTAAACACAGTATAGGAATGAAGCCTAGAAGTCCACCTCAGCCAACAGTAAACTGTGCACAGTGCTATACAGCAAAAAGCACATGCTGGTTCGGCTTAGGTCCAAGGCTGAACAGCTGCAGATCTAAGACCAAAATGTGATTGATGTATTTTTGTTTGTTTGTTGTTGTTTGTTTGTTTGTTTGTTTGACAGTCATTTCTTGCGTCTGCTTCCTGAGCTGACAAAATTTCTATAGTACAGTTATGTTTAAATGAGTTTTGTTTCCACTTCCTAAGCTGACAGAACTTGTACAGTAAACATGTACTTATAATATTGAAGTGAGAGTTTTGTGTCTGCTTTGTTAGCTGACAAAACTTGTACAGTAAACATACACCTACATACAATTATATTTAAATGAGTGTTTTGAGGTCTGTTAGTGTTACCCAGTTCATTCCATTGTTCAGGTGCATGTCATAGCAACTGGGTCCAAAGTACTCCACTTGGAGCCAAAGGAGGTGGAGGGCTGCCTCTCAGCCTTGCGGCCGTACCACGGTTTACTGCTTATGCAGCCCGAGGATGAACTCCTGGACAGTCTCCCGATCGACTCTTCGCCTGCCTTGGTGCGCCTGGTGAAAATGATCAGCCCTGTGAAAAATTTGCAGTTGCTGTCTCTGGACACTGACCTCAGTCTTTCGCAGGTGAGTGTGAACTAGTTAGTATAGATTTACCCTACAGTTTTGTTTTTAATTCATGATTTTATTTTTTACTCCAGACATAGTATCAGTGATTATTGTTACAGTATTTGTGACAGTTTCCCACCCAGTGATAAGGAGCATCAGTTAATAAAAAGGTTTTTTTGTTTTTTTTTTTTTCCATATCTGATTGGTCTGGGTTTTTTTAGTCCTTACGAAATTTCTAAAGTCTATTTTTGTGTTCATGTAGCATGCAGAATTAAGATTCCTTCACTGAAGAGGGCTGGTCTTCACTGAATTCTCTTTTTGGCTCCCTTGTGTAACAGTGGGAGTCTATGTAATAACCCTCCGTCGTCTGTCTGTCCAAAAAACCCTCCGTCGTCTGTCTGTCCAAAAAAACCCTCCGTCGTCTGTCTGTCCAAAAATCTTTAACGTTGTCGTTTTCTCAGAAACTACAAACAGCAGAGACACCAAACTTGGCATGCTGATAGACAACCATAAGACCTTTCAAAACATATCATTTTGAATAACCTTGACTCAAGGTCAAGGTCACTAACGCTGTCTGTTTGAAAATTTTACATTGGCATTTTCACTGAATCTACAAAGACCAGAGGTTTGAAACTTTGCATGATGATAGACATTGATAAGAACTTTACAGTTATGCATGTATTCAATGGCCTTGTGTCCAGGTCAAGGCCATACAAGCTATTTTTGTGAAACCTTAACAATGGCATTTTCTCAGAAATAACAAACAGCAGAGGCGCCAAACTTGGCGTGCTGATAGACAGTGAAAACCATTTTAAATGACCTTGACCCAAGGTCAAGGTCATTAAAGCAGTCTGTTTGGAAATTTTTACATTTGCATTTTTTAGGAATCCAGAAGAACCAGAAGCATCAAACTTTGCATGATGATACATTGATAGACATTGGCAACACCTTCACTGACATACCTGTGTTCAATGACTTTTAGTCAAGGTCAAGGCCATGCAGGCTGTTTTTGGGAAACTTTAACCTTGGCATTTTCTCTGAAACAACAAACAGTTGAGGCACCAAACAAGGCATGATGATAGATCGCAATGAGACCTACCTTTTTGAATGACCTTGACTGAAGGTCAAGGTCATTAAAGCTGTCATGAATTTTAACATTACCGTTTTCAGAGGAACTACAAATACTAGAAGCGTCAAACTTGGCATAATAATAGACATTGATGTGATCTCATTTTAATGACCTTGACCCAAGGTCAAGGCTATACAAACTGTTTGGGGGAAAATTGTAATATTGCCAGGAACTCGGAACGCCAGAGACACTTTACTTGCCATGATGATAGATAGTGATAAGAGCTTTACAAACATACACTTGTGAATGACCTTGGCCCTTGTCACAAGGGAGCCATGGAGGCTTTTGCCTCTCTAGTTCAGATTGGTAACAATGCCCTTGATGAGCTGATGCAAGCACCATACATGCATTTTGTCTTTACCTTTGTGTGTGCTCCACAGGTTTTCGTCCTGGCCTGCCATTTGGTGTACTGGGGAAAAGCCATGGTGATCTACCCTGTCTGTGAAAGCAATGAGTACATTCTCTCCCCTGTTGCCAACACACTTGCCAACTCTTCACTGGTTGAAGAGTTCGTCCAGCAGTTCCCGGGGAAATCGCTGCACGCAGAACTGTCAGACTTTTCCTTGCCGTGCCAGCTGCGTGAGAAGCGGGACTATTTAGACTATCCACAGCTGCAGGCGCAGCGAGCACAGATGGTAGTGTGGATGCTACAGCAAAGGTTGTTGATGCAGCTGCACACGTACGTCTTTTTCGTGCCGAACGTTCGACAGCAGCCAGCGCTATCCACCAGCACTGCGACTTCCGCTACAGACTCTTCTGTGACCAATATCCAGGTTTGTTGTGTTAAAATGCTGGGCATACTTGAATATCTTGTGTATCATGGACATTAAAATGAAAAGTCTCACAGGGGGGGACACACACACCCTGCCAACCTCTCCAAAGTGAGCTTTTTTAATCTTTTCATTTTTTTTTTTTTGCTGCCTGTCGCGTCCCCCACCCACTCCTGGGTCGGAGATCCCTTTTCAACAAAAGAGACAGGAACCGAAAGAGACAGATGAACGACACAACACACGAGGAACGACAATAAGAGCTTTTTATTAACGCTACCACAGTATCACACGAAGGACGTGTAGGCCAATGATGATGGTGACGGATGAAGACGGAAAGAGTGATAACGTCGATGAGGATGATACCGATGATGGGGTTGACGATGAGGCTAATGGTAATGAAGGTGGCGATGGGAAGATGAGGTGGGAGATGGCTACAACAAGTAAGGATGAGTCTTTCAATAATAAACAGATATTCACAACAACAAAGTGGATCACTTGTAGAATACTTAGGCGTCACACTTGACAGCGGATGTAAGCTTAACCTGTCCTGCTTTGTCGATATGCTTAACTACGCACGTGCTTTAATTTAACACACAAGAAGCTGACAGGGACGACAGCGTGAAACGTGGCCCACTAGAATGACGCAGACCGAAGAACGATGAACAAAGACTGAAGACTGTAGGACGATGATACGAAGACTGAAGACTGAAGGACGATGATCCGAAGACTGAAGGACGATGATACGAAGACTGAAGACTGAAGGACGATGATACGAAGACTGAAGAACTCTCCCTTCTCCCTCCCGCGCGTAGAATACAGTGTGCAGAGAGTGAGGAAGATCGTAGCATGAATATCACTGCGCCCCTCTCCCCGCCCAGTAGTTATGGTGAACGAAGGCTCGAGGAGGGCGACGACAACAGTGGCGACTTTGACGAGGAGGATGCTGTGAACACCCTGCCGCGCCCAGCTTTACGCACCACGATCACGGCCAGTAGAGGATGGTGGAGGGCGATGAAGCAGCCCCGCAGTGCTGAAGAAGGCCGCTGAGATAATGACGACAGGTGCACTTCACTAGTTTCTCCCTGAGCCAGACGAGCCGACAACAGTACGGGAGTCCCTGGTGGCAACGACTCTCAACACTCGGGAAGGAAAAACTGTCGCTCCCGGCCTGACGAGTCGAAGGTGACATGAAATAGAAAATTCACAAACAGGCCTGGAAGGCCAAGATTACCCCATGATTGAAACACTGATAGGTACATCGAAAGCAACAGCACCACAAAAATGATACGGAAACAATGCTGGTCTCAATGATTTATACATGAAAACAATGACCAACCACGATGGCATGATAAAATGAAGATGAATTAACGAAAAGGGGAAAATGACCGGATAAGGGACAAAACACATGGCATGATAGTGAAACAGCGGTGAACCTATGACTAACCAACTCGCCCCCCCCCCCCTTCCCCCCTACTAGTAACTACACACAAAGACCTAACCAGAAACAGACTGACGAGGAAAGATGAATACTTACATGGAAGGACGAAGACTTCCCCTGGTGTATTTCCCGCAACACATAAGTGTATTAAAAATACGACGGGTCTCAAAAATGGCGACCACACACGCGAGCCTCAATGATGAAGCTACCTCTACTGTAGAGCTCTCAAACATCTTCTGCCCCCGGCGCAACCCGTGTTCACAAAATCAGAGGCACCCCGTGCCCGCCCAAAGCGTGCAACACGCATCGCACGAGATATAAACACACTGGGAAAAGATAGCGGGGAGTGGGACTCATACTACGGTGACACATTACCAACCAAGGCCCGAAACCACCCCCAAACACACACACACAGACAACAACACGCAACACACCGCGACACTGCCCCAACTCTTTTTTGCCAGTTCCAGTGGTGTTCCTCTCAGATAATGGGTTGAATCCACGGAGGGCTCGGAAGGTGGGGCAATTTTTATTATGCATGATGGAGATGAGGATAATGGTAAGATGATGCTATGGAGGTCCGTGTGGTTTGGGACTGCAGGACAGGGCCACATTCCACGCTTCCTGTCATAAATATCCCGGCATTAACCAGGACCAGGAACTACGGCACCTGCGGTGCCAGCCGTGTAATCATCCACATCATAAGACGTGTCATACCAAGGGAAGCACCCCCAAAGTCGCACCCGTGAAGTGGGTGAATCTCGGCTTTGTGGCAACAACCTCCCCACTGGGCTCATAGCAAACCCGCTCTGGGTAGGAGCCGACCTAGGTAGGAAAAATCTCGCTTGCCTCGGCTGGGACTCGAACCCGTGTCTCCTGGTCCATGGTCCAAAATGCTAACCACTACACTACAGGGGTGAACTGGTCCGGCCCTGCCTAGGAATGCTCATCTCAGGGACACCAGTAATGACGACAAATGTTCTCTTTTGTGAATGGCAGGTTGTGGAGGAATCGCTCTTCAGCTACTTGATGGATGACCACTCAAACCTTGAACGCGCCCCGAGCATGTCAGATGTGGCCTCGGTCAACAGTGACGAGAGCGTGGGCATTCCTGTATCAAACGTTATCGGGTCTGGAGTGAATTCATCGCCATTCTGCAAACAGTTGTCCAAGTCACCATCCCTTGAGGTTAGTGTGGTGGAGTGCTTGCGCACTAGCGTGTTGTTTGGAGTGTGTGTGCATCAGGCGTGTTGATGGTTTGTGTTTTATGTTAGCACACACATTGTTCTGGAAAGGATCCTGTTGTTTTTGTTTTTTTGACTATCTGTCTGTCCTTTCTCCTGTTGCCTGCTGTGCGTGTAATGGTGGACAGTATCAGTAGGCCACGAAGCATGTTGAACTTGAATTTAGGCTCCTGATCCTACCTGGAAACGGGGCTTTTTCACTCGGCTTCAGTTTTACCTTTGTCCCAGACAGTCTGACAATAATACTGTCATCTCCTATTCCCCCTCCCACCCTCACCCCCACTCCCCCTGCACCCCCACTCCCCCTGCTGCACCCCCACTACCCCCCCCCAACTGTGTGTGTGTGTGTGTTTGTCATTTAGAAGAATTTTATGGCAAGTGACAGCCGCATAAGACATTACCTCTGTCACTAGTACATGTATTTAATCCGAAACCTTCCTTTTTGGTTGTTTTGTGTGAACTTACAACCTCCAGTCACCAGCATTCGATATTTGTTTCCTCTTTCACGTGTGTGTGTGTGTGGTGTCTTTTTTTTAATTTTTTTTTTGTTTTTTGTTTCACCCATTTTATTTTATTTTTGCCATCAGGTTGCAAGCGACGGATCAGCTGTTGGGGAAGAGACAAAGGTTCACTGGCAGATGCAGAACTCCCTCCTGAAGGAAATGACCCCCGCAGACAGAGCCGCCGTCCTCCAGTGTCGTGCGTCCAAGAGCCTGGAGGATCTTCAGCTTTTCGTAAGGGTCTTCCCTTACTTTACCGGGAAGCACCACGTGGAAGAGATAATGTATTTCGAGAACCTGCGCAGGTCGCAGCTGTTGACCTTGCTGGACAAGTTTAAAGATGTCCTGATCACATGCAGCCACCAAGATATGGCGACAGCTTTTTTCAGCAGGTGACCTATATGTACCTATATTTGTTAGATTGTTTCCCAGTTGAAAAGGCAGTCCAGTAAAAACAAAACAAAACAACAACAACAGCAAAAAAAAAAAAAAAAAAAAGCAGCAAAAACATGCCTTTGGAAGCACACTCCCTGGTGTAACAAACTTCAGTGGACTTGGAAACTGCGACCCCTAAGCAGTTCTGGCTTTTACACCTGTAGGACTAGGAGTGAAGGTTGCTTGCGAGACACCCTTTTATACAGTATTGTGTATGTATGCATGGAAAGCAGTTACCATGTATCACGACCGCACCACTGAATATTTTGTCTTAATGTGCTGTAACTTGTAAGAAATCTGTATTTGTTGGTTACATATTACTGAATTCACTTGTTACTTTTTGTCACTTGCTGGCCCAGAAAGAAGCTTAGAGGTTTGGTGTAACTTGAAAATGAGTGCAGAGGGTTAAGATATGGATGGACATGGTTCTGCGTGTGTTTGAGTGTGGCGTGATATGTTCGTCATGAGTTCTGAGGGGGAAAACTGCCACTTACAAAGCTCTACAGCTGTTTGCAAAATGGAAAAAAAAAAGAAAAAAAAAAAGTGCCATTCGGCCATTGTGGCCGTTGTCGTGACTTTGTGGCTTCTACAAGTAGAAAAATATGATTTTTTAAGCGTTTCAAGCATTCATACCTGTACTACACGGTTATCGACAAAGTTGCCAGAAAGTGCCACCAGTCAGCGCCTTTTGGCTGGTCCTCAGTCCGCAATCAAATAATGTTGTCGGCTCACTATGTGGTACGCTTCTTCAACAACATACATGCCGACCAGAGTCACCACAATGGTTTCACATGCTGTGTTTCATCCAGGACTGTCCACTATACCATCAGCTGAGGATGACGACGTGGCCATCGGAACCGCCTCTACAAACCAAGCTGTACGGCCCTCTGCGGGAGCTGGAGAGGACGGCAGACTTCATGCTCAGAACTGAACTTCCAGTGTGACCAAGAGACGAACGACAACGACAACAACAGATGCTGTGTTGTGATCCAAGTAACCAGTTCTCATGCATGGATTTAAGCGCATTCGATGAAGCGTTTTCCACAGTATTTGTTGTATGCCTGACAAACGTATTGAGACCTGAAAGTTGTGGACTTTCAGGTTACAGGGCTGTCTATCTGTGATTGTAGTGCATGTACAAATACCTGATGGTTTGTCCTTGACTCTGGCAGACTTATGCTGTTATGGGAATTAACTCTTTGACGACGAAGCACAATTTCTAACACACGATTTCCTATAGGAAATCGTGTGTTAGAAATTGTGCTTCGTCGTCAAAGAGTTAAATATTCAGATGTAGGGATATGCAGTACATCAAATTCAAGAACGTAAAATGTACATTATTATTAGGATCCTCTATGATGCTGGCCATTGGAGAACAGCAGCGTTGTCTGCTGAATTCATCTCCATCACTCAAACACCATCCCAACAGTTAATTCTAATTTACCACACCTCCATTTGTAAGGAACACTCCCCCTCAAAAATCTAAACATGAAAAATTCCAGTTTTGTTCCTTGAGAGTCAAGTTGTTCCCCTTATAAAATCCATCAGTTTTGACACAAAACTGTTGGGGTTTTGTGTGTGTGTGTGTGTGTGTGTGTGTGTGTGTGTGTGTTTGTGTTTTTTTTAAATGTTTTTTTTAAACCATTCAAATCCTGCTTGAGGTTACAGCAAATGTTTTCTTATTATATACATGCATTTATTATATACATGCATATTAATTGCATGTGATAAAATGATGCTTTCCAAGGCAGACCTGAACTTTTCAGCTTTCCAGGGCAGTCTTGCATTTTCCCACATTTCACACCACTCTATGACTTTGTGATATTGACAGGCTGTTTTCATGTGTACAAAGAGAGAGAGAGAGGGAGATTGCGCGAGTGTGCTTGTGCATGCATCCATCTGGGGGGGGGGGGGGGGGGGTCATGTCAAATTTTGAATGACAAGGGCTTGTGATCAACACAGATGGCGCTAGTTGCCTCAAAGATTTCTGATCAGTATTTAAATCCATGTTTGGATAATCCATCCTCCCCCCACCCACCCACCTCCCTTTTTATGTTGTTTCCATAGTAATGGAAACAACATCATAGGACGGGCTAAATTTTCCACATTCATAGGCAAGCATCTGTGGTATAAACGCACGTCACTGCCGATCTCCCGCAGAGACGATTTTGCAAGTGTAACTCTGACAATAATGTAAGAAAACGTGCGTCATCGATGCTGACATGTATGGTGCGCCGAACGCACTTCTCCTCCTCAGTGAGTGCCGTGTGTGTGTGTGTGTGTGTGTGTGTGTGTGTGTGTGTGTGTGTGTGTGTGTGTGTGTGTGTGTGTGTGTGAATTGTGTCCAGGCCTGTTTCTCCGAAAATACTCAACCGAATGGCTTCAAATTTGGGGTATCCGAATATATCAAAATGTTAGATTAGAGCAACCGAGCATGTGATGATTGCTTAAGTGATTTGGGAGTTATCGCCCTTTTGAGACAAGTTGGTTGTCTGGCGTTTACAGGCATAATATTTATTTAAATCACTCAATTTTTTGGCAGTAGATAGCTTGAATACGGACTCTGAACAGGGTCACTACTAGAAAATGGTCGTTCTTATAGTTTTCATGTAAACTGAACCTGAGTTGACATTGCATGTGAACCCAGTTCAAATGCCTGTATCTCCGAAACTACTCAACCGATCGATTTCAAATTTGGGGTTTCTAAATGAATCAAGATCGTTGAATAGAAGGCCCGATCCAGGTACGATTGCACACATGATTTGCGAGTTATCGCCCTTTTCAGAAAAAGTGGCTTTCTGGCGTTTAAAGGCGTAATATTTATCTAAATCACTCCATTTTTGGGACATAGATAGCATGAATACGGACTCTCAACAGAGTGAATTTTGGAGGTTGTCGCTATTATACTTTTGACGTAAGCCGTACCTCATGAAAGTGCTGGTGAACCCATTTTAGATCTCAAACTCGCTCCTACTATATATAGATAATGTGTCTGAGGTGCCATAAAAAATATACAAAAAAAAAAGAAGAAAAATTCACTGCAGCCGTTATTGTCAGTTGACTCGAAAATTTGTACTCAAAGCACATTGCCTCTACACAAGCCACATGCCTCACAAACTGACATCGCAGAAAAGGCACACGCACACTGATGCAAAACTGTATCAGCGTCAATTTGCCGACGTCATGGGGGTGTGTCGCCGCTTTTCGGAAGTTCTCTATTTGTAGACGGGAAAAGCGGGAGTTTCATTGATGTAGTGAGCTTTGTTTTTCCCACTGACTCTCACCCAATAGCATAGTAGAGTGAGAGAACACCACATAGGTCTCAACTGATGTAGCACATGCACAAACGCGGCTCGCGCGAGTCTGTGTGTGTGTGTGTGCGCGCGTGCGTGTGTGTATGTCTGTGTATGTCTCTGTGTGCGCGCGCGCGCAGCAGACATAACACATAGTGAAAAAACGTTCCCCGCGCAGACTGTCTGTTAAACATACTGAGCCGGTATTAATTCGATCTTTACACTGCGCAGCAGCAACACTTCAGTTTTCATGGGGCTGCTTTCATTGCAAGAATTGTATCAAAGTTATTACGTCAAATGTATTATGCGTCATCCCAGTGAGGAAAAAACGTCATAGATTTCACAGAAAACAACTTGACGTCTCTCTTCCAAAACCAAGATTGGTCTGACAAGCCCGGTCAGTTGTTTCCATTCAGAGAGAGAGAGAGAGTGTGTGTGTGGGTGTGGATGTGTGTGTGTGGGTGTGTGTCCTCTCGAATACATGGCATTACAAAAGAACGACCGTGACGACAGCAGGTGATTTAAATGGAAACACTTTGAACATACTGGACTAAAGATCCCCTGAACTTTATGTCTGGCACCGAGCAGGTAAGGAGTACATAAAGTTACATGTACTACGTATGGAGTCAAGGAAGCATAAAAAGAAATTTATCAAGAAGTTGCGAAGCCTTAGGAGTAATAATCCGAAAGCTTTCTGGAATACCTTGAATGGAAACAAATCCGCTCCACAGAGTAGTTCCTTGCCTAGTGCTGAACTATTTGTTGAACATTTTAAAGACCTTAATGTAGGTATCGACGATGGTAGTGTTGTCGACAACAGCGAATCTAGCAATGAAGTTTTGAATAGACCTTTCACTGAGGAGGAAATTATTAAAGGTCTGAAACAGCTGAAGAATAACAAGTCGTGTGGCCCCGATCAGATACTTAATGAATTTTTAAAGGCTGCGGGTGGTAAGGTGACTAAAGTTTTTGTAAAATTATTTAATGTTATACTCAAAACTGGTGAAGTCCCAACCCAGTGGGGTGTGGGCTATATAAGACCTGTATATATATATAAACAAAAGGGTCGCATGGATGACCCCAGCAATTATCGTGGTATTTCTATTTTAAGTTGCTTCAGTAAACTGTTTACTAGTGTTATAAATGCAAGACTGACTGATTACCTCGAAGATAATCATAAGCTCGGTGAGGAGCAAACAGGGTTTCGTGCAGGCTATTCAACTGTTGACCATATGTTTACGCTACATTGTATTATTGATTTTTTCCTGTGTAATAAGAAACGCGTCTTTTGTGCCTTCATCGATTACGAAAAAGCTTACGATGAAATCAAACGATCACTGATATGGGAGAAACTATTAAGCAGTGATGTGAATGGTCAGTTATTGTGTGTTATAAGAAATTTGTACGCGAAAGCAAAGTCCTGTATAAAGGTTGGAGGAAATAACTGTCCTGATTACTGTTCTGACTTTTTCTCTAGTGACTTTAGTTTGAGGCCAGGAGAAAATTTATCTCCCTTGATGTTCACTATATTTTTGAATGACTTCAAGCCATATTTGTCTCAGTATGTGGATGGTTTACACAGTATGTCAGCGCAGGCCTCCGTTGTTAGTATGGATCCGCAAGATATTGATATTATCTTGAAAATGTTTGTGCTCCTCTATGCCGATGACACTGTTATTTGTTCTGAGACAGCTGAGAACCTACAATTAGCCCTTGATAAGATGTGCGAATATTGTAGCACTTGGTTCCTAACTATTAATGCTAAGAAAACCAAAATTATTGTATTTTCTAGGGGAAAGATACGCAACAAACCGAAGTTCTACTATGGTGGGAATGAAATTGAAGTGGTATTTGACTTTAAATACCTTGGGTTAAAGTTTAACTATAATAATAAATTTACAGTGGTTCAGAAAGACTTGTATGGAAGAGCCTCTAGAGCGATGTTTTTACTTTTTCGTCGATGTAGAAAACTGTCTTTGCCACTTGATCTTCAGATTGACCTGTTTGATAAAACTGTGTTACCTGTACTCAGTTATGGCTGTGAAATCTGGTTTTCTGGTTATTGTGACCTTGCACTGAAACTTAAGCTAAGGTTTTATAAATTACTTTTTAAACTTAAAAAATCGACACCTACATGTATGCTCCTGGGAGAAATTGGAAAATACCCAGTCGATATACATATGAAAACCAGAATGTTGTGCTACTGGTATAAATTAAGCGATCATACTGATGGAAATAAGTTTTCCAGCGTAATGTACCGTTTTGTTATGAAAATGCATGAACAGAATAAAGTCCGTTCTGCTTACGTCGATTGTGTGAAATCAACCCTGACCGAGTTAGGGCTGTACGGAATTTGGTTAAACCAATTTAATATCACATTTTCATTGGCGTGGTTTAAAGAAAAAGTGAAAAGATGCCTGATGGGCCAGTATATCCAAAAATGGTTTTCGGAAATCAATGAAAAAGATATATATACACACAAATTACAGAATGTTTAAAGGCAAATTCTCAGGCGAAAGTTACCTAACGGCTCTGCCAGTAAAAAGCACCATATCCTTTATCCGGTTTCGAACCCTATACAATAACCTGCTTGTTCAGATGGAAAGATTTTGCAGTATCCCAAGATGTGAACGGCTATGTCCCAAGTGTAGTAGGAACGACATCGGCGATGAGTACCATGTTTTGTTTATCTGCCCGCACTTTGAACAGCAGCGGAGTCAGCTGAGTTTCTACTGGAAAAAACCGAGTGCAATCAAGTATAACATGTTACTCAGCACGAGTCACAAACACACCTTAAATAACTTGGTTAAATTCATAGACATTGTGAGCGCAGATTTTAAGACTTAAAACTGTACATCTGCCTTTCCCTTCGTGAAATTGATCACAATTAGTCTGGTAGGTGAAAAGTATTATTTGGTTACAGCTAGCCCTTACCACAATGCATGTATGTATGCGTGTATGTGCCTATGTATGTTCGTATGTATGCATTTTTGTAGGTATGTATTCAGTAGGCATGGGTGTATGTATATATAAGTGTATTTGGATTTGTGTGTATGTATAAAAGATTTTTTTTTCTATATGCATTTAATATGTTACAGTACGTATGCGTGTACATGTGTGTATGGCATGTAGGTATGTACAAGTACGCATTTTATATGTGTATGTACTATGTTACAGTGCGTAGGTGTGTACATGTGTGTATGTATGTCTGTACAAGTACGCATTATGTAGGTATGTGTATGTATAAACGTATGAACGTATGTATGTATATATGTATGTGTGTATGTATGTATGTATGTATGTATGTATGTATGTATACATGTATGTATAGAAGATGCACTGCACATGTTGTACCGTTTGTATTTCTTTGTCTATTCTATGCCCCTAGAGGGTAGAATAAAACTATTTGAACTTTGAGCTGGTGGCCATCTTGGTTTTTTTAAGGGACACATGAACTTGTACCAGTGACAGCATTTACAGATAAGCAATCTAGTTCTGCAGTGTAAGCTTTTCAACGCAATATGAATTTACAGGAACAGTACAAACTTTTCTTGTTCCTCTGATGACCGTGATGTTTGAATGAAGTCTGTTTTGTACTCCCTTGTTTTGTATGTCTTTATGTGTCCATTTCCCAATGAGCCACCATGCATGCACTCCTTGCAATGCATACATGAGAGGAGATGTTTTCTGTGCTTCACACCACTAGGATGAAAATATCTGGTGGGTCAGGATAGCACCAAAGAAATTATGAGCAAATCCAGGGTTCCCTGCCAGAACATAATAATTACAGTATCTCTCTCCATTCTCTCTCTGTCTGTCTCTCTGTCTCTCTCTCTCTCTCTCTCTCTCTCTCACACACACACACACACACACACACACACATCTCTTCCACTGAGACCACCTGACTATGCCAAACACAACAATTTTTTTCTCCTTTCTCCCTCTCTCTCTCTCTCTCTCTCTCTCTCTGGTGTACTGATTTCAAAGCACAATGTAGATAAATGGAGTACCTCTGCGCCAAGCTGACATTGGACTGGATTGAGCACACATGTGCACACAGAGCACACACACACACACACACACACACACACACACACACAGAGTAAGCATAGCAACAAACGCAAAATTGTCTACCATGGATCACAGTCGTAAATAATCAAAGCAAGCCACCATTTTGAACTCATTAAAAATTAGAGGCCAAAGAGTGAAACACTGACAAAAGCAAACATTTTTTATCACTTGGTTGCGCGTCCATAACCGTCCCTGTATTCTCGGGGTGTAGTCAAAATAGTTGCAAGTGTTTCCAGTGCTACCCCGCTTCAAAAGCTTGATTGCTGTCATGTCGGTAAAGCCTATTACGTTTGGAATATGTGCATGCATACTACACTTCTTTGCATTGTAGTACCTCTAGTGAAAGTCGTTGTCTGGTTGATAGGGACCAGTTTTTCAGGTTCACGCCGGCAGACCGAACTTGAGCTGCTGGAAATGGAATCACTCGGTGCTACTGTCTGGAAACACTCTGGGTTAAATCACTTTTTAACGGCGTAAAATCACAGGGTTAATTTTCATGCACATTTTCACTCGCACTCGACTCCTAAGCTCTTCTCAAGCATTCTAGCTGAAATTTGAACATTTTCAAGCAAAAATGGATCCAACTCAGATTTTCAAGTTCAAAGTACACTCAGTCACCGCTTATTGTTACCGATATCCCCTTTGAGGTCTCCAAACTTCACACAAGCTCCGCCGACCTTCATCTTCACCCGTTCGCGGCTTCTCAGAAAATCGGATGTCAAATTTGTGCTAGAATGTTTGAGAAGAGGTTAGGAGTCGAATACGAGTGAAAATCTGCTTGAAACTTAACCCTGTGATTTTACGCCGTTAAAAAGTGATTTAACCACACTCTGTCTTGGCAGTGCCGCTGTTTGAGGCGAAGTAGCACCGGAAACACTCACGCCATTTTGACTACACCCCGTGATGGAGTCAGTGCGTGTCCGAGTACTGACGTCCATTGGCCCCGGGCGAAAAAAGTTGCCGCTCTGATAAGACCTGTCATTAATCTGTATGAGCGGATATCACAACTGTTCCCCAGTTACAGTTGGAAGAAGCGTGACGGTCAATGCAAATTATTCTACATTTTAGTTCTATCTTCGATTACATCGGCTCAACAGTCACAAAATCTCCACAATCCCACGGTAGCCGAATACCAAGACGTCAGTTTGGAGGACGGCTTCACCCCCCCAGGAAACTGCGATTGTGATCTTGAATCAGTGGCGTGGACATCCGTGGACATCATGTGATATACGTTATGTGTATTCAGTTTTAACGTGGGAAAGGTCTTCTTTGGAAGGGAACAGGTTAGTGAAAGAATTATTTCTTAATTAATTGATCGTGTGTTTGTGTGATTATCGCGAATCATAGTTATCTTGTATATAGTGAAACATTCTTGTATAAATTTTACGGACACACTTCGCTTTCATTTTTACTTTATTTTTTACTATATACGACACAAGTCGAAGAGGATTTTCTGTTTCACACATAACATGTGCACACATGTACACACATAAACAGACAATAAAGATTATTATCATTATCGTTATCATTATTAAACTGATTAGAAGGCCTGTTGCACTGACTAAATGTGAAGTTCTAGGCGAGAGAGACAGAGAAAGAGAAAAACAAAAACAAAAAAAAACAAGGGAGTCATTTTGCGATCAGAGCACTGAATGTTTTTCCCTTACTGGTACTGATGGAATTTGTTGTTGGGAATGTTGTCGGGTGACAGGGGTGTTTGTTTTTAGTTTTGGTTTCTACTTCAATTGGCGTTGTCATTTTGTTAGGTGTGTGTGGGGGGGGGGGGGAGGGGGGAGGGGGGATTCTACAAGTATCCAAAATTAACTGAAATGTAACAAAAGTTTTCGTTGCAAACATTTTATCACGAGACGCATACCTCAGCAAATCTACTTTCACATTGC
>JACVVK020000506.1:132500-220000 GCA_018292915.2 Batillaria attramentaria
TAGTCTTCGGTATCCCTCACGGGGGTGAACCACGTGACATGAAGGTTTTCGAAGAGACGGGGATTTCAGAAGAGAAGCATATATAATAATATATGGTTGGCAAAACGAGACAAAATTGCAGGTTTTCAGGCTGCAGAAAAAAAAATTCGACAATGCTGTTCTTCTGTAGAAAAACGAAAATAGCAGAGAGCCGACTTTTCTGCAGGAAATAAAACCCCGACTTTCCTGCATGAAAAAAACAAACAAACCGATTTTTCTTGTTGCAAAAATATTCTCTTTTTTTTTTTTTTCTTTTTTTCTTTTTTTAAAAAGAAAACTGCTTTTTATCATTTTTTGCTAGCGTTTTCTACAGAAAAGTCGGTTTTTCAGAATGGTAGGGTGGGGCTCGGTGTTTAGGGGTTTAACGTCCTTTTCCACCACGTAAGACGGGGCACCGAGGAAAAAGACTGATGTGACGCACGTCTGCTCAGGTATCAGACCAGTACCTGATGACGACACACGCGGCAAAGACTGCACGTGCACAAGGAATCACGTTCATCCCCGTGGGTTACAACGACGTGTTCCTGAATCCATCCGAGTTGGTGGACATCGCCAGGAACCCTTACCTCGTGACCACCGTGCCCAACGACCATTACCTGGCCGACATCACCGACTCCATAATCTACAAGATATGTCACAGTAAGTGAAAGGCGGCGGCCGGCGTGGTTCAGTGAGTTAACACACTGCACGCGCCGAGTTCGACTCTCGTCTAATCTCTGCCACCGCTGGTAATTACTTACGCACAACCAGGTCGACCCGCAAATATCCGTGCACTGCGTGTTAGACCCGTAAGCAGCCAAAACCTCTCCGCCGCACGAGACACACGAAACAGCCAGGCGCTTTCACGGTTGTCACCGAAGCACTATGTCAGCAACTGATCTCATCCGCTTTGTGCAAAGTAGTTCCCTGGGCCCGCATGTAAAAGTCAAGGTTAGGGAGTTTAGCCCCGGGTTAGAGTCTAACCTCAAACTAGAATTAAATTTTCTGTTGTTTTTTGTTTTAAATCAGGAAGCGGGTCCATTCCAGCAAGGTGCCTATGCCGTCATAGATTGATTTTTGTCTTTCTTTCTTCGCTTCCTTTTTTTTTTTTTTTTAATATAATTTTGTTTTGGGGTTTCTTTTGTCCTAGTCTGGGTTAGGCCCGTAGCCGTGGGTTAAATTAACTTCGAGCTCTACATACGGGCCCTGGAAACTGTGACGTGAGCCTGGTTTGATTTCCGTCGGTTTAGTTGTACATGTACATATCGTTAGCGAGTTGTTTACAGATTGTTATAGCAGCTTTGACATCTGTTTGTGTAAGTTGTCCATCACAGTCAAGGATTCATCAAACGTGGCCGCGGTGACGTGATGTTTTAGCTTTACGTCCTGTGGCTTGTCAGCCCTTACGGACATGTTTTTCCTGGCGTGTGTCATCGACTGCTTGGCTTTGCGGGTGACTTGTTCGGTGGATATGGGCTGTTTTGCTTTGCTTTTGGGCATCGTCAGAGGTTCACTGCTAGGGGCTCAAGTGCCTGTCTGGGTTGTTTCTCAATGCCTTGGTCGTTTTCTGTCGTCCTTTCTTAATGCCGGTCGGATCACTTGGGGAGTCCTATTGATCTTTGGTTCAGAACCATTTTGCCAGGGCTGATCTGACGGTGGCATCGGCTAAGATTCTCATCGGTCTGTCACCAAGGGCTTGGTGTGACCTGAGGAAGTCTGCTGTCTTCAGTGAGTGTCTGTCTCTCAGATCCCAGATGGGCTGGAGGCTGACGGGCAAGCCTGCACAGCCGTTCACGATGTGGCGGATGTCTGGGGGCTGCCCGCACGTGGCCGCGGGACCTGGCAGTCTGGATAAATAGTCCGTGCTGGGCTGGACTGCTCAGTTAGAGTAGCTGTTGTCCCTTCCCCCGCTTAACCGCTGGGGCGGTCGGTGGTCTAGTGGTTAAGCGACTTCGTCACCAATACGAGAGATCAGGTTCGAGTCCCACTCGGGGCAAAGAATGTTTCCTTCTCGTACGTGGCACCGTTCATTCGGGCCGATCGTCGGAGGTTCTCTCCGGGTACTCCGGCTTCCTCCCCCTCTGCGCTGGAAACGGTCAGCCCGCAATGTCTGAAAATAAATGCAGTTCTAAAATTCCGGAACCTCAGTAGCTGAGCTGACCCTTCGTACCACGTGTTCATAACCAGTGTGTGAGAGAATGTGATTCACGTGAGCTGAGCGTGCGTGTTGGGTTCAGTTCGCGGCGCTTTGAGCCGATTCAAGCAATTGAATTGAACAGACACTCACTGAAGACATTCCTCATCTCAGTCCCGCCTGTCCATTCCTGGGTTTCACGATAACACCACCAAGAAGCGCTTTGGAGCTCGCTCCTTCAAGTGCTCTGCTCCTGCTCTGTGGAACGCTCTGCCACCTTCCCTGAAATCCAGCACCTCCACCGAATCCTTCAGGAGCCACCTGAAGACCTATCTCTTCTCAAAGTTCTGATGCGGACTCACCCCCCCCCCCCCACCCCCCTGCAGACTCCACCCCCTTCTCCTGTTTTTTTGTTTTTTTTTTAACTTGTCATCCCCCCCCCCCCCCCCCGCGCTACGAGCATGCTGGGCATGGAGTTTTTCAGCGCGTTACAAGACACCATCATCATCATCATCATCAATTGGGTAAAGCGCCTTTACAATACTCAGTTATTAACCTTTCCATTAGGGCCCTCTCCCTCCGCATAACGCGTGTCTTTTTTTCTCTCTCTCTCTTTCTCTCTCTCTTGTTTTTCAGCCTTGCACTACTGCAAAAAGACAACCACCACCATGCCACCCACGACGACCACGGAGGGTACAGCAGGTAAGCCATGGTTGTGTGCCGCGGGACGGACGAGATCAAAACATTTGAGACATTGCTGTACCTTGGAAAGGTCACAACCAAGCACCAAGTTGGCAGTTTGTCTTAGGACATTTTTAGTGGTTCTTGGGTAGTTTTGTTTCTTTGTTTCTTTGGGGTTTTGGTGTTGTTGTTTTTTTATTTCCGTCGGCACTGAGATGCTGACGCCAAGTTATTGTCGTGGTAGGTTACTGGCCCCTCCGAAACCCGCACCAGGCGGGAAGGGAGGTAAACTGCGACTCTCTCTCTCTCTCTCTCTCTCTCACACACACACACACACACACACACACACACACACACACACACACACACACACACACACACACACACACACACACACACACACACTTTTATGATCGCTTTTTTGCCGTGTACCTTGTTTGGCACACGCTGGCCTTTCAATGGATTTATATTGAAGGGTGGGTGGGTGTCTGGGAGTTTAACGTCCATTTCCACCACATATGGGTGATATCAAAGACTCACGGAGCAACGAGAAAAAAGGCCAAGACAAATATTTGGCCCCGGCCGGGATTCGAACCCACGACCCGAGCATTGAAAGTTCAACGCTCAGCTATCCCGACTCCCATTATACTCAGGGAAGGGAAGCAGCGAGAGAAAGAAATGATTTATGAGAAATTTGTGCGCATGAATTGTTGCGCAACAGCCAATCATTTTTGCTGATGCGTTCACGTGACAGGCGGAAGCCAGCCAGTGGAGGTGGTGATCGTGGCGGACGACTCTGAGAGCAGACGAGTGTTTGACCAGTACAACCCTAACGACCTACAGTGGCTCAACAACACGGTGACCACGGCTGACTTTGAAAGCTGTCAACTGGCCTTCATCCTCTTCAGTCGCACAGCTCGCGTTCTGTCTGGACTCTCCAACAATGCTGCAGCCTTGGCGGTAATTTACGCGTCAACAAAAGTTTACTGAAAGCCTACTTTGCTAGCATACCGCACATATATTAAAACTTTTGAAAAAAACAAAAAACATTTTTCTTTCTTTCATTTTTTTTTTTGGAGGGGGGAGGAGGGGGTGGGGGGGTGTTTGCTGTTGACCCTTTGGGACACCCCTAAAATGCTTAATCTAGAAACAAACGTTACCACGCACAGAACATTTAGGGGCGCGCACCTGACAGGAGGGTTTTTTTGTTTTTTGTGTGTGTTGCTAATTCGAATGTCTCCTTTCCGCTCAGGCCTCATTTGAGTAATGCAAGCCTACTTTTAGTTTAGGCCCGAAAGCCACTTCACTGAAGTCCACTCGTGTCACCTCTGCTTGCAATGTTCGCAAAAGTCCCAGCTACACTGGCAGTTTGTCTCCTGTTGCAACCCCCTGGCATGCACCTTGCCCTATAGATATAAAAAAATAATGCTCTTTTTCGTGACAACAAAAATCATGACAAAGCAGCACACTCCGAAACGTGATCAAACGCGGTCCTTCAGATAAAAACTGCACATGAACCCACGGTCAGTTTGTGTTACTGCGGCTGCAGGACAATCATGATTTCTGAACAAAATGACTTCGATCAAAAACAGTAATTTGGTGCGTTACAAAAATGAAAATAAAAGACAAAAAAGACCCCCAAAAAAGCCACTGTTGCCTGACTTGGTAAGGGCAAGCACTCTAGTGTTGCAGGCGAAATAGACTCCCTTGCCGGCCAGCCTCCTTCAGGGTAGGGACAGATAATCAGCGGCTACGGGTCAAACAAACTGATTAATCTGATCACACCCAATGATACGATTTTCGTGGCGTTTCAGAGCGCTGTCAGCTCCATCAGCAACACGACGGCGGAGTTTTCCATCACAAACACGGACATGGGTCTGCAGGCGGCGCGCGTGCTGCTTACGTCAGAGGGTGACCCTCTCGCTGTAAAGCGCATCATTCTGCTGACGGATGGCGAACCTAGTGACGTCACTGCCACGCTAAACGAGGCTACTTTGGCTAAAAATGCTGGTGAGGCGTTATGTAGGAAGTGAATTTACTTCTCTGTCTTTGCTATCATCTGCCAAAAATGAAGTCTGCCAGTACTGCCATGGAATTACCTTGATTGTAATACATGTTCTGTGGCTTTTATGTCGTTGTTGATGGTGGTATACGGACGTGTGTGTGTGTGTCATACTTAATTTACAAGAAGCCATCCTACAAAGTCGTTCCGCACACATGTCCAGTCTTTCAGGGTGGGTGGGTGTGGGTGTTTCAGGGGTTTAACGTCCTTTTCCACCACATAGGATGATATCAAAGACGGGGCAACGGTGAAAAAGCCAGCACAAATATCTGGCCCCAGCCGGGATCGAACTCACGACCCGAGCATTAGAAGTCCCAACGCTCTACCATTCGACCACCCCGGCTCCCCCCCCCCCCCAATCTTTCAGAATCGAACCAACATTTCAATTAACTTCAGATAGACGTCAGTTATTTCTTCTATAAAAAAAAAAACCTTCTTTAGTGTCCCTCTCGGGAAATTTGAGCTGCTTCCCCGGGGGAAGCGCATTGCTTCGTTACAACGCCACCCGTTCAACCTAACTGATTTAACAGTTTTGCCCACAAACATAACAAACTTCGATTCGAAATACCTCGCGTTTGTTTATATTTTTTTATTTCTCCAAAACTGGAGAGCCAGGTAGGTTGCTGTTCCAGGCTAAGGGGCTTGAACCCCCAACCTCCAACTTCTCACACTGGTGGCTGGAGCTGTAACCACTACGCCATCTGTCGCCCCAGTAGCAATAACGTACCCAGCTGAACTGAACTCTCACTGATAATTCCCCTCATTCGCACCGCCAGGTATTCAAATCGAAGTGATGGCCATCCCGCAGTTCAACAACCAGCTGGGTTACCTTCAGTCTACGCTGCAAGCCATCGCCAGCGGTCCTGATGACGTCACCATCATCAGTGACATCACGCAGCTCCCGTCACACACCCCCGTCTGTCCTCCACTTACCGTAACAGCGTGAGCGGCAAACGGCGTCTGCACCTCAGTAAACCATCTGGACATTATTTTTTTCGAAGAACACGGCCTTGTTTCTGAGTCTGCTTGCCGCTCGCGTGTCCCATTTCCGTTCGCATGATTTCTTTGGCCCAGGGTCCGTAGTACCCCGGCCAGTAATCATGGCCTGTTCATGCAAGTTGACACAAGTGGGACAAAATGTTCGTAAAATTCACTAAGGAAAAGATTGTTGCCTTGACATCAGGGCTGACTGAGCGTAGAACGACCTTTTTCGGGGGGGGGGGGGGGGGGGGGGGGGGGAGGAGGGGGGGGGGGTGTGTGAGGGAGGTGGCTTTTTTGGTTGGCCTACAACATTTACACTCTACTTTAATTAAGCGAAATATTCCCGCGTTGCCTCGTTGACTGGCACTTATAACCCCTCAAAGCCCGTGCAAAAATCGCAATGTTACGTCAAATCTTCAGGTTACTGGAAGCCATTTCAAGCCAATATCATGCAATCTGCAGCGGTCTTGGGCCGAGCGGGGAAGGCCCACGCCTTACGTAATAGCGGCTCGAAGTGGCTCCTGCTGGTGTAAAGTGGCTTGTTCTTTTTAAAAAGTCTTATCATATTGTGGGCAGGGGAGGTGGTCGGACGTGGGCCGTTAAGATTTATCACCAGTAAACACATGTTCCCCATGCTATCGTGTTCATGAACTTTGAACTGCCTCCCGGCGTTGTAATGCATCAGCCTATATGTCGCACGATTATATTGTCTAGGCAAAAAATAAAAATGATGTCCAGTCAATATGGTGTTTAAGTTTGTGTTGTTTGAGTGGCGTGTTCTCGAGATGGGTCCAGCTGCAAAGCTTTTGGAGCAAGAACACGCACGCACGCACAAATTTTAACTATCTCCACACAAGTCGCCCTGGAACACGACCTTCTTGGTTACGCTTACAACACACCGGAGACGTTCTTGTTCGAGCGAAACCGTAAAACAGCTCAACTGACTGAAACACGTCCCCGAAAACTCAGGGAAAAACCCGGGCATGTAGTTGCTGCGTATCACACGAGAAACACGGAGAAACACCATACTCGCTGTTTGTTCGGACTAAATAAACAAAAAACAAAAAACACTCCCGTGTGACGTGTGCCCGGAAACAACGGAAAGAACTATTCAGGCCCAAACGAGTTACGCAACCACGATTTACCATAATACCAGTACCATTTATCTGGGTGATTTTCTACGCATGAAATGCGTCTCATCTCCACCTCGAATCTGCTTCGCCACATGGCAGTCGGTCAAGCTCTCCACACTTTTATTGCCGTTTCATCTCCACCTCCAATCTGCTTCGCCACAGGGCAGTCGGTCAAGCTTTTCACATTTTTATTGCCGTGGCCGGATACGTGAAAGGAAGCGCCATATAATTCTGGTGTGGGCAAGTGATCGTTATCGATACGCTCATCATTATCATGCACACGATTTGTGACACACAGACTTCATTCTTGCGATTACTGCACCACATTTCTGGCGTGGCCAAGACTGAGCCAGTACTGTTCGGTTGCAGGTTTGTGTCAGAACACACGGTAATTTTAATCGACAACTTTAGCAGTTTATTTAGCCTACTGTGACATTTAAAGGAGTGTTTTTTGGTGTGCTTTTTATTGTTTGTTTTAATTCCTTTGCTTTGCTTTGCTTTGTGTGTGTGTGTGTGTGCTTTTTATTATTTGCTTTAATTCCTTTGCTTTGCTTTGCTTTGCTTTGCTCTGTGTGTGTGTGTGTGTGACGGGGAGAGTTGTATGTTCTGCCGCCTATGGTCTTTGTTTGCGCTTCGTCGCACGTGTAGTCAGTGACGCGACCTGTGAATCCATCTTCAGCGTGCAGGGGCTCCAGAGGTATCAGATCAAGTCTCGAATACATATTTATTTAGAACTACTTTCCCTGTCGTCAGGTATCCGGATCCAAGTGGTGGCCATCCCGCAGTGCAACAACCAGCTGGGTTACCTTCAGTCTACATTGCAAGCCATCGCCAGCGGTCCTGATGACGTCACCATCATCAGTGACATCACGCAGCTCCCGTCACTCACCCCTGTCTGCCCTCCACCTACTGTATCAGCGTGAGCGGCAAACGGTGTCTGCACCTCAGTAAACCATCTGGACATTTTCCAAGAATGTGGCCTTGTTTCTAAGTTTGTCAGTCTGGATCTAAAGTCTTTTTTTTTTTTCTTTCTTTATCCTACTTTATTATCCCTTTCGGGAAATTCGGGCTGCCTCCCCCAGGGGAAGCGCGTCGCCGCGGTGCAGCGCCACCCAATATCTATCTTATATTTTTTTTTCAGTTTTCAAAAAATTCAAAGTCCTTGGTCTGTCGAGATCTTGCGTCTTCCATCCCTGTTTGTAGGTTTGTAGGATTCCTTTCTCTGCTGGTCTTATGCCCATAGTGCCTATTACTCTGATTTATTATTCATAACTGGAAGCCATCGCCAGCAGTACTATAGTGACGTCATCATCAGACACATTGTACAACTATCTTCTATGATTTATTATTCGTAACTGGAAGCCATCGCCAGCAATCCTATGGCGACGTCAACATCACCAGCGACATTGTACAGCTACCTTCCGTATTATATCACTTGTCTGCCCTGAAACCGTTTCAGCGTGACCAGCCATCCGTCAACAGTCTGAAATTTCTGCCACTCATACACAAGTATAAAGGGTGTTTATATTACAGTCCTGTCTAACATTCTACAAGGGCTTGGCATATTGTTCCAGATATATATATGGCATGGGAGCCAAACCTCTTCATAGGTTCAGGCCTAATCTGCTACCACTGCATCTTCAGACACCAGTTTATGTTATGTGTCAAATGTGGTGGAACAAATAAAACATGACAGAAGTTTGGCTGTAGTGTTGATATATATTTCAGTTTTGGGGAACCATGAGACCAGTGTTCTCTGACGTATAACATACTGGTACATCGTGCATCGGTCAATAGCACGATTCCTTGGAAATACACTGTATGTGCTAAATGTCAGAGGCCAACACTACAGAGATTAAAATCACTCTTTATCAGTGTGGGCACATACACACGAACACACAACAACTGTCTTTGTGATGATGATAAGAAATTTATTGAAAGTTCTGTACAGAGTTTTGAAACAACACAAATCCTGTATGATCCATACCACACCCACACACTGAGAATCACTTTTCTATGTACAGGATTCAACTTACTGGGGAGACACTGGCTGCGTAGAACGCGTGGAATGTCATTGGTCAAAACACAGCAAGACAGAAAACACAAAATGTGTTGAGAATAAACAGTCAAGTTACATAACACAGACTCGCAGTGAAATCCAGTGACAGTTGTTTGTTTTTTTTGTTTTTTCTCATCTGAAGCAAATACTTTACAGAAACATTATCACAGTACCTGAAATTTATGCCCATACAATCGTACTGGTTGGGGTTGTTGTGAGAGAGAGGAGAGAGAGACTGGATGGGGACAAGGATAGAATTACCCTTGTAAGTTACATATATCACAATCACACCTCTAGAAAGTGACCATGGCAAAAATGCTCAAAAAAAAAGAAAGGAAAAAAAAAAAGGTAAATGCCAAAACCACAGCATCTTTGTCCAGGAGAAAACAAGGGGTACACACCCATGAAATCCAATCTCAAGACACCCCCGCAAAACAAACAGCATCAATACAGAAAAAAAAAACCCAAGCTGATGTCAAAACGGCGCCGCAGTTCTTGTTTTGCTTGTATACATGTGACGTTTTGTACTGCCTACCAACCAAAGTAAGAAAACATCAAGTTCATAAGTCATTCAGTTTTGCCATGACTATGGTACTGGCACACCATTTTGGAACAAAACCCACACAGCTGAAACACTCCATCAGAGCATCTCACCAAAACCAGTCCTATTCGACAGCGCAAACTTAACGCTAATGAAACTAATCACCAAAAGAGAAGGCATCCTCACCCTTTACATAATTACAATCATCATCATGACACAACCTACAGTTCTAACTTCCATGATCACCTTTGCACACCTGCAAAGGCAATGGCACACCGGCCCCAGGTTAAACCGATGATACACAGACAGTGGGTTCAGCCTAAGTGGGCTTTATACAAATCTTCCAAGACCTCAAAAATAAATTTACAGTCGTCAGCAACACAATTTGATTCTGATCAGATTATTCAGAGAAAAACCTTTAACCCCCCCCCCCCCAAAAAAAAACAAAAAAACAAAACAAAAACAAACAGGCACCAACTGTGTAAAGGGAGTTTTACTTTTAGCATCATCAATCGTGAAACATACCACAAGGAACAGTGACCATATTATAACGAGGCATATTGTAAAGTACAACAAATTGCACTCCCGTTGAATTCAAAGGTAAACAAATAACAATAATTGTAAAAATGAGGTGAATCTATGCAACCCACTTCTATGCCTTTCCAAAATATTATCGCAGTATCATCAGCAATTATTTACAGCAAATATACATTCATTTACACACAAAAACGAAAGTTTTGCATTAAATATATATTCCCAACATGATGAAAGTAAGTTGTCAGTTATCAAGGACAGAAAAAAATCTGAGCCAAAAAAAAAGTTTCTTCTGTATAACACATTGCAGATTTTCCCCTCAAAATTACAACTCAATGCAATTTAAACTGTTTACACATCGCCTGAAAAAAAATCAACAACTGACCTTTGAGAAAAGCAATACAGTGCTCCAACACCACTGACTAGGCAACATAATTATAATGATTTGTAAACTCACTGGTGTCAGCTGAAAAGAAAATTCATCTATAATGGCCGTAATTTATTATAGTTTTGCTCCTGCAACATTCTGACGCGACGATGAGCTAAGTTTCTGACCATTTATATTTCTAAATTTGCCCTGATGCAGTATACTGGCAAACAAAAGGAAGGATGAAACAGTTTCTGATCACTTGTATTTCTAAATTTGCCCTGATGCAGTATACTGGCAAACAAAAGGAAAGATAAAACAGATCTCATGTATTTGAAATATATTCATAACAATATGGACAAAATGTTGGCCAACAATACACCCACTCCCCCATGCAAAACAGCAAGTCCCAAAGACGAGTCACTAAAAATATATATTATGACCCTGTTCAAAACTGAAGAATGACGATGAATTCAATCCTTGTAACCAGATGCGTGATGAAAGAAAAAACAAAAACAAAAAAACAGCTGATCTTTTTGTCTGGAAACGGTGTACTCATCTGCAGATTTGTCAAACTTTCAAGACACTAAACAGTCTTCCTCACTCCTCTATTTTTTACTCACAAAGAAAACCAGCAACATTTCACAATACTGGTCCAAATGGACCGTAAAGTCTAACTCCTGTTCTATGATTTCCCCCACGCATGTATGGTATAACTATAAATAACAAACTGAAAATGGCTCTGTAAAATATTCACTGTCTTCTCCTGTCCGTAGCTCCCTGTTCACACCATGGATCGCTGTTCCACACCCCAGTGCATGCGTGAGTGCATGGGTGCGAGACAGAGCCACTAAAGTAAAACAGCAAGCTTGAACCCCGCCCCCCTTCCCCCCCCCCCCAAAAAAAAATTTTTTTTTTTAAGTAATCCATAACTCAGAAAAACAAAGTGTACTGATGAAAAAAAAAAAAAAAAAAAAACCAGCAAAAAACAGTAATATTTGCAGATACTTGACTCACAAATCCACACGGTAATGACATTTGCAGACAAAAAGACAGCAGCCGAGGGATCATCCGTGGTCCATGTTCTCTCTTTGAATTGCGCATATCGTAGCTGTACAGTATACACACTTCCGTCCCTAGTGTACAGATGGTCCAGGTGGAGGTGGATTGGAGCCACTCCCCTGGAAAAAAAAAAGGAAAAACCTTTTAAAGAGGTCACTAAAAAAAAATGGCGCCATCATCAACTATCACTGTGCAAGAAGGCAAATGTGCTTCCTACACAATAATTCTGAAACGTTTGCTTAAAACCCCCATTGCTACCAATACCATCTCTAGGCTCAAAGATCATTCTGAACTGTTTTGGTGCCAAGTGGTGTTGAGCACCACACTACTATTATAGTAAGACACATGCACGAAAATACATGGAGCCAAAACGCAATAGCCAGTGGCACTGCTGCCCTCGACAACTGACAAAGACGACGGACGTAGCATACAGACAGCTGAGTTTTCTCTGTTTGCACGGTCATCAAACATCTGTGTGTTTCATTTGGAGCCCTACTACAGTGAAGTCCGGATGTAGTGATAGCCCTCGGGACCAAATTTTTTTATCACTACATCCGGACAATTACTACATCCGGATGTCCGGTTATACTTATAGTGATATTTTTGTAGGTTTTATCACTACATCCGGACGTCCGGTTATAGTGATATTTTTGGAGGTTTTATCACTACATCCGGCCAATCGCTTGTAGTTGTAGTGATATCTTCAAAGCTTTTATTGCCACATGCGGCGGCACATTTGGTAAACTAACCTCAAGGCAGTAATAAGGTGATTTTGGAACCACTATTGATTTCGTTTTGTGACGTTTCTTCTGTCGTCTTTGTCAGGCTTGCAAATGTCCTGTGTTAACCTACCCCCGTCCTAGCAGTTCAACAGCCGGTGTGTGTGTGTGTGTGTGTGTGTGTGTGTGTGTGTGTGTGTGTGTGTGTGTGTGTGTGTGTGCGTGTTTTAGAGAGAGAGAGAGAGAGAGAGAAGGGCCACTTAGAAATACGGGTTAAATGAAAAATTTTTTAGGAATGAAATTTAGTCTTTAATCAGTAACAAATGAAAAAATAAAAATGTACACATGTACAAGTAAATACTTCCTTTTAACGCAAACACTATCCAATTCTTTGAATTGAAACTTCAAACACAGGCTAAAAGATACAACATGGGTAAGCACATTGCGTTGCTGGCGTTTGCTCGCCATTTTGGTAAAGGGAGATTACTCTCGAACATTATCACTACAGCCGGACTTTAGCTTCCCCGGGACTTGAAAATAGTATCACTACAAGCGGACTATCACTATATCCGGCCTGAAAAATATCACTACAACCGGACTAAGTTAACAAAGAACATGAACAACTGGGACCGGGACCAAGAAATTCTATTACTACAGCCGGACTATCACTACATGGGTCTATCACTACAGCCGGACTTCACTGTAATTTCTACTCAGGGCAAAGAATTTTTCCTTCTCATATGTGGCACCGTTCATTCGGGCTGATCGTCGGGGGTTGTCTCCAGGTATTCTGGCTTCCTCCCCCTCTGCTTAAAAATTGGAAATGTTCAGCCCACCAAATTTGAAATTAAATTCCGAAACTTAAATAGCCGAGCTGACCCTTCGCACCATGTGATCGTAATGTGTTTAAATGTCCAGTGTGTGAGAGATTGCGTGTGATTCACGTGAGTGTGCATGTTGGGTTCAGTTCACGGCGCTTTGACCCAATTCATGAAACTGGGTAAAGCACCTATACAATACTCATTATTATTATTATTAAGAAAAGCTATTTCAACCCCTTTGATCCTGACCTTGTAGTTGTACTTTTTTGTAGAAGGTCAAATACAACCCCTCTTGTGCTAAATGACTGCATCAAACTACCAAGTACCAGAACAAAGGGCTCAAACATCACACTTACGCCTGGGCCTGATGGCTTTTGGTCTCCGCGCTCACGGAGGCTAGGAGGTCGCAAGAGAAAAAGGGCCGTGGCAACCACCAGCCATCCAATCATCATCATCATCACTGTGCTCATTCCGCCATCAGGGGCATTCTGACCTGGCACTGTGATCAACAAAGGAAGTCGGTCAGTACATGTAATAAATGCAGCATGTGTTGTGGCAGATTCTGGCAAGAAACGCCTGACAAAAAGAAAAGAAAAGAAAAAATGAGAGAGAGAAGGAACATCAACAACAAAATCAAGACAGGATTTACTGCGTTAAGAAGTTTCAATACATTAAAGAGTACACTGAAGGGTTGCAGAACTTTGCACTTTGTGCATACAAGCTTTACAACTGATCAACAGGGATACCAAAGTCTGTATGAAAGTGAAAAGTTCTACATGTATGTACATATATTATAAACACTAATGTGGTATTTCAATATATAGCAGCAAGAAAAGTCAGCAATTTAATCGATCATGCACTTACAATCTGTGTAGCACTCTGTGTCTGTGCAGGTGTTCTGAGAATTCCTTAGCTGCAAAACACACACAGAGAAAGCAGAACGATAAAAATTGACATTACTGCACGATTCAAAACAAACTGAAAAATACATACATGTATGACTGGGAGTAGGAAAACACCCCAGTGATAAGACAGAAAATACTTCAAGGAAAGTACATCTTTGCTGTGAAATTTTGGTGACACTTGCTTTGGGGAATTTCCAGAAGCAGCATACAAATTACAATACTATATTAGTATATATATATATAGACTATATAGATCTATGCATAACTATAAGTAAAGTTACACCAAACCCCTGTGCTGACAAATACAGCTGTATATATATATATATATGTATATATATGTATGTGTATTCTACAATCCCCCCCCCCCCCACACACACACACAGTGTTCCCTGTGAGTGTGATTCGAAAATTTACAAGGGTCCTAGGTACCATAGATCTCTCCATAGTTTTGAGTGTCATATTTTTTTATTTTTTTATTTTTTTAAATTTTGAGGGTCCATGGTCTTTTGGTATAAAAAGTCTAAAAGTTAAATTAAAACCATTCGTTGGTGTTTACCAATATTCAAGTAAGAGAGATGTATGCGAATTGTACCATGCCAGCCTTTGCGATTCGGCAAGGCGAGGAACCCGTGCGCTTACCAAATAAAGCATTATGATTGGGCAAAAAGTGTCCCAGAGTGCTTAAGCCATCTGTCTGTTTATAAATGCACGATGACTCAGTGGAAATGCGCTGCTGCAAGTGTCCGCTGCTAGTTTATTCATCAAGTTTCTGGGACAGTGTAGGGAAAATACTGTTTGTCACGGCGAGACCAAACACGTGCGTCCCTTGTGACGCACTGCTCTCAAATTTGTATGTCAGTTTAAGAGTTTTGTGTGTACAAATATCAGACCTGCCTACCCACCAAACATGACATGAGTAGTGCCAAAAACCAAACGAGTAGGTTCCTGGCCAAATGAGTAGTCCTAATGTATCCCAACCGAAATGTGCCAGCTTGTTGCTTAAGCTACAAATCAACTATTCTATTCTTTGGCTTGCTTGATTCGACTGGTTACAGCGTACTACCATAGTATCTCAGTATGTTTTTTTGTTGTTGTTGTTGTTTTTTTAAGCCAAATTTGTTTCTACCGGGTATTTATACATCGTTAAACTTTGAATGAGGCTCGTTCAAAAAGCTGGATTGGGCTATGGCCTTGACCTTGACTCAAAGTCACAGAATACAGGTATGTCAGTAAAGTTGTTGTCAATGTCTATCATCATGCAAAGTTTGATGTCTCTGGCTTTTCTAGAATCGAAAAAGTCCATAATCTTTTGAACTTTCACTTTTTTCGGTGGCATTATTCGTCACAGAGAAAGCAAATCCGATCGGCAACAAGAGCACCGACCCTAAAATCTTTCATCCATAGTTTCGAGCGCAGAAGTGGAAAAAGATGGGGCACGTTCACTATGCGCGAGTGGCTGTAGTAGCCGCCGATCTGCAGCAGTAGACGGTAATAACGCCTACGAGCGTTAAACAGAACCAAAAACAGAACCGAACTGAACGCGGCCAAGGCAAGGGAGAACACTCACTCGATCACAAGAAGCCTATAGGCGTACGCACAGTAGTGCAGAGGTAGTGCGTCAAGCTAAGCACAGATTGCGTTCATAATGCTTCAACGTACCCCCTTGAATTTTTTTTTAGGACGTAAATTTTTACTTCAGTGCGTAAATTACCCACAGACGCACAGTTTAGGGAGCCCTGATTGGCGCGAGCAAAAGTTCAGATCAGATTTGACTAACCGCTAAATTACGTAGATTTAGGAAAAAATTGTGTAGTGGGGCAATTAAATGCGTAGTTGCATAGTAAGCCTAAAATTACTTAGTTTTCTATGGTCAATGCATACTGTAGGCAGGTCTGAAATATGCATGCCTGTGCGTAATCGGGAGCACGACACAAACATGTAGGATACAATAGTGAATACACCAACATGGTTGTACAGGTGGCCTTACCAGATTGATAAGACGCTGCATGGCACTTTCATGGTTCCATATACACTCACAGGGGTCGAAGTCAGACATCTTGTCAGTGGACTGGACAGTAAGAGAGCTGAAAAGAAAGAAAAGAGCCTGTAGTGCTAAAGCTCTTTTTTTTTTTTTAAAAGCATACATGTGTGAAAATTCATACCATTTTTTTTTATCTTATAAAAGTCACCGTTTTCCTTTGTTTTTCTGAGGTAACCATTTCCGGGTACGTTGTAATTATATTTTAGCTTCTGCATTGGTACACCACAGACTAGTTCAGTTTGAAGTGGCTACAGGGTATCAGAGTGTTTTTTGTCAAATCACTCATATGCCATTAAAAAAATATTTCCAAGGACCACAAAAGAAACTGATTCCAGCTTCACCCTAAACCTACTGATCACTTTGACTTCTTAGTTCTAGTTCTACTCTAATCCTAAACCTCATTGTTTGGAGTCCTACTAATTACCAAAAACACCTGAAAACAAGGCTAAGCATAGTAATATGAATCATTTGATGGTGTAGGTTGAAGGAGGTTTACTAGGGTTAGTAACTTGGTTTAAATAGGTTTACCACAGTTGGAAGTCAAAACCACAGAGTTTCATGCTTAGGGATGATACTGGGTTTGGAATAAAAATCACACATGGTGAAAACAAACACCTAAAACATGTCTGGCCTTTTCCGAAATAAACACATACATGTACCAAACCAAACCCGAAACTGACCCCTAACCCTAAACGGTAGTAAACTTAACTGATTCTGATCGACTTAGCCCTAAACCTCATTCAACCTATGTTACTAACTGTAAACTTCTACCATATTACTTGTATCAGTGATATTACTGTAGCTGGCCACAGTCAGCCTTGTTTTGGGTTGTTTTCAGCAATTAGCGACTCCACTCCTATCAATCAAACGTGATGAGCCCCCAGAAGTCAGCCAATCACGTCCCATGGCATAATGAGCACAACACATGGCACTATAATGCGTGAAGCACATGTAGTTTAATATTCATGACCAAAACATGGAAAGAAAGCGCAAGTCCATTACAATCAACTGAGGAAAAAGACCATAACGTCAATCACTTTCATTCTGTAATCACCCCTTTTACCAATGACAATGACGCCATGGACGTACTGTATTTTGTCAATGATACATGGCAGAGTAAAGGAGTCTGGGTTTGCCGAGTGGAGTCAGTATTAGTACGGGTCCTACTAATTACCGAAAACAACTCTTAATACAGGTAGAAGTTAGAACGCAGTTAAAACATAGAAATAACAACACACAAACATGATTAAAGGTGAAAAAAGAGGCCTTAAAAAAGCTAAACGAAAAAAGAGGATACTGCAGAAAACGATAACCAGTCCGGACCAGAGTCGCTTCCCTTGGGAGACATGTAAACATGTTCATTTCGTCCAGTTCTCTTGGAGTGAATAAGTACTTTTTTCCTTTTAACTTGTTTAAGGCCTCTTTTTTCACCTTTAATCATGTTTGTGTGTTGTTATTTCTATGTTTTAACCGCGTTCTATCCGTATTAAGAGTTGTTTTCGGTCGTTTCGTTGTTTTCGGTAATTAGTAGGACCGCACTAGTATGGCCCCCATTCTACTAGTACTAGTACGTAGGTCACTCATTCTGATCTAATTCTCATTCAACGTAAATTTCTACAAGCAAACCGAACGAACAACCAAAAACCTTGGTAACTTAACCTCAATCTCCTTGAGTCTAAGTTACTAACTCCAAATCTCAGTCGATTTAGGATCCAAACCTCTTTGACTTTGTTCAGGTACATGTATTTCCGGCAATCAGCTGGACCCCAAATTTACCCATACTGTCAGTTAGAAACAACCATGCACAACTCCCTTGTCTATTAAACCGCTATCGCTTTCAGATATGCTGAGATACAGTACATGCTTCATCTGCAAACCATATTCTGAAACAAGATCACGAGATGGCGAAAGACAGTATTGCAAATCCTGCAAAATGGCAAGTTTTACTTGCCATGAAAAGCCGTTCCCCGCCACTTGTGCGTTCGATCACGTAATTCGGATACTCACCTGCGCAAACTACACCACAAGAAAAGGAAACTAACTTACCTTACGAATGCAATTTTACTGAAAGGAGATTTTTTTTTTTTTTTTTTTTGCAATCTGATGATCACCTCGACAGCTTGAAAACACCACACAATCAACGAGACACGTCAGGTTAACCTAAGAGAGAACCCGTATGAAAACTCCAACAGCAGCTGCTTCCGGGTCAAATAGGATGAGTCTCTCCTCGGATAACTAGATCACAGTGCACAGCCCACGCGTAATACTAAACATCATAAGTACAAACGTGAAGTCGAAAGATCTCAAATGCCTGTGACACTAGAGAGCTGTTCGGAATCGGAATGCCCGTGACTATGGTACTTGCCCGGATCGCTGTCTTACGACGTAAGCTTACTTGGCTTCCCCTCTAATCCAGGATGTGACTTCCCCGGTGACTCATGGGTTGCCCGAACTAACCACGTACCTGTAAACCTGTACCTGTGTGTGTGTGTGTGTGTGTGTGTGTGTGTGTGTGCAAGATCTCTTCTGCTATGAGTGGAAGCAGCTGACTTGCCTTAGTAAAGTTCCGCACGGGTGTCTGAAGGCCGTGACTGATATGGACGTCACGGTGCTTGACCTAATCGCATCGGTACATGTTAACCGGTTAGCACGTGGACTGCAACGTGAGCAGACTCAATTTTAGAAAGTCTTTATTTTAAACCTTTAACAAAAATGCAGATGTCACTGACTGCAAGTGGACGCATGTACCTGCTTTTACAACAAATTCTCTCTCTCACACACACACACACACACACACACACACAAACACAGAGAAAAATTTATTTTCAAATTTCCAAGGGAACAAAACAACCACAACAATAAACTTCACAATGTGTTAACACCAATATTAGAAAACAACACGACCAATCAACCATACGCAAGAACATGTAACAATACAGTGATATAAAACCAGTCAAATATGCAGGGCTGCTTGATGGGAGAGGGGAGGTGGTGCCCCCCCCCCCCCCCCCCAAAAAAAAAAAAAGCAAGAAAAAAAAAAGAGCAGATATGTGTAAACAGCAGTGTTTAGACACACTGGTTGCTGAAGCCCTGTCCCCCCACCCCTGGTAAAAATCAAAATTGAGTCTGTTTTCCCCCTGAGGGAGAGAGCAGGAAGAGGGGTAGGGCTGGGGGGGGAGGGGGGTAGGGAAAGGGGGGGGGCAAGTCCATGGCTTTGTCCCCCCTCTTGCCATAGTCACCTGATTTTTCAGGGGGGGCAAAAAGATACTCTTGCCCCACCTGCTTGGGTACAGGGGGGCCAGCTGCCCCCCCCCCTGCCCACCCGGTTCCGGCGCCCCTGTAGCCAGACTGGTCTAGTCAGATACCTGGAACATAGGATGCTCCCCTCTCCCCTACAACCTCCGCTGTAACTTTCTCTCTTTTCTTGCAAATCCCTCAAGATGCAAGAATAATCAGTACCTGTATACATGTATGTTGACTGCAGCCGACTAGTAGTAATACAGGAAGAGGAAGCATTAAATGCACTGCGACAAATCTCACACTGAAAAAGGCCTTACACCAGTGTGTGATCGCATGTGGTACTCAAGGTAAGAGCGCTGTTTGAAAAACGCTCCACAAATAGGGCATGTATTCCCCCTCTCGTCTTTGTGTGAAACCATATGCACCTTCAGCGAGATGTAATCTGCAAATGAAGATGAACAGGCAGAACATTTAAATGGCCTCACCCCAGAATGAGTTCGCAGATGCACAGTCAGGTGACTTCGAAATGCAAACAGCATTCCACAGGCATCACACTTAAATGGTTTCTCCCCTGTGTGCGTCCGCAAATGTGCCCTCAGATCATGAGACCGCATGTATGTAACCCCACAGAAGTTACAGAGGAATGGTCGTGTCTTATCAGTTTTATCATGTTTGTGAGTTAACAAATGCTGTTTCAAGTCATCAGGGCAAGTAAATGTAGCAACACAAATTCCACAAAACTGGCTTTGTTCATCTGATGGAGCAGACCTACTTGATTGTGTTCTAATTTGAGTGTCACCTGGCAGACAGTCATCATTCTGGGATGGTACCGGCAATGCAACAATTTGTCCAGAGTTTGCAAATGATTCTCCTGAGACTGAATTAGCAGCTTTGGAGCAGGCGGCACCTTTGGGTAGCTCATGCTGAGTGTTAAGATTAATGGTGTCTCCAGGTTCGGCCGTTTCACACACACCAGAGGAAGCAGGTGCACTGGTTTTGTCATTATCATCACATTCATAAGCAGATCCATTCTCTTTATGGTGGGACACATGGTCCACACCTGATTTGGAAGCTGTGCCTGTTGGAAGCTGTTGTGATTTCGGCTTGGCATGCGGAACTTCCTGGTAAGCATGTATAGTGCTCATGTGCGTTCTCATTCTGCATTTCATGGGGTATGTTTTATAACAAACCTGACATTTGTACCTGTTACTGTCAACTCCAAAGTGCGTTCTCATGTGTTTTATTAACAGAGCACTGCGAGTGAAACACTGACCACATGCCCCACAAGCAAAAGGTTTTTCACCTGTATGTGTCCTCATATGAATCAGCAGCTCAGAAATGTTGACAAAAGAAGACCCACAGCGTTCACATACAAAAGGTCTCTCACTTGTGTGTATCTGACTGTGGGTCTTCAATGATTCACGAGATGGAAAAACTTTTCCACACACCTCACACTGAAAAGGCGATTCACCAGCGTGCGACTGCATGTGGCGCTTGAGATGATGGGGTTGTCTGAAATATGCTCCACAAACATTGCACGGAATCCCTCGCTCTTCTCTGTGTAAAAGCATGTGCCCTTTCAGCAAGTTGTAATCCACAAATGAAGCTGAGCAGGTGGTGCATTTAAAAGGTTTTACCCCAGAGTGCGTTCGCAGGTGCACTGTGAGCTGACTACGCCAAGAAAAAGATGCCCTACATGTAGCGCACTTAAAAGGCTTCTCTCCTGTGTGTAACCGCAAATGTGCAGTCAAATCTTGAGAACGTGAGTATGAAACTCTACAGAACTTGCACAGGAATGGTCCTGTCTCCTGTTTATGACTTAACATGTGCTCTTTCAGGCCATCGGTACATCTGAGCGTAGCACCACAAACACCACACAGATAATGCTGGTCACCTGTTCCAGTGGATCTGCCTAACTGTACATCACTGCAGGTGCCAATTTTCACTGCAGCAATACAGTTATCCTGTGATTTCATGTTTTGATTTTCAGTCATAACATTGTCGCAGTCACTAGGTATGTTCAGTGCATGTACACCAAACCGTCCCAAATTTGTGCATGATGGATAATTTGTTTCAGCACTAGCAGTGCCACTACCGCCTCCCCGGTCATTTTCTGATGTAAACTCTGGTGCATGTCTCATCTCCATATCCATAGCGTGTTCATAGGTATCCAGCTCAGGCTCAGTCTTCGTCTCAGGTTTGTAATCAGCATCTGAGTGAAGGTCAGACTCCATGCTCATGTTCAGTGCAGAGGAAAACGTGGAATAATCGCTGGAACCAGGTTCCTTCTTAATGTGATCGGGCTGTAGAAGACCACTGTACTGATCAGCAAAAGCACTCGTTTTCCCAGAACTGACAATGTCTGCGTTACATGCGAAGCTGGCATCAACCTCACTTTTTCCCAGTTTAGCAGCAGACTTCATGTCACAGAATGCAGCAGTGTCATTTCATGAGGCTGTGTCTGTATGGTTGAAACTGATGATGTTCATCTTTCTTCACTGACACTGAGTGCAAGCTACACACTTGTTGCTGATCATGCTGAAGCTCTCTTCACTTTTCCCTGCTCTAGCGTCCCCTGAAATGCACAAATCAGTGCTGTAATAAATGATTATCTCTTGGTGTCTATCACACAGAAAACAGTGGAGCTGATAAAAGCATACTTTTATAAGCAAATAAAAGCGACACAAAAGGGACAGAAACCACTTAACTTTGACAAAGGACGGCACAGGTCGACGTTTCGGCTTACGCCTTCTTCTTCTTTGTTTATGTCCTGAAGAAGGCGTAAGCCGAAACGTCGACCTGTGCCGTCCTTTGTCAAAGTTAAGTGGTTTCTGTCCCTTTTGTGTCGCTTTTATTTGCTTAACTTGTAACCACTTCGCAGTCATTACCGTTTCCGTTCATACTTTTATAGTCCTAAGTCTGCATATTGTCAATGAGAAAAGTATCTGTAACTGCAGACATAGAGTGCGAAACAAGAATGCGTGTGTGTGTGGTCTGTTGTGTGTGTGTGTGTGTGTGTGTGTGTGGTCAAGTTTTGTGTGTGCCAGTCTGTTTGCATAATTCATGCCTGTGGCAGTACTGGCACAGTGTGTGCGTGTGTGTGTATTTTCCACTGCGTACATACCGCTATTCTGCGTCGTCATCGGCTCAAACATTCACAGGACCTGCTCGAAAACAGCCTCTGCAAATAATCAGTAGGGATGCTGCCACGAGTAGGATCAAAGCGTTATAGACTTATATATATATATATATATATATATACCAATCAACCGGAAAACGTCGATAGACTGAAAAATATGCAAACTAATCTAAAAAGGCCGATTTTCTCAGAGATTTCAATTCCACAAGAATAATATGTAATGCAAATGTTTACAGTTATAACAAATTCTTCTGGTTGATCCGTGTGTGAAATATTTTGGACTCTAGATATGTATTTCCTTGCGGTGAATCGATGGTATTTGGCAAATTATAGTTACTTCCCCTGCATGGTACTCTCCACTGATTGAATATCCTGCCTCCCGTAATTTAGTAATTATCCGCCTGCAGACGTAATCGTTTTTCCTTTTCTGTAAAGGTTCAACAGAGGCTTCTCATTGGAATCAAGGTAAGCACAAATGTTGATGTGCATAATGTGTACTACTGTTGAGGGCAAGCGATTATCAGGCTGGAAAGGTACCGACGTGACCGACGTAAAACAGTAGTCCGCTGATGGCAGAGGTCAGTGCGTAGTTGGCTGGTTAGTAAATGAGGGGTCTGTGGTAGTGGTTGTCTTGGTAGTAGTACGTGTACGTATTTGTTGTGGAATGTAAAACCTTGGCTGCTTGATGCAGGAAAACATGGCCAGTGACTTGTGAAAGGGATTGCCAGCAGTCTCTGTCGTTCCACTTCTGCATGGTGCAGGGGTTATGAAAGCTGAAAAATCTTGCTAGTCCTTCGGGCTAGCAAGATTTTAAACCAACTAGCCCGAAACCATTTCCACTAGCCCCAAAATACATTTTGTCAAATATAGACCTATTCGTAAATAAAAAAAAAGATTCACAACACTTTGATAACTGTTATAACACGCGGTCGCCATGAAGGGGTTTCCCGATGTCTGAGATGCGCACGCGCGGCGCGCTTCGGGGAGAAACCGCTCTGCACTCACTGAGGTTTTTCCGGAGAGTTGTAGCAAGTGGCTCGCGCTAAAAATAGTTACTCTCACCCCAGCGTCACAACAGAAACAGAGAGAGAGACAGAGGGGCTCGCTGACAGTACCTCGTGCATTCAGCTCTGTGAAAATAGAGTAAGCTTTGCCTCGTAATCTCAACTAGTCCGGCGGGCCAGTGGTAAAACACTTCAACTAGCCCGACGGTATTTTCACTAGTCTGTGGGCTGTCGGAGGAGTCTTTTCATAATCCCTGATGGTGGAGGTGAAACATCAAATACAAATATTGACTTCTTCACTTGCCTACAAACCCTAGTTCCCTACAAAAACTATTTTAGTCCATGTATTGTGCTTAAGTAAGCCCTTTCAAACTTTCATGTGTAGTAACAGGGGCGCCGGAACCAGGGGGGGCAGCTGCCCCCCCCCCCTGTCCCCAAGCAGGGGGGCCAAGAGTATCTTTTTGCCCCCTGTGGAAAATCAGGTGACTATGGCAAGAGGGGGGGGGGGGCAAAGCCATGGTCTTGTCCCCCTCCCTTCCCCTACCCCCCCTCCCCCTACCCCTCTTCCTGCTCTCTCCCTTATCCCACCCAAGAGAGAACTCAGTTTAGCCGCTTTTCACTTTCTCCGGGCAACGTCCTTCCTTTCACTGCAGGGCTTGTGTTAACGCACAAACTGTGCGTATTGACACACAGAAATCACAAAATGACGCAGAGAAAAAATCGCTGGAGGTTTTACTGACGCACAAATTTTAAAATTTTGGAGCAGGAATGCGTCGCGTGATAATCAAATTTGATAGCATGACGCACAGTTTTCACAGTTTCAGTTTCAATCTTCGGCAATCGATCGTCAGAGCAGTCGCCACAGACGCTCTGAAATGTACGGCGTTTATGTCTGTTAAGAGTAGCTCCCCTTTCCAAGGGAAATAACGCCCACCGATTTTGTGGCTCTACCAAAAGTCCGCCACGCAAAGTCGCAATGTTGCTTTTACGTTGGATCAAACGGACAGTTACACGCAATCGTGCCAATGCAGGTGATGAAATTATCGAGGAGCAGCCTAGCATTATTAGGAATAGTGATGGACCAACACCGACAAGCAGTTCTACGTGCGGGAAGAGACCAAGCCCATCGTCTGAGACAGGACCGTCACCTACAACAAAACCGAAAGTAGCTCGTTCCCTCAACTATGAATGTTTTTTTTCGTGGCTACGTTTCGTACCCTCACAAAAAAATGATTTGTGAAATATGCACTGAAGCAGCAACGACAGACAAGGGCCGGCGAAAAAAACTGTGAAAGCTGTGCGTCATGGCAGTGCTACTGAGTTGACATCAGATGTCTTTCCAGGAAAGGTGTAAAATCATCAGTCAGAACTAAGAAAGAATTCACCTTAACAAGCAGAATTGAAATACTACTTTCTTTTTCAACAGTCTCTCTCTCTCTCTCTCTCACACACACACACACACACACACAGTGTATCAGTATCAGAAAAATAATAGTTTAACTTTTACTTTTCATTGTCAACAGGTAGACAGACTCATAATGTTCACCCAAAACAATATTTGGAATTAATTTTTTCCAGTGCAACTCTCGATTATCACTTATATGTTTTTGAAGAAGTTCATTGCCGACACCAGTGACGCAATGCATTGATTTTCAAGCTGGAGGTTAGGCTGACCCTCAGATTTTTCTGCTGGAAGTCATGTTGACCCTCAGAAAAAAAATCTACCACAAGCCCTGCACTGGCTCTGGCGTTTTCCCCCTCTGACATTCTGCCCGCCCTCCCCCCAACATCTTCCGGCGCCCCTGAGTAAGGTTCTCTTTCATTTCCCTGAAGTGTGTTTACACTTACAGACTGATTTGCAAGGGGAAAAGATTTATGGTGGACTCAAATTGCCCTGAACTGTTGAAGTACTATGCCAGTGTGCATTCACTTGCTTGTAGTTGTATGATAGTTATTGATAAGTGGATTGCTCTGAATTAGTGTCATTACCAATTTGTTTTATAATTTTCAGAGTTGGGGTCCCACTCAGCACAATGGCCTCAGATAGGCCATCCAGTCAAGAACTTCCAGATGGTTAGTGGTATGCAGCAGTAACACCAGAAAACCAGCAATGGAGCAGCCATCTGATGGGGTTGACCCCATGCCGGGGAGTAGTGGCAGTGATGCAGTAAAGTTTAGCCAGTCACCAGCACGTCCCAGGACATCATCCGATGAGTCTGACAAAGGCATTCCGGCTTTTTATGTTGGGGACTTGGCGGAATATCTAGATGACAGGGTAATAATCAGTCATATAAGTCAATTTGTCATAATTTTTTGTGACCTTTCAGTGATGTGGCCAGCTCGGAGACCGGATGGGACAAAATGTCCTGAAGCCAAACACTGGATAGCACATTTTCAAAAAATTAATGGGACATGGAAACGTCAAAAAAATAAAAAAATAAAGTTAAATTATTGTTCTAATTTAATACAACTTTTAAATAATAACAGAACAAGATGTCATATGAACCAGGAGTTTTTAATAGACACCATTGACAAACTGATCTCATTATCTAATCGAGACTTCAAAATGGCAGAACAATATTGAATAAAATGAAGAATTTGTTGTTATAAACTGATTGTTTCAAATAAATTTAAAATAAAAAGACAACACTGTTAGAAAAGAGAATGTATTCATGAGTGTGTTAGAAGGGTCTCTTTCTCAGTTCTCTGTTTTACCACATTCACCCCTACTGACACCTGCTGTCCGTACATGCTAAAAGCATGGACAGCAGGCATCATCAGAGGTAAATGAGCTGAAGTGCCCCTGTGTCTGTTTCTCTCCCTTAGTTCACTGAAACACGTGACGCCTATGAATCCATTAACCCTCTCAGATCCGAGCACACATTTCTGACACAGGACTTCCTTTTGTCGGTAATGTGTTCTACGACGGGAAAGGGCTAAAGACTTTCAGCTTCTCTCATTTCACCCCTTGACTGCCAGGGCATGGAACTGGCCATGCATTTGCATGGCCACTACCCTGCCTTGGCAGTCAAAGAGTTAATCAGCAAGTCTCTGTGGCCATAGAGATCCACTGGGGCAAGAGTTGAAGCAGCCAAACAACAATTCAGGAAGAAGAGCCTGTGCGGGTCTCCAACTGTGATGCCGATGTTTTTGATTTGAACAACCTCCCCTCTCTCTTTTGTTTCCATCGCTTCACAATGCCCTTGCCGCTTGTAATATTGCATGCTCCTCTCGGGTAAGCTGCATTTTTTCAGCTTGCATCCAATTTTGTACCTGCATCGACGTCTGCAGAGTCCGAGAGCGCGAACTTAGGGAGATTCCCCCAGCCCCTTGTGAACGAGTTTTTGGCTACACCATCATTCATGCACACACTGCAAAACATGGTCTGCGTTTCTTCATTGTAAACCAACCATGGAAATACTTTGAACCAACTGGATACTAGTTGTCGAGCGGGGGGCTTGGTACTTTCGTTTTCAACATGTATTTTGATTTTGGGCTCATGCGATGGGGGACTAGGAGTGCCACTCGGTGCCTCCGAACTGAGAGGAAGCTCTTCACTACCCCCCTCCATCGGGTCGTCCGCGTTAGAAGCGCTTGCGGATTGAGAAACATTGCTCTTTTTGAACATAGCCGTCAAAAACGACTGACCTTTTCCGGGCCTGGGTCTTTTTTTTGGGGTGGGTGGGGGGGGGGGGGCATGGTGTATGAGATGGTAAACTTTTAGCACGGTCTCAAACACGCTTCTCAGTCGGCAGCAATGCGCAAATACAGATGACGTCACAGAAAAGTGAGCGCTTATGCCGGTAACGGAATTTGATTGGCTGAGCGGTTTCAGCTGACAACAAGAAGTTACTAAAAATAACAGTGACACAGTTTCGCCGCGAAGCCAGCTCAAAGATCTTGCCACACGCCGAATCTATGCTGCTTGCCATGAAACTCTAATGGCATGACCGAGCCAAACATAAATGAATGGGACAATGTCCGCCAGCATTGTGAATCAATGGGACAAATGTCCTAGCTGAGGTGCAAACGATGGGACATTTCCCATTTTGATCGGTCTATGTCCGATGTCCGAGCCCTGGCCACATCACTGACCTTTAAGCTTTTTTTTTTTTTTTTTCCTTTCTGTTTACCTTTTTGGCTCCCTTGTGTAACAATGGGAGTCTATGTAATAACCCTCCGTCGTCTGTCTGTCTGTCTGTCTGTGTGTGTGTGTGTGTGTGTGTGTGTGTGTGTGTGTGTCCAGAAAACTTTAACGTTGTCGTTTTCTCAGAAACTACAAAGAGCAGAGACACCAAACTTGGCACGCTGATAGACAACCACAAGACCTTTCAAAACATATCATTTTGAATGACCTTGACTCAAGGTCAAGGTCACTAACGCTGTCTGTTTGAAAAGTTTACATTGGCATTTTCACGGAATCTACAAAGACCAGAGGTTTGAAACTTTGCATGATGATAGACATTGATAAGAACTTTACAGATAGACATGTATTCAATGGCCTTGTGTCAAGGTCAAGGCCATACAAGCTATTTTTGTGAAACCTTAACATTGGCATTTTCTCAGAAATAACAAATAGCAGAGGCGCCAAACTTGGCGTGCTGATAGACAGTGAAAAGACCTATGCACACAAACCATTTTAAATGACCTTGACCCAAGGTCAAGGTCATTAAAGCAGTCGGGAAATTTTTACATTTGCATTTTTTCGGAATCTAGAAGAACCAGAAGCATCAAACTTTGCGTAATGATAGATATTGGCAACACCTTCACTGACATACCTGTGGTCAATGACTTTTAGTCAAGGTCAAGGCCATGCAGGCTGTTTTTGGGAAACCAGACCTGCCTACACTACACATTGACCATAGAAAACTAAGTAATTTTGGGCTTACTACGCAACTACGCATTTAATTGCCCCACTACACATTTTTCCCCCTAAATCTACGTAATTTAGCGGTTAGTGTTTCGTCAGATCCAATCTGAACTTCTGCTCGCCCTGATCCAGCTTTTTGAACGAGCCTCCTTCAAAGTTTAACGATGTAAAAATACCCAGTAGAAAGAAATTTGGCTAAAAAAAAACATTAGAAAAATACTGAGATACTATGGTACTGTAACCAGTCAAATCAAACAAGCCAAAGAATAGAATAGTTGATTTGTAGCTTAAGCAACAAACTGGCACATTTCGGTTGGGATACGTTAGGACTACTCATTTGGCCAGGAAACTACTCGTTTGGTTTTTGGCACTACTCATGTCATGTTTGGTGGGTAGGCAGGTCTGGGAAACTTTAACCTTGGCTTTTTCTCTGAAACAACAAACAGTTGAGGCAACAAACAAGGCATGATGATAGACCGCAATGAGACCTACCTTTTTGACTGAAGGTCAAGGTCATTAAAGCTGTCTGTTGTGAATTTTAACATTACCGTTTTCAGAGGAACTACAAATACTAGAGGCGTCAAACTTTGCATAATAATAGACATTGATGTGATCTCATTTTAATGACCTTGACCCAAGGTCAAGGCCATACAAACTGTTTGGGGGAAATTGTAATATTGCCAGGAACTCGGAACGCCAGAGACACTTTACTTGCCATGATGATAGATAGTGATAAGAGCTTTACAAACATACACTTGTGAATGACCTTGACCCTTGTCACAAGGGAGCCATGGAGGCTTTTGCCTTTCTAGTTTTCCTACTAAAATATCCCCCTCTGGGAATTCTGGTTACTGCCTGTGACTAGTAGTAATCGGTGTCACTACTCGTACAGTGTTCCTTATTTTGCATAATATATGTATGTGTGTTGTTTACACCAAGATTTCAGAATCTGACACAGAGATTTTGAGGCTGTATTTCACTGATTTTACAAAATGACCCTCTGAATTTGACAGAGATGGTAGAACTAGAAGTGACCTTCAGTTTTGAAACTACATGTAGCTGTAAGGAAAACTGGTGTGTCTACGAGAACTTGTACCATAGCTGATTACATTGTGCTTGCTATAGACAGATATTCAAAGCAAGGGTTTATTGTGAATGAATCTGGTGGTTTTGGTTCAGAAGTCGGGAAGCTGCTTCCATCTTCAACTTGTTCAAGAGATTGGGAGTCGAACTGAGATGCACTGCTTTGAGTTAGTCCTGCTTGTGTACTTGCTTGTTTGTTTGCTCTTTGCCCTCTATTAGTCATGGTTTGCAAAATTGTCTTAAATGTCTTACATGACAAGCTTGGAGGAGCTAATTTCTCCCACAGCGGCCGTTCCCTTTCTGTTTGTAAATTCTATGCTTGCTTGATTGTTTGTTCTTTGGCCTCCATTATAAATGATGGTTTGTAAAAGTTTACATGTCTTACATTACAAGCTTGGAGGAGCTTTCCCTTACATCACAGGCCCCATTGGCTCGCCTTCACGCGGCGGGGCTGATTTCGCCAAGCTTGCCCACCCCTTTTGCTCTTTCTTTACTCTTATTTCTGCCTCCCTCGGTCCATTCACCTGTCTTTTGCTCTCTTAAAATCTCCTCCGGGGGGAGGTCAGTAAGCGGGTGTCTGCTGACCCTTGGTCCAGTGAGACATTTGAGGGTCATTTCTGAAGGCCGACTTCACTGGATTCCCCCCACCTGGTCTTCAGCCTGGCGGGCTTTGTTCGCAGCGCCCTGCTGGTGCTGCTGAACACCTGTCACGTTGAAGACCTTCACAACGCACCCCTCTCTGGTGCGTTGTTTTCCCGAACCGCCTCACGGCGGGGAGGTTCCGTATTGGAGCGGTCTGTTCTTCAACTGCCTCCCAGGCATGTTGTCTTCATTGGCAACTAAGGAATTTTCCTTCCTACCTCTCTATCCCTCACCAGCCCATTCGCCTGCCTCTTTCTCTTTAAAACCTCCCGAATTTAGCCGCTCTGTCCTTCCTCTCATCTCTCAGCTGATTTCTAAGTTCGGCCCTTTCATCTATATTTCTTCTTTTCAACCTCTCACTCACGTCTGCACTACCAGTGGTTAGGAATAAGTGATGTTGGGCATATGCTGCGAACTGGTTTATTGCGCCTAGGAGATGATAAGTTGCAATATTTGCTGTATATGCGCTTAGTATTTATCTTTGTTTTACCGTCCTAGTTGTAATTGTCATTTGTTTTCTACGCTTTTTTGTAACCGGGAGTTCGAGAAATTAGCATGAAGGTGCAGCGTCTCCTGCATGTCCTAGGTTTATATTGCCCCATAGACCAGTTTGCATCCTTTGTCCAACGTTACATTTTTGTTTTTTTCATGTAGTGCAGGCACACTCAGCCGCGAATTAGTCTTTGTGGCTTGCACGGCTTTAAGCCCTAAAAACTCACTCACTCACTCCCCCTTACATCACACTTACAGTTGCACTTGCAGTCAGTTATTTTCCTGTGACTAGATATTTTTTTCCATTTGCATGGCTGATGGTCAGCGAGGTCCCTGAAGTTGAAGAATCCGAGTGACAACAACAATTTAAAATGATCTTTTGAATGGGGTATTACAGCAGCCGCATAGCTTAGGTGAAAGTTTTATACTTGCAGTTTTTACAAACAACAGAAATCTGTGTGCCCTCTCTTTGGAAAAATACAAAAACACACCCAAAAAAACAAACAAACACCAAGAAACTTCAACAACAAAAAAGGATAAGGTTGTGGGGACTACTGAAGGAGGGGAGGTATCTTACGGCTTGATTGTTACCTTCCAATGAACACTGTCTGACCAAAGATTATTGGAAGGTCATCAGCAAGCAGGATCCTTATGGTCAGATCAAACCTAGTCACAATAGCAGCTATTTACTACATTATGATGCCATCTGCCTTGGAAAACCCAAAGACGTTTCAGAAGTAATCCACTGTTTTTATATTTGATTCTGCATAATTATTTCATGATCTCTTAGGTGTTGCCCACAACATTCTAGGAATTGATGCAAAAGATGCAAAAATTATTAGTACATGCATGTACTTTTCAGATCTGAACATTTTACATTGGGTCATTCCATTGACACAGATGACCTAGATCTGACATTGAAAATAAATTTGATTGATGAGATGGATTTGATCAGACGGCTGATGATTTTGTCCTGGGAACAGCACCATTGGTTTTTAAATTAAAAGGATGGGAGTGGGGTTCAGCTAGATCGCAGACAACACCAGGCAGTGAGTTTCAGCAGCACTGAGTAGAACAGGTGCAAATGGAGAAGATGTCTGCTAATGTACAATGTATTTTGGCTGACAAATGCTTACGTATAATACATGTACATACATTATGTATCACTCTGTTAAAACTTTGTAATTTTACTATGCAAGGTGTAATGTTGTACCTGTAAAAATGACAGTGAATTATGCATGTACCTAAAAATTGCACATGCAACTGGCCCCCGTAGTGTAGTGGTTAGCACTTTGGACCATGGACTGGGAGACCCGGGTTCGAGTCCCAGCCGAGGCAAGCAGGATTTTTCCTACCCAGGTCGGCTCCTAGTACCCACAGCGGGTGTGCTATGGGCCCAATGGGGAGGCTGTTGCCACACAGCCGAGATTCACCCACTTCACGGGTACGACTTTGGGGGTGCTTCCCTTGGCATGACACGTCTTATAATACATGTGGATGATTACATGGCCAGCACCGCAGGTGCCGTTGTTCCCAAGCCTGGTTAATGCTGGGATATTTATGACAGGAAGCATGGAATGCGGCCCTGTCCCCGCTGTCCCAAACCACATGGACCTCCATAGCATCATCTTACCATCATCCTCATCTCCATCATCAAGCATTATATATATATATAATAAAAGTTGCCCGATCTTCTGAGCCCTCTGTGGATCCCACCCATTACCAAGGAGGAATGCTACTGGAGCCGACAATGAGTTGTGGCAGCAAAAAAAAAAAAAAAGAAAAAAAAGGTGCACATGCACTACCCCTAGCAATGTTCCTGCAGCATGTTCTGGCTAAAGGATGTATGATATGACACGAAAAGTGACTAAAAAATAAATTATGTCATGGCATGACGTGGTTTGACCTTGTACGGGAAGGGACAAAGGAGCTTTGCCAGTTGCTGGATGTGAAATTGTTGATCTATCGCCGAGTTTCATAATGTCCACAGTCAGTCGTGTTTGTGACTATAAGCCTAGTTCCAGTTCTTTGATCAAATGGAGGCTTCAAAACAGACCAACTGACTTCTACAAGCCTATGGACAACGCAAAGTAAAGCACCTCAGTGAAAGATGCTGTGTGAAGCATTTGCATTTCAGATCAAAGAAATTCAGATATGTGGGCGTGGTATAAATAATTTTCCCCATTCAGTGCCCCCGATGACGTGAAATACACCACACTTGTCATTGATTTTGACACAAAAACTGCTCATTGAAACTGGGAACTTTTTTGGTCGTAATCAACAAACGAGTATGGTGCATTTTCTGTAATCGGGGGCATCTCATATTCTCTCTCTCTCTCTGAAAGGGTGGTCTAGTGGGTAAGAGACTCTGTCACCAATGAGAGAGGTTGGGTTGTAGTCCCACTCCTGGCAAAGAATTTTTCCTTATTGTACGTGACACCGTTCATTCGGGCCGATCGTCGGGGGTTCTCTCCAGGTACTCCGGCTTCCTCCCGCTCTGCTTTGGAAATGTTCAGCCTGCAAAATTTGAAAATAAATGCAGTTGTAAATTCAGAAACTTACATTTTTTAGCTGACCCTTCGCACCAAATGATGTGTTCATGTGTGGTTTGTGAGAGAATGCATGTGGTTCAGTTAGTATTAAATTTTTTTTTTTTTCTTTAGCTGCTATGGTTTTACTACATTTCCAGGCAAACTCAGAAGTCTTGTGTAATACATACGTGAACGTGTAATTTTTTTTGCTTTCAACTGTATAGCTAGTAATTTTTACAGTAGAGTAAGCTGCATATAGACAAGCTCAAAGACAAACATAGCATTCAGGCTGCTCTGTTTGCAATCACACTCTATAATGAGCCCAGCCTCCTACCTTATTTATGTAAAGCACTGTGATGACATCCATGTGTAGACACCTTGTATTAAACTTTAATTTCATACAAGCATACAGGCACACATGTATGTACTGTACGTTACTGTAGTCAGTGTGTGGGCGTGCAGATGATCCAGTAAATGGACAGGGGAAATGGTAATGGGATGGTCATGATAAGTGAAGACTTCAGTCACTCACATGGGATTTCACTACTTCATGGACATCTATACCTGTACTGGAAAAGACCGTTGGCCCATAAAACTTGGCCTGGCTTTTGAAAGGCCACTGCCTTAAACCTGAAGCCACATTGCAATATACGTAATAGCTGACTAACTGTAATACTGTACATGGTACATGTGTGTTTACCAGTAGGAAGTCATAAGTGTTGGAAAACCGGCTACTTGAGTTTCATTGGCTCAGGGTGTGTTGTGTTGTGCTGTGTTGGTTATTGATTGGTGTTTGAAGGCGTCTTTTTCTGTCAGGCTTCCAGGTTTTCTACAGCAGCAGGTAATGGCCATGAGGCGAAGTATTGTGCTGGTACTGGCAGTTCATACTGTTACTAATCATCATTGGCAGATAGTGCTCCAGCTCTCAGCTGCTCTTTCATTTGCGTGTCTATGAGCTATTTAGTGGCCCATGTGTGACAGGGAATGTATTCCCCTCTTGCAGTATGCCCATCAGCCTAATTGGGCTTGGCAGGAGTGAGAGAGAGAGTGTGTGTGTGTGTGTGTGTGTGTGTGTGTGTGTGTGTGTGTGTGTGTGTGTGTGTGTGTGTGTCAGAGAGAGAGAGAGAGTATGTCATTCAGCTGTTCTTGAGAGACGCAGTTTTCACATCCGTCTTCGTATGTGCTTTACATCTCAATAGAACCGGCCACTGAGAATTACACAAGTGTAATTATTTAACTTTAGTGAGCCACATAGCCAGGAATCACTTTGTTCCATGATGGAATTTGTATCACTGATTGATAACGCTAGCAGATGATGGGTGTGCACTAAGTGAAAGAAGAATACTAAACAAGCTTGTACACTGTTGACAGTTCCTGGATGCTTTTTTTTATATTTTATTTTTTTAAAGACTGATAGCGATCCACTGTCTTTCAGCATCTGTGTTCAGCATGTGGCAGTCAGAGTGTTTGCCTGCCAACATCTTGAATTAATTCTACACTGAATGAATGTCACACTGTGGAGTCCCGTCCCGTGTTTGATGAAGTCATTTGGAGTTATGATTGAGTACGGTGATGCAGATGTTGCCCAGTTCTGTTTACACATAGTAACGTAGGGTATTTCGTACAAGTTTGCTGCTTCATTGTGTGACTGCTGTCCATCACAGCGGCCGTGTGTATAATTCACTTGAGTTGCACGCCATTCCTGCCAAGTATGGTCCCGGAGGGGACGTGCCAGCTTGGACAAGATAAAATCATCTGCTTCATGGGCCTGTAAATAGCTTTAGCTTGCCCTTACGGTAACCTGGGCCATTTTATCTTATTATCATGGGCAGTGCCCATGGTTTTCCGTGCAGCATGCCAGTTATGTTTTACTTTCAGAGTAAAAAACAGACTGGTGTGTTTACACGTAGATGTGTGTGCACCAGATACCATTGTCTTCACTTTTAATATGTTATACTGTAGTAATCACTTGGTGGAGTGTTTACCAGTACTGATCCGTAAGTTTCATCAGTCTCGTCACTTCGTCAGTGGGAAATAGGTTTTTACGTAAGCAATGTGTATGTTAGAAAAATCCATACAGTAATACATGTAGTACTAGTATATTAGCACGCATGTGTACATAATTTTGCATTCCAGGTTAGGTGGATAGGTCTACCACAGACGAGCGTGTTAAGGGAATTGCTGCAAACCTGTCATTGAAGTTGTGTCTGCTTTGATTGCCGCACGCCATTCATATCATACACTTTGACAGGTGTGCCTTCCCACTCCCAGTCGCAGCAGTTACCTGTGGCGTGATTGCACTGCAGCTTAAATGTCACAACTGATTCGCATTTCATCCTTGGCTGCATTAACATAATGCCTCCAGGTCATGGCTGAGTACACAGCAGGTACCCAAAACCGGCTCTTGACCCACATTTTTAATGTCCTCATGCTTTATGCAGAAATCGTCACTTCTGTCAGTGGTGCAAAACAGGTTGGGAAATGTGCCTGATGGGTCCACCGAACGTGAGGACATTTTTACCGCGTAACCGGATTTTACTTTTTCAGTGTTGATGTTTATGATTTACACCCCATAGAGCTGTTGATGTTTTCACCAGTGGATTGTCCATTGTCCAACCATGGACTGATAAGGACTAGTCCTGTGCTACTGTTACTGTGCCTCAGGGTAACTCAGTGCTGGTCTGCTGCTGATGGTGCTGGTGGCAGAACTTCTCCCCACCACGGTACCTTAAATCCTACTTGAGGAGGGTGCAACAGCAACTTGAGCAAGTTACAGGAATGTTTAGATCAGAAACGTGATGACAAAAACAGGAGTCGAAGTTGTGATGAACACGAAACTGAAAAAGAGAACATGAAGAAAATCAATACGCCTGTGATGCCAGGATAGAGATGTGTGCATTCAATTTCGGCATGTGTTTTGCATGAAGTTTAGGTTTGTTTGCAGCTTCCTGGTGTGGCACATGTCCCACACATTAAACAGCACTTCGGACTGTCTTTGAAATAATTGATTTTACACCTATCTGTTTACCAGGAAAGCATGGAGAAGAAGGTGATGGTTGGGATCTGTGCCATGGCCAAAAAATCCAACTCCAAGCCCATGAAGGAGATAGTAAGGCGCCTGGAGAACTTCACACGCATCCAGATCATCATTTTTGAGGAGGATGTGATCCTCAACAGCCCTGTCGAGGACTGGCCCATCGTCAATGCCTTCATTTCATTCTTCTCAACTGGATTCCCATTGGACAAGGCCATTGCCTATAAGAACCTTCGGCAGCCATTTGTTGTGAATGATCTGGATATGCAGGTTAAGCTCCAAGACAGGTACACTTATGGGATGTTCACTTTATCAGTTTATGTATTTTGAAATGGTAAAATTTCAACATTGTGATTGGATTTGTCTTGCTTGCTTGGCCATCGTAAAGTATTTCCATAGAGTTTTGTGAATATAGTATAATTTTGAGCGTTAGGTTCATACAGTCCCAGCAATATACATGTATACTATACATGTATATCTCGCCACATGGAAATACTACTGTCATACTCTTCTCGTGCATATATGATATATATATATATATATACATTTACAGACTTAAATTAATACAGTGGTATTTCCAGGTGGCAGTAAGAAGTTTTAGTTGTGACTGAAAGCCATGTCAGTAGAAACTGAATTTTTTAAAGAATATTTTCATGGAGAACACTACTAATTTTTGTGTTGTAACATATATGTAATATATACTTGGATGGTTAGATTACTGGCGCTTGTACTTGCAGGGTGGAGGTGTACCGTATCTTAGAGCAGCACAGCATTCCACATCCACGCTATGCAGTACTGGACCGCACCCAAGACCCTAACTGTGTGTAAATTCTCTGTCTCGCTCTCTCTCTCTCTCTCACTCTCTTCTGCCCCCCCCCCCCCCCCCCACCCACCCAATCTTGTACTGTAATGCATTTTCTACTGATAACTTGTGTCTGCACATGCCACTTTACTTACTGGTAGTGATAACATTCTTTGTTACCATGTGATATTTACAGTATTGGACGTGTGAAGTTGCATGTGTGTGTAGGTTCATTTGTGGAAACAGAAGATTCCATCGAGATCAATGGACAGCTGCACTCAAAACCATTTGTGGAGAAACCAATCAATGCTGAAGACCACAACGTCTACATCTACTTTCCCCAGGCTGCTGGTGGTGGCAGTACTTCGCCTTTTCAGGAAGGTGAGTCAAAGAACAGCACAGATAAGTGTATTGTGGGCCTTGGTTGGAGTTGGGATAACAAAGTTTGGAAACAAGCAGGTTGTGGGCATTGTTTTGATTCTTGTTTGTAACCAGGCAGGCGCTTGCATTGCTGGCCTAATGGGTGGGTGGGTGAACCATGCTACTAATTTCTGGCTTGATTGTTTTGCTCTCAGAACTAAACATAGTCCAGCAAATCACGTATGTCGGCTGGCTTTACGCAAATGCGCCTTCAACTTATTCTCTCTCTCTCTCATCGATCATTGCTGGATTAATGAGTGTCTACAATTACACTCCTTGTATTCTCCCTTGCTTAAAATAAGACCTCCTTTCTTCTAAAATTTCTAACCTGGGCTTCAGTGTTTGGTGTGCTTTGGTTCTGTGCAAAGAGATCAGTGGTCTTATTAACAGTAATGTCTTCAGTTTGTTGTTGTAGGTCTGGGTGTACTGGGATGTTAAATGGTATTAGGTGGACTGTCTGGTGGTCTAGATGCACTATGCCATATTGTCTTGTCTCTGTCTGGCCAAGCTTCATTATCATGAGCATGGACACTGCGTAGTCATAAAAATTTGCCCAATTCTGCTTTTATCTTCAACATACACATCACTAAGTCAGCAAAGTATCATTCAAATTTACCACTTGAGGTCACTGCACATGTCATTTACAAATGTTAGTGTCTAGGTTAGCACACAGTTAGGATACTGTTATTTTGTGGCAAAGACACCAGCAGTAAGACCAGCTGCACCATTTAGTAGAAAGAATGCCCATGAAGGGAACACAACACACACACACACACACACACACACACACACACACACACACACACACACACACACACACCACACACAAAACACACACATATGAACCAGTGGAGATTCTTCACTCAGTGATGTGCTTTTAGTTTTGCCTGTTTACTTTGCTTGGGCGTGCTTGAGTTTTAGATGGTACTTCACTGATTTTTTCTTTTAGATGGCTGGAAATGATTTTTGTAGAACTTCTGCTGCAACTGATTAAACTGTTACTGTTGTACTGCCACTGGTCTTTCAGCATCAACTGTAGTACACCTAGTTACATAACCTAGTCTGTGGTGATGGTACCAGCTGGTAGTAATACAGGTAGATTGTTATTCAGTGGAATATGCAGATGAAACAGTTGTGTATTAACACGTCACAGTGACTTGTCTTAGTTATCATTTTGTAGAAGATTGTGTGTTGCAACCTCTAAGCACATGTATTTTTTACTTTCGTTGGTTTGTAAAACTTATCATAGCCTGCAGGATTGGCTTTAGTGGTTAGACCACTAACATGAAAAGATGATTGTCACTGAAAAAAAGGAAGGAAAAGAAAGAGAGAAAGAAAATCTGAAAATGATGGCATTGGGCCTCATGGATCTTATCAGTGCAGGGTGTGGTGGGGATGGGTGGATGGATAAGGGGTCCATGGAAGATGACACCTGTGTGCCAAGGGTGTATACTGCTCACAGATTTGACCATGTGATTCTCTGTCTCTCTGTCTCTGTCTCTCGCAGTCTCATTCTGTCTCTCTCAACTCGCTCTCTCTTAGTAGCCTTTTGTTTCAACTTCACGTTACATGAAAGAACTAGTTTAGCTGGTTGTCCTTTAGTACTCACTTGACCATAAGAAACAATGGTTATCAACCTGCTTACATGAAAGTAATTGATTATGCATACTCACCAGACAGTTACTACTGTACAGCTAGGCTGTGTGCCTGATGAGCTACTAAACTACATGTACTAATGTAGGTACACCTGCATACTGTAGTTGTACTACCAGTCACTAGCACTGACCCAGCACTAAGTTACGTTCACTTGCCCCTCTTAGCTGTATACAGTACTCTTTCAAATGCTGAAAATATTTGCTTTGCTCGTAACTTTCAGGAAAAACAGCATCTACCGTACCTGCTTTTTTTTTCTTTTTTTTTTTTACTTTGAAGTCAGTGCGCTTTAATTTTGCGACAGTAAAATGTATGTTTTGTGTACTACATATAGCAGATTTCAGATTGTGTTCCGTGCCTCTGGTTCAGCACTTCAGGCCCTGGGCTGTATCAAAACACTCAAAAGTGTACAAATGATATAATGCAAGTGTCTTTGGACGTAATTATGGCTCTCATGTTGCATAGGCTGCTCATATTTTTGTTTTTGTTTTTTGTATTTGACTTTATTATTATTATCATTGCTTTAAAAAAAAAAATCATTTTACAAGCATAGGGAAGATGAGGCCAGATAAATGAGAAGAGCAGAAGTTTTGCACCTTCTACTGGAGAAGGGTGATACGAGTTGAGCTGTCCGGCAGTAGTTACTAACAAAAGTAATGGTGAACGTTTAGTGAGTATTTAATTTCCATCATTGATATGCAACATTTCAGTGGAAGGTGGTGATTATATTTCTGCAATATGTACATTCTGTACAAGCTCACGAACACAAGCCATCGCTTCTGTGTTTTTGGGAAAACAGACATCGTTCATTGGCAGAGTGACCATATGTAATACATCATTACATGTATCATACATGTATACTTTTGGGGGAAGAAGCAAAATTACATTACCATTACCAAATTTCTGCAGGTGGGTCTGTCAGCACCAGTCAGCACCGGTCTAGTCCCGCAATTTAGTCGGAAGTGGTTGGTCACCAGGATGATATTTGTGCTTGGTCAGAAAGATCTTTTGACATTTTTCATCTTGCCAAGTAAGAATGTGAGTTATGAATTTTTATTTTATTTTATTTATTTTTTTTTTGGGGGGGGGGGGGGGGCAGCACTAGGTCAGCTCCAAAATGCTGGAGAGTGTTTATTTGAGTTATCATATTTGTGCTGGCATATTTGAAGGTCTAAAGAATTTTAGGTGCTTTTGAATCTGTTTTGATTTATTTGTAATGACACAGTGTATGAAGATAATCTGATCTGAGATATTGATAGTGGGTTTTGGTTACTGAAACAGGGCCTGCGGATGATATCAGGATTGATAGGCGTAAAGTAACGCTCAACTCCTGGGCATGCTTTTGTAACAGTGGGGTGCTGTGGCATTGTCTGGGGAAAAAAATAAATGACGGATATTTCATTGCATCAGGGAGGCTGTGAGCAATTCTTCAATTCTTCCCCTTTTTATGGGGGGAAAAAAAAAGAAAAAAAAAGGACAACGTCCTTGCTACATCAAACATTCTTGGAAATTCAGCCATTGATGTGGAATACAATTTTGTTCTGTATTTCAGCAATTGGAGGACAAGTTTTTTAGGATTAATAATATCTTTAAGACCGGAAGGCAGATGATAAAATCAAATACTGCTAATTTTATTTGAAAACTTGCGGAAGTACAAAGTACCATAGATAAATGAAGATGTCATCCTGCATATTTATCTAATATTACTGTAGTGTTTTGGTTTTTTTTTTTTTTAATTGCCACCCCATCTCACATTTTTTCCCCTTTTATTTTTAAGTTTGTGCATGGCTCACTGCTCACTAATACTATTATAGGGAACAATAGGGAATGCTTATGCCATACATCATAGCAGGAAAGTTTCAACATTGAATAGCATTTAATATCCTGAGGACTGGTATCGTCAGCTGAAAGCACCAAAATGCTCCACTTTGTGTTCAATCGAGTTTACAGTAATGTGAAAAACTAAAAAAAAAATAAAAATAAAAAATTGCATATTTACGCTTCATGTATTAGAAAATGGTGTACATCCCTTTAAATTTGAGAATGTGCACATTATATTTCTGTCTGGACATGTATCACCCTGCATATCTTGATCTTGGTAGATCTATATTTTTTTCAGTGATGGATCCCTGTCGCTAAATCTAATTCTAATTTTCCATGACGTAATATTTGTATGATAAAGACGATTACCCTCCGACACATTTCCCATCTCTGACTTAAGAAATTGGATAGTCACTGTTTTCAAAGTACACTGTCGTGTATTCTCAGGCTTTGGGCTTTCCCTTAATTCCTGTTACTTCTGCAGCAGGCTGCTTGGTTATTCAGGTTTACTCTTCACCCAACCTCCTGTTCCTGAAGCTGAGGAAAAGGTGTTGGATCCATATTGTTGTGGCATATTCTAAAGATCAAAGTTTTCATGTCTGTGTTTCTTTAATCACTCGCCAACCAGTATATGCCAAAGATGTAAAGCTGTGTTTATTTCGTTAAGGTGAAAGTGATGGATCAATCTGTATGACCCACTGCATTCTTTTACACAGAAGAGTTGAAATGAGTTCAGGAGCTATCCTTTCTGTACTGCTTGTCTCATGTTTGTATTGTTCTGGGGGACTGTGAGCATAAAGTAGTTACTCAGTGATGCTGCTGTCAACATGATGCTGATTTTTGCCTAGTTTCTTGAACAATAAAAGCGACATAAAAGGGACAGAAACCACTTAACTTTCACAAAGGACGGCACAGGTCAATGTTTCGGCTTTCGCCTTCTTCAGGACATAAACAAATGGGACATAACTTCAACAATCAAACAAAAGGTAACTCTGCGAGCGTACTGACATACACGGCGCGGGGGAAAAAAAACAAACATAAAAACGGTGGGCGAGAAAAGGACCAGAAAAAATACATGTAGTAAAAATATCACAACACCCATCCTTTGGTGACAAAAGACCATGGACTGTGTGTGAAAAAAAAAAAAAAATGGGCAGAAAGGCACAAAAAAGAATAGTTGTTGTGATTGCTAATTTTCACTATTCTTTTTTGTTCCTTTCTGCCCCACTTTTTTTTTTTTTTTTTCACTCACAGTCCATGGTCTTTTGTCACCAAAGGATGGGTGTTGTGATATTTTTACTATTTTTTCTGGTCCTTTTCTCGCCCACCGTTTTTTTTTTTTTTTTTGTCAGTACGTCCGCAGAGTTTTGTTTGTTTGTTGAAGTTATGTCCCATTTCTTTATGTCCTGAAGAAGGCGAAAGCCGAAACGTTGACCTGTGCCGTCCTTTGTGAAAGTTAAGTGGTTTCTGTCCCTTTTATGTCGCTTTTATTTGCTTAACTTGTAACCACTTCGCAGTCATTACCGTTTCCTTTTCTAGTTTTCTTGAAATTCCAGTGTTTGTTTAGGATGATTCACATACCTGTCCCATCAGAGTTCTTTAGTAGGAGAGAAAGAAGATTTCTTGAATTCATGCTGTGAGATTGTGTTCATTAATGCACATGTTCACAAAGAATTGCATGCATATGTGCACTTACCTACATGCATGCACACACGCACACACACACACACACACACACACACACACACACACACACACACACACACACACACACACACACACGACACGGGGGCACATACATGCGCACACATGCACCCACCTTTTCTCAAGCTGATGGAGCGTTCTCTGCATTGTCTTTAGAAAATTTCCCGTCATTTATTTTTGGTATTTTATGTTATTGCAATACATGTATTTTTGTGAACTACAGAACTGTGAAAGCCTAATAGTGCAAATTTTTTATGTCCTCACTGATTCTTTCCTCTTGTAGGACATGTACACTTCCTGTTTTTTTTTGTGGTTTTTTTTTTTTCTCCTGGTGCATTTTGAAGTTTACTACTTAGCACATCTATATCTTAAACCCACTCACCCCCATCCCCACCCCACCTCCCCAAAAAAAGAAGCAAAAGAAAAACGTTGGACAGTGCAGACCTCTCCCACAGGCTCAGCATTTGGTGCATAAACTATAGTACTTCACACTTATTGCATGTTGCCTTCAGGGTAAATTACTAAAATATTTCCCATAACCTGAGGAGTCAATAGATTCTGCAATTCGGCAGTGAGGGCGAGTATGTGGGATACTTATAAAGGCATTTAGTACCCTAGCGCTTTACAACTGAGTTCAGAGTTTAATTTTTGGCTTTGTCTCATTTTTGAATACTGAATCTAACATAATATTCCTTTGACTTGTTCGAGGTAGCAGTTACCTGTATGTGTTTCTGTAATGTCATCCTTCTGTTGTTGTTTGTTTGGTAGTTTTCTCACTTTGCCTTTGTTTCCTTGCTTAGTAGCTGTGAAGGAATACATATGCAGATAAAATTGTCACTCTACTTCTAATTAGGTGCATGTACGTACATGCACTAGTAGTACAGCTGCCACTAGTGCCAGTCTCACCATGCTTGGATTTGTATGAAGTATGAAGAGCGGCGGGAGATAGTCATGAAACACCCCTTTAGGCTTTTGTGCAGAATCTCACAGTTCCTGAGGATAACTTCATGATTGGAAGAAAACAGAAAACCTGAAGAATTCTGTGTTTCTGTCCTTTGTGCTGATAGCCATTTTCCATTGATTTTTTTTTATTTTTTTTATTTATTTTTTATTTCAGCCTCATCAGTAGCGCCAACCTGTAGGATACTGCTGAGCATTGTTTCTCTCTCGATCTCTCTCAAATTATCTTTACGTGTGTGTGTGTCTTTGGTACTAAATATGGCACACATGAAGGACATTACAGCCTGTTCACTTTGGGTTTATCAGTGCACTGACGGAGACATCAGTTGGTAGTAGTACATGTATTGCAGCTAACACTAGACGTTTGCGTCCCAAATAATGAGTATGTCTGTCTTTGGCATCACACTTTCTTTTATGCGCTTTATTTTGTTGTTTATCTTATGCATGCCTTGTAGGACACACACACACACACACACGCACACACACACACACACACACACACACACACATCACACACACACACACACACACTCTCACATGCACACAGACATATATGATAATATCCCAGTAACCACCCCACCAATTCCGCAACTATTTTACAATAGCAATCAATGATACCGGTAATCAGAAGAAATGCCCCTCTCCCCCCCCCCCCCCCCCAAGTGTTTTATCCATATTGCATATATATCTATATATATATGATATCCCTGTGTGGAGCTTTTGTCTAGTTGTAGTTAGGAGACATAATGGAGCTGCTTGGAGTGGCTATGAACAAAGTTTATGCCAGCACATGTATTAAGTAAATGGTTTCTCTACCAACATGTACAACTGGAATTATATTTCCTCTCAACACACGGTAACTGTACAGAGTATAGTGTTTTGTGTATCTTGAGGTAGTCGGAGTAGTCTTCTCTCCGTGCATTCACGGTCGAGTTTATCAAATATGTTGAATTATTGGCTTTGTGTGTACATGTGTGTGGTAATAGACATGGCACTGAGAATGTGAGATTGAGGGTGATTTCCCACACATTTTGCAGCTGATCTTTGCATATGGTGTTGTAGGTCTCCATACCTAGTTGGGTGCAGCAAGTTTTTGTCCTAGCTTCAAATTAGTTGTGTAGAAAAAAAGACAGAGCAGTGATGTGGATGGTGCTCAAAGTGTGTGGTGTTGTGCCGTCGAGTGATACACCATGGTATGCAGACCTGCACACAGGGATTGATTGCCCCCATGATGTTTAGGTTAGGATTGGTGTTAGGTGACTTGCAGCTAGGTTTGCCACGTGTGTGTGTCTGTGTGTGTGTGTCCACCAGGTAAAAGACAGGAGCAGCATGTATTCCCATACCAGCCGAGTGCGGCGCAATGGTTCATACCTGTATGAAGATTTCATGCCTACAGATGGAACGGATGTGAAGGTAGGTAGGAGTAGCAGTAATTGTGTGCATGTGACTGTGAGTGTGTGTGCGCTGTTTTACTTGCCTCCAACTGTTTCTCTTTTACAGTGGTGCTTAAGCAATAAACTTTAATTGAAATCAGAATAGTTATTGCAGCAGATCAGGCGAGGTTTTATCGTTTGGAGCAGAGCAGGTCAGATTGATGTCAAACATATCATTATGTGCATGTTTTGCCTGGACCTAGTGAAGGAGGTTTTCTTTTATTCTGTAAGCACTCTTCAGTATTTACTGCGCAAGCGAGTTCATGCAGCTTTACACATGTTATGTGTTTGTAGGTGTACACAGTTGGAACAGATTACCAGCATGCTGAAGCTCGCAAATCACCATGCCTGGATGGAAAAGTTGAACGTGATCAAGATGGAAAGGAAGTCCGCTACCCTGTTCTTCTCTCAGCCAGCGAGAAAAGAATCGCCCGCAAAGTTTGTGTGGCATTTGGGGTGAGTACTCATTTTTGTGCTTTTTAACACTGTCAGTGCTGCTTGTTCACGACGAAAACTACATGCTAGCATTGCAACATATTCTTAAAATTGTATGTATGATGGTGTATTTTGCTACATGTGTGTTGTGGGTTGAGTGCTGTTTAGAAATAGTGAACAAAATGTGCACAAAGCATCATGTGATACTGCTAGTAGCTGGTGTAGATGAGAAGCATCTTGAGTATTGAGAGTGACTAAGCTGTAGTACTTCTCAGTGTGGACACTGTCGCTCTTGTGTGCAGCAAAATGTCTGCGGGTTTGATTTGCTTCGAGCCAATGGCAAGTGCTATGTGTGTGATGTTAATGGGTTCAGCTTCGTGAAGACTTCCAGCAAGTACTATGATGATTGCGCTAGAATACTTGGGTGAGTTGCTTAGTGTTGTATATATTTTATTTTGTTCGTGAATTTTTTGTGTCAGGACAATAGAACATGGGGGAAAAGAGAGGTCTGCACTGTAGGGTGCATCAAAATTACACAGATATTCAGTCTGGAAAAACAGGTACCTGTCTTGTTAATTAGAGCACATTTGAATTTTGTACTGGTGTTTGTGGTAGTTCTCCACAGTGATACAGAAATGATGCTTGCATTCATATGCTTTCATGCCAGAACTGACAAAATTAATTAGTTTTTCTTCCCAGTTTATCATAGGAACGGAAATGTCCTGAAAATATTTACATGTTGTTCAGAAGAAACTGTTCATGGATGCCAATTTTGGGACTGTTTTGAAATCCCACAAACAGGTCCTCTTGCCATGTTCGTTCTGTGATGCTGGTTCTTCACTTGTGTTTGTAGGGACAATGGTTCTGAGAGCAGTGTGTCCCACTCTGCACATTCCATATCCTGTAGGACCAGCGCCGGAGGATATTCCAGTCGTACCAACTACTTCAGGGCTGATGTGAGTCTAGATAGTTGCCCCTAGAGGAGTAACCTGTTGTTAATGAGTTCAGTTTACTGACTCCCCCCCCCCCCCCCCCCCCCCCCCCCCTTGATCTTATTAGATTCTCCTCTTTGAATCTGTACCATTGTCATTATCAAATAAAGTACAGGTCAAGGGCTGAGGACACTAAAGGTTAACATCAAATTAATTCAGCAGATTTTCCTCTTCCTCGCCTCAACCATGGATGAAGTGTGGTCCCTGTAGTTGTGTAATCTGTTCCTGTTGGTTTGCAGGATGGAACTGCGATGTGTTGCTGCACTGATCCGTCATGGTGACCGGACACCCAAACAGAAAATGAAGATGGAGGTGAAGAACAAGATGTGAGTCATGTTTTGTCATGTAGTTGTGATACCATGGATGACACATTGAATGGGAAGTTAAAATTCTGACTTTAAAGATAAAGTACATGTGCAACTTGTGTTGTGTTTGTTACAGTGAGTTCATTGCTCATTTCTGTTTCACGATTGTTTCATCTGTAGTTAGTGTCTTCTAGGTTGATAACTGAGCAGCAGTTTTGTAGTTCTGATGGATGCTGAAGAGAGAAGCTGTTCAACTCATTAAAAGAACCACTGAGCTGGGTTACACAGATTTCTCTTAACGACTGTACATGTAGTTATGTGCTTTCAGGTTCTTTGAGCTTTTTGAGAAGTATGGGGGATTCCGGACTGGACACCTGAAGCTGAAACGACCGAAACAGCTGCAGGAAGTGCTGGACATCGTGCGACAGCTGCTCGCCTCCAGCAGCATTTCCAGTGACCCTGACCTTCAAGACAAGAAGGCCAAACTCCAGCAGATGAAGCTTGTTCTGGAAATGTAAGTGTGATGTTAGGAGCCTCTAGACTTAGTGCTCTCTCACATTTGCTGCATTAAATGCTGGTCATGCAGGTGTCCACATTGGGGATGGGGAAGTTTAAGAGGTGCTTTCATCTCTTCTTTTATTGAGGATGGTTGAGTGTGAAGGTAAGGGCCGAACATGAAAAGACAGAAGGTTGGGTTGGAAGCTGGGTGTTTTGGGTGAATTGTTTAGCTCTTGCTGACACAGTACTGCTGTGGTGATTACGATGGAGTTGGAGACAGGTGCATTTGGGTTCAGGTCAGTGAGACACCATGCGCATTCAGTGTCCTCTGTGGCTTCCACCAGTCATTCAAAGTCAGAGCAACCACTGTCATCACTAACAACGCTGATACTGCTTCAGATGAGCACCACATGTACCACCTGATGATTATAACCCTTGGCTTTCAGGATTACAGGAGCCAGCATAAGTTTTCTGTACAAACCTGACGTTGCAAGATGTGAATTGCAGGTACGGCCATTTCTCTGGCATCAATCGCAAGGTGCAGCTGAAATACCAGCCGCAGGGTCGCCCCAAACGTTCTAGCGAGGAGGAGGGTGTGTAACTGATACATTACATGTGTATTTTTTTTTCTGTTATTTTCTTCCCCCAATCCCAACAACATGGATACTCTTGGAACCTGGTCCATATCTGTATGTGCTTGGTCTCTTGGTCAGTCTCCTCGCTGTCAAATTTTTGTTTAGACTGCAACCGAAGTCTGCCTTGTCAAAGGAGCTAGGCTTTTTAGCAGCTTTTGAAACATCAGCAGTTGACTCTCAACATGATGTACAGTGCTTCATGTGGTCACCTTACATGTGCCTATAGGAATAGCTTATCACATGATTTTTGTATGCTTGTTTCTTTTGGGGCATTGGGGAGAAGGGTCTGTCTTCCCTGCTCTGCTTTTTTGCGCTTTGTAAATCCTCTTTTGGAATTTTTTTTCTTATCATTTACATAGCATTTGCTGTTTGATTTCTTGCTTTTTTTGTGCTGGGTGTTGCTTCATACTTGCATTCACACCGGCTTGCATGGTAACATTCATTTCCGCTTGGTTGCATTTGTGTTCAGTGCATTCTGCTCATCACTTTTTACTAATTATAGTTGGGCTTTTTGGCTCATGTGACTAATTTTGTGCACATCTCTAAGTGGTCAGTGTTTTGCATCTAGTGATAGTGCCCATTTTGCCAGCGACTGGCATAGGTTTTGTAAATAAAGGCTTTATTCTGATTTTGGGGGTGCTGCGGCTACTTCCTACACATGATTAAATCCACCCTCACAACCAGGTGATCGCATACCAGTATTCCGGAATGATTTTAGTTTTATGTAGTAAGGATGTCGTAAAAGAAAAAGGCCATGGAATATGAGATGCTGGCGATCACTTTGTGATGGTATGCATATGTTAACATTTGGGAAAAGCTAGACATGAACATGGAATCCGGTTTCCATTGTTTCCAAGTCAGGGCTGAGATTCATATTTATGTGGAAGCTCTTGAATACATGTAGTACATCTGGGGACACTAACACTGATGATGTACTCTCTCACAAACACAAACATCACCAACTTTCAGTTTGCTGATTGTTGTGATACATGTATCTTGTCTGCCATTGATTGTGTACTTGCATTTCAGGTCAGTTGTGGCATTTTCCCAGATTTGGCCTTCATGATTTGCAGATATTCAGCCTCTGACATATTTTGACACTGAAACGCAATCACAGGAGGATTTCATAATGAGGAGTTTGCTTTCAGATTCCCCGAAGAACCTGAGTTGTAGTTTGATTGAAGTGGGAGGGGTGAGAGTTAAGTGATACATGTAACTATTTATTTTGTTTATATGTTTTAAGATGATCACAAGACCACAGCCATTCACCAGGTTCAGTGCAGGTCAGCCTCTCTGTACTGCAGGCAGGCTTTGGGGTCCGTAAATCCTTTTTCAAAATTCTGAAGTCATGGTACCAGTATTTTTTCGCTGCTCTGCTTTCATGAACAGCTCTTTGGAGTTCTGTTTTGTGTCAAACAAAGATTGCATTTCAACGAAGCTAGCCTGTACTTTTCCACATTTTGAAATCTCCAGTGTTTGTGTTTAGTTCAAGGGGTGTGTGTGTGTGTGTGTGTGTGTGTGCGTGCGTGTGCGTGCGTGCGTGTGTGTTCTGTTCTTCATCGAGATTGAAACTGCACAGGTTTCACGAAACAAAAATGTGACAGTAACTAATTATAGCTCTCCTTTCCCATTCTATAGGTTTGTGAATACATGTACCACTCATAAAATGTCGTGATTCTTTTTTATTTGATTGATTAACTGATTGATTGATTGATTGATTGATTGATTGATTGATTGATTGATTTCAGGCCAGTCATCAAAAGTGATGTGTTTGGAAAATCATCATTGGGTTGTGTTTGGTGATCATTTACTTGTCTTGTGATATAGGTCTATGCGACAGATGCTGTGGAAGGGTTAATTTCTCTGCTTTTTTCTGACCTCTTCTCTCTTACAGGATGGCCACTAAATCTTTGAGTGTTCCTTTTAGCTGATCTGTTCGGGCGCTGTAGTTTTGGTCTCAGTTTGACACAGGGAGGTCCCCATTCAAGTCATGTTTTTTCACGGACCAGTGGCTGTCAAACCTCCAGACATGGCTGAAGTCATCAGTCAAAGTGGTCTAGATTTACTAAGAAAACTTATGCTTGGTGTGTTGGGGCTTCAGGTACGAGTTTACTGGGATACACCGCAAGGTGCAACTCAAGTACCAGCCACTCGGGCGCCCACACACATCTTCCAGTGAGGGTCAGTGTGTTCGCAAAAGTGTGGTTTTGCCAGTTGTTTCTGTTTGTTACACAGTTGAACCCCACTAAGTTGCAAGGTGCTTATTCAGAACAAACTTTTTACTGTAAATGATTGATTTTTTTTTTTTCTCATCAGTTTTCTTTAGATTTTGGTCAGATACACATTCAGTGTATGCTTTGAACGCGAATTGAAGCTGAATTTTGTCTCACTCTCAGCATGAACACTTTTGCTGTGAAAGAATAACTGATCTCACTTATTGTTGGTTGTCATGTTGGGAGCTATAATTTGTGCCAGTAACCACACTGGAAAAGAGATGACAGAATTCATAAATGAAGTGGCATCAATAAGAAGCAGAAGACTTGATCCCCAGTCGGGAACGCAGAAGAAGAAAAAGAAGAAGATCCCCAGCGTTCTTTTGAAATGTGGGAACTGGGAAAGGAATTTGATTTTGGGGAATGGATAGGGATGGATTGAGTTCATGTCATCAAGGCAGCTTGGAATTCTAAACTTCCATTGACGTTCACATAGCAGTGATGCTTAGAGGGGTCTTACTGTGAAACATCTCTCTTGGTCATAGTTATTCAGATACATTAGATATCTTTTGAGTAGCTGGAGGAAGGGGCATAAACTGCAATTAATTCTCATGTACTTCTGTTCCCTTCTGATGAAAATAATACATTTCTTTCAAGAAAACCCTGAGGAGCCTCTTCTTAAGTGATGATACATTCATGGCCCAGAGAAATGCTGGGAATCTTTTTTTTTACAATAAAAAAACAAAACAAGAAAACAAAACACCCCAGAAAACACTGGTCTTAAACCAGAGCTACTGCCATGATGATTAATGTGAAACAGTGGTCCAATCATCTTTGTGAAAAGTAAAAGTGATCTGTTTTGTAGGTACATGTATCTTCAAAGCTTGCATTTGTATTTAACATTCAGTTTTGAGGTGGATGGCTTTTGGAATCTGTGAATGCTTAATTGTTCCAGCTCTGTTTGCCATGAGTGTTAATTCACACCAGACTTGTTCCTTGTTAACCCATTGACACCTACAGCACCTTGTCTTGCCCTCATCTTTCCTGTTTCCTGTAGACCGATCTCAGCCTATACGTCAGTTCATGGTACATGTATTGGTAATATTTGCAAGAAAGGGAAAAACGCACAAAAACAACTAAAGAACACCTCTCTATTCCGGCTCTTACAACTCAGTAAGTGTTGCCCAGGAATGGTTAGAGTTACCCCTTGGAAGCGTAGGTGTCACTGGGTTAACACCTACTGACCATACAATGCCATGTGCACGATGCTTTCTGTTTACTTCTGCAGTGTTGATGGTTATAATCTTGTGCCCTGACTTTAGCATGACCCATGGTTCAGAATGATTTGCACTATCACAAGTATCAGAGCTTGAAACTCAGAGGTGGTATGGGGCTGTTTCTTTTCTATGATTGCACAAAGACAAGTTTTCTTGTACTTTGCGCTTTCTCATTTGTTTTTTGTTCACTATTTTGTATTCATGTGTATGTTTATATCTATACTCAGGCGTGGAAAAATGGATGGTACAGTGTGAAATATCTTACTGGCAACGTGAAGTTTTTTGTGTGTTAATGTTCACACATTACAGACAAGACACGAAAAAGCAAATCTGGTGCAAATTGTGAAGGACTGTAGCAGTTTGTTTTTTTTCTCATAATTATCTCCAAGGCGTCCAGGTGAAACCAAACATTCTTGAAAAGAAGAGAAGAAGAAATCTCTTATTCTTTCTGATTCAAACTGTTTTGCTCTCTTCTGCTTCACATGTGGTGGAAAAGGACGTTAATCTCCTAAACACCCACACACCCCACCACCTCTTTTCTGCTCCTGTGTATGGGTATGAACACTTCCCAATGATATTTCCATCATGTGTGTACCTTGATGCTGCAAGATATTTACTCTCAGCTTTGAAGTTTCACAATATGCCTAACTGCTGGTTGAACTACCGGGGTAACAAAAGTTCAGTACACTCATATGAGGTGTAAAACAGTTTGTTTCAGGCTTCATAAACAAAAACAAATTAACGCTTAGGGTTGGTGGGTATAGCAAAGGTTAAATTTTGACCTGTGTGGGGGAATGTATGACACACAGGGAAAGATAATCTTTTCCAGGTTGTGATTGGAGGAAAATTTCAGTTGCACCAGTTTTCAGTAATAGTCAGAAAGCCTGAAACAGACTTCTCTCTTTCTTTTTTTTTTTTTTTTTTTTTGGGGGGGGGGGGGGGGCTACATTTTCCAGAATATGTGGTTTATGCATTTGATCACTGTAGGTGGTCAGAAACAAGGCATAGTATTATTTTGACATGAAATGTTATAAAAGATGTAGGAATCACCTGTTCTTTCACCGCCCCACCCCCCACCCCTTACCCACAGACACCCACACACACATGGTAGTCTGGATTACCACTTTGATTTTGTCTGTCTGTTCAGATGTGCATGGTTCGTACTACATTCCTTTAAAACCTCTGAGACACTTACATTCTATATGTGCACAAATTCTTTTGACCGGAGACAGCATCCACTTCTGCTAGGATAGATTCTGGTAGATCTATAGATCTCTGATTTTCCAGCTCTTCTACTACACAGTAGTATCCAGCTCTTCCATTGATACAGAATTCTGTCTCTCAACACATTCTGATTCTAGTTCTACTCTTCTGCTCTGATGGACTTTAATGTGGAGTGGAGAAGATGCAAGTGATTGGGGGGGGGGGGGGGGGGGGCTGTTCCAGGTTCTTTCTTTTTTCCTTGTTTTTTTTTGTTTTTCTTTTTTAATGAGAGACAATTGATGATGAAAAATTTTACAATGTCTTTGTGATCAAGGTATGACATGAAAACGGTCATTTTCATGACCCAGTACATTGTTCTTGGAAGGCATAGGTCATCGACATCTACATCTTTGTATTGATACATGTACTTTGCTCATACTGAATTGTATATACATGTACATGTATGTATAGTGTACATGACAGCATATATATACAACCCGCCACCTTACCCCTATGCGAGATTGCCCCTGCATTCAGATTGTCTCTGTATGTTTCTGATACGTAGAAATTGTAGGTCTGTTGAGTGCCGTTGATTCCTAGTGTTATCGATATGTCAACTTATATCGATAAGTTGAGGCTATGGAGGTTGCAGGAGGGTATAGCGCTGACCAAGGGGACTTGAAAGTTTCTTTCAAAGTGACCGAAAATCCTACCCCAACAACACTTTTCACCCTGGTGTGCTAAATAGATTGTTCTTTTACTTTTATGGATACAGGTAATTTGTGCAATCGAGCGTCACAAAAATAGATGAACAATTATGAGTTAGTCACATGTACCAGGACCTGCAGGATATGATTATCGTGTGACTGATGCGGCTCACGAATCATCAGTTGATACAGAAATTGCTTGACTGCTTGCTACATGTGCTGGCTGTTTGTTTTGGATAAAACCTGTAGGAGCCTGTCATAGCATGGCTATACACGTATCTTTCGTCTGGCATGCATGTCTTGTTTGCGCATCTGTGTGTGTGTGTGCGTGTGTGTGTGTGTGAGCTGCAGTGTGCAAAACTCACCATCACTCTCATAGCTGGATCGATAAGAACTAGAATTGTCATTTATGATTGTTCATGGATGAAACTTACATTTAAAACACAAGCATTAGTTGTTTATTTTATCTTGGATGAAACCAGGCAGTAGTTATAGTCAATAGTCTTTAGTTTGCATTTACAATGCCATGTTGTGTATTTCATTTACAGTTACATTGATGAAGATTAGTGTTGTGTGTATGTTGGAGCTGTTACAGATATTGGCAATGCTTTGTAGGAGTTCTTGGATCCCTGCACCCCCCCCCCTACCCCCCATCCCTCACATCCCATGAAAAGAAAACCTATATTTTTTCCCCACATCCTGTGTTTTCTTCTGCAGATTTTTACAGTTTTTTTTTTTCACCCTGACTATGATAGATGTTTTACTTTGTAATAATTCTGATTACATTAGTATTATTAGTAATGTCATTTATATGCAGATTTCCTTTGATTCTCTGAATACATATTATTATCATTATTATTCCTTGAAAGTTTTATTTTTATTGGTTTATTTGTGTAATTTTTCTCATATATTTCCCCTACATTTGCAATTTCTGTGAACAGCCTTTGATGTCTCACCGATGATAAAAACCAGAGAATGCAGTAAGATTGAAGTCTGTTGGTTAAGGCTTTGGCTTAGCCTTCAAACACTTCCCAAGCTTGCATTCCTTCCTCATTCTGCGTGTATAAGTCAGGGAGCAAGTCCAACAGTCTTTTATTATTAAAATCACAGTCATCTTTCTATACTTCTTCTTTTTCTCAGGGAAAAAGTCAGTTGATCCCCGTTTCCATCCTGTTTTACTTTCGTGCTTTGTGTTGTGTAGTCATAGTGTTGGTAGCAGTCACATTCTTTTTCCCAGTGTTTTGAATCTTGCTCTCTCTCACTCTTCCTTGCTCTTTTTCTTTCTCTGTGTGTGTGTGTGTGTGTGTGTGTGTGTGTGTGTGTGTGTGTGTGTGTGTGTGTGTGTGTGAGAATGGGTAGACATTCAGGGTAAGTTTTGCATTCAAGCTCTTGCATCGTCCATTGTGGTGTCTCAGTGTGTTTTCTGTTGCTGCTGTGTACATACATCCACTGTTGTTCGTCATTGTCGGAATGGTGTGTGTTTTGCCTCCATTGGCAGAGGAGGCCGGCTCGATGAGTGGGTCGGCAGATGGGTCAGACACGAGCCCTTGCACGGCCAATGTCCAGGACTGTCGGCTGTGGGGTAAACCAGAGTTTCTTCCCTTTCTTTCACTCACTCACTCCACTAGCCTCTGGGCTGCATGCTGATCCCCCCTTGTCTCTCTTGGTGGCTCATGCAACTTTCAGTTCCCCATGTGTTCAGGCTGTCTAACCTAGGTGTTTGTTTTATTTCATTTTAAAATGTTCATCAGTTTTTTTTTACTGAAACTAAATGTACCTGTCAGTCAGGCTGTTTCATTCTGGTCAGAATCGGTATTTCTAAAATTTAATTTCAAAATTCAGTATTTTCTCGTTGCTATTGTTACACACTGTTTGCACTCCTCTGCAGTGTCCAAGTACTCTGCAATTTTTGACTTGATTTCCGGTGATTTGAAATGTGTTACATACTAGGCCCACCAATAACAGCCAGCATGCTGTAGGTGCATGAGCTTCCCTGAGGTGTAAGGGGGAAGGCATGGCCCTGGTGTGACCAAGCTTTGCCACAAACATTAGGCCAGTTAGGACCAGCTGATAAGTCTCACAGAGTGCAGTGATTTCACTTCATACCTTAGGAGTAGTACTGTCATTAAGCTGAGGCACTGCCAGTGCAGCTTACACAGCTCAGGTAAGCAGATCTTCCAGCAAAGGAAATCGCAAAGCTGTTCCACAGGCAGCATCCCAGTCACAAGAAATATTTCAAAATTAACAGTGTTTTCTGATAATAAACAAAACCAAACCAAAGAAAAAACCAGGACAAAACAACAGCCAAAAATAACAACCACCCACTGCATAAAAGACCAAAACAAAAAAGAGAAAGTTTGAGCATTAACAGGGGTCTAAGAAATTGTTATTTATCACTGAAAAAGATCTTTTCTCTCTTAGTCTTAATTTACCAAGTAGGGGGGGGGGGGGGGGGGTGTGTTCACGCGTCAGCTGGAAGCTCAGTTTTCTAAGTTCTTGCTTCATAGTTTGACCAAGCTGAGGTTTTTGTTTTTGTTTGATTTGCTTGATAACAATTCAGAGAAAGTCTTCACCTTTTGTTTTTTTCTGTTGATTTCAAAAAATATTTTTCAACATGCTAGTGTTTTTTTCTATAGGTCTTGAAAAAAAATATTTGGCTTGTCAGAACTTGTGAACACAGACTGCTTGGAGGTCAGATGTACTTGGTTGGGATGTGGACATTGTGCATGACCATACATACAACTATGTACAGGAGCAGTGTTTATACGCCTCTGCAGTTTATGTGGATGATTTTTGTATATATTCAGGTGCTGGTAGAGTTTGCGTACCTGGTTCCATTTTCTAACAAAGGTCAACAACAAAGTCATGACCTCATCAAGATGTTTTCGCGCACACACACACACACAGAGGCACAGGCACATGGGCGTGCGCGCGCGCGCACACACACACACACACACACACACACACACACACACACACACACACACACACACACCACCTTGGGATATCCTTGTGCTCTAAATACAGCAGTACCTCTGCTTTTTGTAGTGATTTAGTGTACTGTTGATCATAGACTTGATTGAATGACATCAAAATACACTTTCTAGTTGATATTAGTAAGTTTTTCTTGCTGCCCCCCACCCTCCACCCTGTAATGTCTACCATTTTGTCTGCCTTTCCCCTGATATAACGAAACAGGTAATTAAGCATTCATAATGCAGTTTTGGAGTCACGTGTGAACAAATATTAACCTTCCTTTTTCGGGGGGCGGGGGGCAAACAATATCATTCACGCAGCATCTACAGAAATTAAAACCATCATACTTGGCATAATGATAATTGGTAATAAACCATTCCAATCATTTTGGATTAAATATCCTATAGGTCAAAGTCACAGTCATTATGGCAGTTTTAAACTTTGCATTTTTTTTCCCCTTCTTCTCAGCTACCAAAAATACCAGACAAGTTTGGCACAGTGGAAGTCAGTACAAAGATGTTTTACATTTTTCAACAGCCTTGATCAAAGGCCACAGTCAAAGGGTTGTATGGAAGTCCCAGAAACATCATTCCATAGAAAATGGGCACCTTCTGAGTAACCGATCACAACACAGCCATACTAAATTCTGTATAAAAGTCTTCTAGTCATATCTGTTCAAATGACCCATTCTGAAGGTCAAGGTCACCACATTTAGGTGAAAATTATATTAGCATTGGTGTTATCTTCTGAATCGTCTTCATTATTTACACCAAACTTGGCACAAGGCTGGTTGACCAACCTCACTAGGAGGTCAAGGTCACTTATGAGCCATAAAGACTTTAGCCCTTCTGGTTATGATCATCTGTGCACCTGTGGTGTACGAATCATGCAGTTTACCAAATGTAACCGTGTGTTGTACATTAGCAGAAACGCTGATTGATGTGACTGAAACCTAATGGTCTGATATAGACAGAGGGTGTAATTTTGTCTCCTCCACCTAACAAATTCATTGATTCTCAATTGCTCGGGCCTTTTGTCCGCACAAATATTAGCTGTATCAGTTTGTAGCACTTTCGCAGACACCAGTAGAGTTTAATGTGCACAGTGTCGTAACAGAGCTGTGTGTAGTGCAGTGGAAAGCTGTGTGGTTCCTGCTGGACTTCAAAACACCAGACCTTTTGGGATCTTTTTGAAATTGGGGGGGGGGGGGGGGGATATTGTCATATAGTGTGTGGAGTTATGCCATGGGGCACGAGACATTTATAATTTAATCCCTTTGATAACCTCTTGCATTTATTTGTTTTTACCACCTCTGTGTGTGTGTGTGTGTGTGTGCGCGCGCGCGTGTGTTTGTGTGTGTGCGTGTGTCCGTGATTGGTTCCCAGAAACACTACCATTATCTATATATATATGCATGTATATGTACTTTCTTGACTGTTGTATCCATTACTTTCATTCTAAGACCGGTACTATAAACGACCAAAAATTCCAGTTAGAGTACACTGTTTTCATTTACATGTAATTGTAAGATTCGGTTTAGATTGTAAGCAGTTATAATTTTTTTTTTTTTTTTTTTTTTTTTTTAACATAGATTATTACTCAGTATTACTGTGTGGCTTGTTGCGTGGTGCTGCTTTATAAGATTGTGAACAGGACAGTGTCATTTTTAAATGTGTCAGCAGAGACCGATTGTATGTTAATCTGTGTTGGTCATACTGATCTTTTCTCCCTCCTCACTTCCACAATTCATTGTCATCCAATTTCATCAATGCCTCCTAGCGTTGTATTTCTTTTAGAACGCTGTCTTCCCAGTGTTAAATCTGCAGATCTTCCATCCTGCAGCAATGCTTTGAGTGTACCTTGTCCTGCTCCACCGTGACTATTAATTCTGGTGTAGGGTCCTGTGTGCTTCTCTCTCTGTGATAACTGCTGGTTCTTCTGGTGTGTCCTTTTTCTTTGGTTGACTGTCTTCCCTGTAATCTGTCACTGACTTTTGATGTTATTCACATCATGTTAATTATGGTCATTATTAGAAGTATTATTTTTTGCCATGCGTATCATCAGCATTGATGTCATCACTGTTGTTCTTACTATTGTACTTCCCTACTGATATCTAGAACCTCCCATTCTCCTCCCCCCCCCCCACCCCCAACTTGTCTCTCTTCCTTATGTATACCCCCTCCATTGTAATTTTTCATTGTGACAAATACTTTGGGTCTTTTATCTGTGGTGTCCACTGAATTCATGAAAATATCATAGTGTTTGTAACTTCTTCTCGTTCTTCCTGTACAGTCACCCACAATCAACATACTGATTATTCTGGAAGCTGTTGTGACTGCTCTCTCTCTCTTATAATGCTTGTTCCAGCCTCCATGCCCATCCTTTTATCTCAGACTCCCCAACCTGAACTTCACAATATGGCCTTCATCACCAAAAACTCCCTAGTTGCCACTCCCCCAGCTTTTTCCCACCCTCTGAATAATTTTTTTTGAGAGGAGAACTTCACTGCATTGACTTTTTTTTCGATATACATGTATTCATGAATTGTGGGACTGCTGAAAGAGTTGAGATTGGAGAATGGAGGCATTTTAGATTTGAATGTGGTGAAAGAGATCTTGTCTGTTTTGTGTGTCGCGTTTGTCCATGTGTAAATCTGTAGAGCTTTTCCTGTTCTCAACTGTGACATTCATCCTGTTCTTACGTCATTATTATGTGGTGAACGTATTAATTCACTTGTACTCATAATTTTGTGAATTGGCAGAGACAGGTACACATGTGTAAATGTTTTAACTTCATTGGATGATATACTGACCAGTAATGTGTTGGTGCGGACTATAAGGTGATGTGCAAACTCAGTCTCATTTTGCATGTTTTGTTCACTGTTATGCTTCAGTTTGTTTATTGCATGCACTTGTGTATGTGTGTTCTCTGCATGCCCCCGTGCTTAAAACCATTCAGATACACAAAAAGTTGTGTGATGTTGACGCTTCCGTTGACCTTGACCCAGTTCTTGTGCATCGACCTGAAACAGACGTCATCATAACATTCATACCACAATGCTGGCAGAGCACTGTGGTGTCCAGGCTGTAGGCCACCTGCATTCCTCCACACTCATTTACACCTTCACACTAAGATAGCACCCTCATGGCTAATTAGCATCATATTTAGAAGTTTAGAATACGACCTAAACTAAGCTTTCCCTGTCCACAGACGATGCCCCACGGGATCCGTCACTATTGCTGATTTTGAAGTGGGGTGGGGAACTGACGCCAGCGGGTCGAATTCAGGCAGAGAACCTCGGGAAGGCTTTCCGCACACTTTACCCAGGTGGACAAGGTAGAGTAGACTTTTCGGTTGTACCTTTGCATCTGTTTGGTTTTATCATCATCGTACAAATTCTTCCCTGATGCACATGGTCTGCAGGTCTGTATTTTGTAATTTTTTGTTAGTGTAAAAGAGAGATTTGTGTTTTTCTTTAAGATATTTGACAGGGTCGATTGTAGTTTTTAGAGTGTTGATCTGACATTCTGCAATCTGTGGACTCCTTGCTCAGAAGGCGGGTCTTGTATTCATGAGCAGTACATATAAATGCTTTCACAATACCAGTGAATACTAGCACCTTATACTGTGCTGCAAATGTACAGCGTCTGGAAACTTACAGCCTTTTTTTTTTTTAACATGTTGAGTTTGGTTATGATCTAAAGTCCTGCAAAATGTGTCACGGACAGTATCAGCAGCTGGTCAGCATTGTCTGTAAATTTTGACTTTCAGTAAAGCTTTCTGTCTCACAGGTCAGTTTGAGGCTCCAGGCCTGGGTTTTCTACGTCTGCACAGCACATTCCGTCATGACCTCAAAATCTATGCCTCGGATGAAGGTCGTGTTCAGATGACTGCCGCTGCCTTTACCAAGGGGTTACTGGCATTGGAAGGGGAGCTCACTCCTATCTTGGTTCAGATGGTGAAGTCCGCTAACACCAACGGCCTGTTAGACGGGGAGGGAAAGACATCAAAAAGTCAGATTGTGTGAGTTACTCCATCTCATTCGTTCTTCCTGGCAGTACATGAGTCGTGAATTATGGATAGACTTGTTTGGTGGTGCATAGCACTCATGTATCTGTTTCCACATGGGTCAGAGTGGTCTGCATGCTGGCTCCGTCTGTGCATGGTTATTGGGCCTCCTATCTTACAGAAGTAGGAACTGAAGGAGGGTTTGACTGAAAGGTTTCAAATGGAAATCTGGAAAGATGGGAGAAAGTGTAAATGAAGCTGCACAGGTATTGCTGAAAGCATTGTTTTTAATTCTCATTGTATTTGAGTGTATTTGAGATGAAATGCTGTGTTTGTTTGGCAGGGTTAAAGGGAAGCTGAAAGAAGTATTCAACCAAGACCACAACTTCACTGAGGATGATTGCTACAAGGTTCTTTTCTTGCCCATTTTGTAGTTCTTTGCGTTTCATTGATTACCACTTAGTTTATTTTCAACATACCTAGCCATAACTGAAGAAACAACACTTCGTGCAGTTCAGGAAATGATCATCAACTTCAAATTGGTCTGTGTAGCTACCTGCATATTCCTGTCTTTCTTAACTGTAGTGATTCTACTATAAAATTTACCTTTTAACCTACTGATTCATACGGGTTAGGTTTTCTGTATGTCATGTGTTATGATTTACAGGTTTGTTTAGTGATGTAAATGAGAAATTAAATTGCAAGAGGAAGCTTGATTATACTCATGCAAAGGATTACGCTTCTTGCAGCTGAATCCCACGAATGCTGCGGCTTTGACCAATGCTATGGAGTTTGTAAAGAACCCTCACTTCATGTGTGAGCACATTCACATGATGATCAAAGAGATTACAGCCAAAATTCGTTCCCTCAAAGCTGAGCTCAAATCAAGAGGTAATCATCTTTTTTTGTGCACCCGCATGCGTGTGCACATGCACACACACACACACACACACACGCACACACACACACACAGAGGCTTGCTGACTCTTGTTTCTGCGCATTTGCTTTCACACACGTGCACTGCCTTGGTGCAGAGGTCTTTCAACTCATCTAATGTTTACTGCTATGAGGTCAGGGTCACAGGTGTCCGCTGTGATGTATGTTTCAGTGGCTTTAGTTTTCAGTGTCAGACTAGTACACCTAGTAGACTGTAAAACCATTTCTGATACTGACATGTAGTTTCCTTCCATGTTGTGATCCCTTTTGTTTTGTAAATGGGTAGGTAAACTGAACATCACAGTAGCGTGAACCTGGTCATCACTGCCCGTCTGTGTGGGCCACATAAACCATGCTTTCCTGATACGCTATGTGCAACATGTGTGCAGACCTGCCTCTCTACAATGGGGAATCGTGGGAACTGCTCATCCGGCGCTGGGCCAAGCTGGAGAAGGACTTCATGCTGAAGAATGGCCATTTTGAGATCAGCAAGATTCCAGACATCTACGACTGCATCAAGTATGACCTGCAGCACAACCAGAAAACCCTGAATTACGAACGTATGAATGAGCTCTTTATGTGCTCCAAGGCTTTGGCTGACATCATCATTCCTCAGGTATGTGTATGTTACTTGCGGCTGAGGGTGCAGGTGTGTATACATATTCTCTTGTATGGTGAATGTTGTAGCAGACGTGCACGTCCCTGTTTCAGATGATGTCTGCTTTGTGCTGTGTCATTGTGACAAATAAAGTGGGGTCGATACTGTGTTTGCTGAATTTCTTCCATAATGCTGTGTTCCGCAACCAGCATTTTCACCCTGAGTTTTACTGGGACAAAAATGCTTCCTCAGAAGCACATTAATTTTGTGTGAAATTTGTCCGTTCTGGCGCAACGAAATTGTCCGTTGAAGATTACAGGAAGACGATTTAAAATTTATTTGCGGCAGCCAGTGTGTGTGGTAAAACCAAATGCAGGATGCCAAAAAGAAGTATTCTGTTACATCAGGTAGATGAAATCTGATTAGGTGTTCGGAATATTTTGTTCCTTGCAGTATGAGCATTGTATTGTGAATGTGTAACTGTTGAGAGGGTGTTTGGGATGTGAGAACAGCAGCTCCTGGTGAGTGACACGAATCATTCGCATTTTTGTAACAGCACGTAAGGTGGTAATTTGTACTGATGGACATGTGTCCCAACTTGTGTGTGCAGGAGTATGGGATCACAGTAGAAGAAAAACTTCACATTGCCCAGAACTATTGTATGCCCTTCCTGCGCAAGATCCGCAGTGACTTTGTTAATGTCTCCAGTCACCCTGCTGATGGCAGTCAAGAAGAAGACACACAATCAACACGCCTTGACTCCAGGTGACAGCAGAGACCATTTTGCATTTATGGTTTTTGTATGGCTGCAGTTAAGATTGCACATATTCATACATACCACGTAAACTGTGCAGGAGTCTGTTTCCCTGCCTGGCAGTTAATATTTTTCTTCTCTACAACTCCAAAATGTGACAATTTCCAGTATATCTATCCAACAATACTTGCAGACAGCATGTTTCCAGTCTTTCAGCAGTCATTAGAACTTGACTGCATTTTTTAACTGACTGTGTGGCGTGAAATTTTTCTATTAACTTCTGTTCACTTGAAAGGTACTCTAAGGGTGTTGCTTCACCCGAGAGGTTTGTGCGGACACGACTCTACTTCACCAGTGAATCCCACATTCACTCAATGCTCAACATGCTGCGCTATGGGAATCTGTTTGAGGTATGACTCTGGAGTGTGTGCCCTAGTTTATTTATAGTGCATGCCACTCATGATGTGATGCCCTCAGCAAAACGGGAAGCTGGTAATTTTTTGTTTATTGTTTTCCAGTGGTACGGAAATTCAGACAGAAAAGATCATTTAACTGTGTCCAGGTCCCACCAGCAACATTTGAAATAGCTCTGAATGATTTCCTCCAGCATATCCAACATTCTGAAAAATGGCTGTACAATATACGTGTCTACCTTAATTTGCTTGTACTTCTGAAACATAACTGCATGTTGTTTATGTTTGCCAAGTGGGTTATTTGTGCCTGGTTTTCCTCTCAGGAGGGTACTGACAAGCAGTGGGAGAGGGCCCTGAAGTTTCTGGATGCCACAGCTGAACTGAACTACATGTCACAGATTGTTTTCATGCTCTTCGAAGATCCATCAAAGGTGTGTATTGTGTACATTCAGTGCTTGTGAGAAGTAACTTGAAGTGGAAAACAGTTTCTAAAACTTAACTGTAACATGGTGTGAAAAATATATAGTGTAAGGTTATCTGCTTGTCATTGCGTTTCTAAATTGTGAGAGAGAGAGTGTGTGTGTGTGTGTGTGTGTGTGTGTGTGTGTGTGTGTGTGTGTGTGTGTGTGTGTGTTGTGCATTATGGCCAACACTGCTGCACCCGCCACCCAAAACTGTGATCATCTCTGGGACTAAAATTATATCGTGTAAAGTAAGAATGATTATATCTATCTGAATTCCTTGTACAGCCCACAGATTCTGATGAGCGGTATCACATGGAGCTGCACTTCAGCCCAGGGGCATACACGTCATGTGATGAGCCAACTGAGCCACTTCGTATGGGTTACCGACCAAAACACTGTCCTCCAACGCAGGTTAGTTTGGAAAGGGTTGTAGGAGAACTTTTTGACTGACAGAAGTGTTGATAACCCAACAGTTGTCAGTGATATGTATCTTCAAGAAACAGGGAGCAGGGCTTGAGAATTCGTAATAATGTTTCATTTATTAGCTTTTACGGGTGTGGCTGTATCGGGTGAAGTGTTAACTTGCTGTTTTATGTGGATGAGCACCTGATTTTTATTGTTATGTAGAATCAAGTTTCAAATTCATGGTCATGACCAACTTCAAAGGGGTTTTGGGGGAGGGGTTGTCGTTTGGTGTGGGCTCCCATTAATATGGAGGAATTTTCAAATTGAGGATGTAGATATGAACATTACATTACAGCATTTTCTGTAATTAGTAAACTTGTAACTTACCAAAATGCATCCATTGTCACAACTGGCTCCCTCCATTTTATACATGGTGACATTGAAAGTTATCTGTCAAATGTCTACTCTTTGAACTTGAAGCTATTCTTTTAATTTGAATAGTCTGATATTTAAAAAACAACTCATTGTTAGAATTAACATTTGTAACTGGTATGTTTTCAGAAGCTGCATGACTCGGACAGCCTCAGCGGCTCCGCTCGCCTCGTATCTGCCTTCTCAGGCCCAGTCCCACAGGTGAAAAAACGCCCTTTACGCCTTGAAACTGGCACTGACTTGGGTGATATCAACGAGTCGGACATGTTTGAGATTGTGGCTGGTCAGTCGGGATGCTCAACACCAAGCTGTCAGGAAAAGGTATGTTCGCAAAGTCTTGGACAGTTGCTCGAGAATTTTTTTTTTCCACTGCATTTGCCTTTTGATTTTCTGAAACGGGTGTGAGGTGAGTGGGTTTTTTTTCTTATGAAAGCAACTTAATGGACTTTCATGAGATTGCTGTCCCTTTATTTAATCAGGGCCTAACATTGTACGCTGTTCGACATATTTACGCCGACTCGGGTTCCGCCAGTACGCCGATCGCGATGTGGCGTACGCCTTTTGGTGTACGCCGAAACGCCAAATCGTTTGATCCCTCGGCATTCTGTACTCTTCTCAAACGGCCGTTAATTATGCTCAGCATTGCTGATTGTCTAGATATGTGTGCGTGTGTGTGTGTTTTGCAGGATGAGGTCAGCTCCCCCAAATCACCAACTCGACCCCCAGGATCACCAGATCCCACTATACCAGAGTGGGACTGGGGAGACGACTCTGGTGGGTCCAGAAACAGCACTGACATCACTGTCACTGTAGAAGGTAGCAAAGTTGAATGTGAGGTAAGTGCTCTCTTCCAGGTGGTTTTCCTCTGGATTTTCTTGCTGTTGTATTTTACTTATTTTTTGGCTCCCTTGTGTAACAATGGGAGTCTATGTATTAACCCTCTGTCGTCTGTCTGTCTGTCTGTCTGTCTGTCTGTCTGTGTGTGTGTGTGTGTGTGTGTGTGTGTGTGTGTGTGTCCAGAAAACTTTAACGTTGTCATTTTCTCAGAATCTACAAACAGTAGAGGCACCAAACTTGGCATGCTGATAGACTAGCACAAGACCTTTCAAAACATATCATTTTGAATGACCTTGACCCAAGGTCAAGGTCACTAAAGCTCTCTGTTTGAAAATTTTACATTGGCATTTTCTCGTAATGTACAAATGCCAGAGGTTTTAAACTTTGCATGATGATAGACATTGATAAGAACTTTACAGATATACATGTAGTCAGTGACCTTCTGTCAAGGTCAAGGCCGTACAAGATAGTTTTGTGAAACCTTAACATTGGCATTTTCTCAGAAACAATGAACAGCAGAGGTGCCAAACCTGGCATGCTGATAGACAGTGATAAGACCTATGCACACATACCATCTTAAATGACCTTGACTGAAGGTCAAGGTCATTAAAACAGTCTGTTTGGAAATTTTACATTTGCTTTTCTCAGTATCTAGAAGAATCAGAAGCATCAAACTATGTGCGATGATTGACATTGGCAGCACCTTTACAGACATACCTGTGTTCAGTGACTTAAGGTCAAGGTCATGCAAGCGTTTTTTGGGAAACTTTAACCTTGGCATTTTCTCCAAAACAACAAACAGTAGAGGCACCAAACGAGGCATGATGATAGACAGCAATGAGACCTACCTTTCTGAATGACCTTGACTGAAGGTCAAGGTCATTAAAGCTGTCTGTTGTGAATTTTAACATTACTGTTTTCGGAGGAACTACAAATGCTAGAGGCATCAAACTTGGCATGATGATAGACATTGATGAGATCTCTTTTGAATGACTTTGACCAAAGGTCAAGGCTGTACAAACTGTTTCGGGGAAAATTGTAATATTGCCAGGAACTCAGAGCGCCGGACACATCACTTAGCATGATACTGGATAGTGATAAGAGCTCTACAAACATACTTTTGTGAATGACCTTGACCTGTGTCACAAGGGAGCCATGGAGGCTTCTGCCTCTCTAGTTTAAAATTAATATTTGATTAGTTGTTGTTTTTACTTTTTTTTTCTTTCTTTTTTTTTTGGGGGGGGGGGGGGTAAAAATAAATTGGAAAGGGGGGGGGGGGGGGGGGGGAGAGCTACAAAGAAATGTTCACTGGTTTAGGTGTTGATTTTGTTTGGGTTTTGTTTTTACTGGCTCATATTTTGTTAGAAATGTTATTCAGTGCTGTAGCCACCTAGCTTGGACTAGCCATGCTCATCAGTACTATACATTCAGCTCAAGTTTCCTAAACAGTTCATATAGCCTTGTGGTAAATAAACAAGTTGTGCTTGTCTGGATCAGCACACAGACCATGAATAATAATGATTATTGTAATTGTCGCATTTCTTACTGTAAATATTATTATAAGCAAGCGCTATGATTTCACCCTTTATTTTTCTGCTGTGTGCAGGCCAAGGATCAATACCTACATGTGTCAGTGTCAGTTGAATCTCAGAAGTCAAAAAGTACTGAATCAACCAGCTCAGGGGGATCAGTCCAGAAACAAAGAGCGTCTTCCCCAATAAACATCACAGTGTCTTCAACCACTTCAAATACAGGTGGGATGTGTATCTGGGTGTGTTTGTGTGTCATATTATGTCTCTCCATGCCTGCCTGTCCTTAAATTCTGTGTGTCTGCGTGCGTATGTGATTGTATGGGTGATCACATTAAATGAACAAAGAGAAAAAGCATTTGGTAAAGGCTGTCAGCATGACCTTGGATATTACATCTGGTCATGTTTGCAAGTGTGTGGTTTGTGAATATTTTTTTAATACAAATGTGCCTGTTTTTGTTTGTAAATTGTTTCTGTTTTTGTCTATGCCGGAAACGTGAGCTGTGTCCTCTGCTTCCAGAACTTTCAAAGGTGAGCTTGGAAGAAAAACGCAGTCGGAGCTTTGAGGACAAGAACGAGAGCGTGCCCACCACTACCAGTAAGTTTCTGTCACGTTTTTGCATCGTGCTCCTGTACTATGGGCATGCAGGCACTAAGACACCCCTGCCTCTTTCCCACCCCCACCCCAAATCATTTCTGTGTACAGCCATGGCGATGTCTCCCTTGTTAGTGTTACACATCTGGTGCATGTACAAGAGGTGAATTTTGGTTGCATAGGCAGTTGCTTTTTTTTTTTTCCAAGTGATAGGACAACACTGAACTCTGCATTAGAGACAAGTGACATGTTGAATGTTGATGGACAGTCATGTGCTGAGCAAACAGCCATCAGATTTAGAGGTGTCTCACTGCAGTATCAGGTGAAGAGTGCGCTCTGAATTGTACTGTGAAAATTTCTGTCAGAAATTGAAAAATAAAATGAGAAAATTGTCTTTGATGCTTACTCTTTCCAGAATTCCCTCTACTCTCAGCTTGGACGTTTCCAAAATCAGTGGCTGAAGACTGGATCAGGAATTTACTGTGTACAGTAACCTGTTTTTCAGCCAGTAATATGCACTTACCTACACTGGTTGAACCAGTGGAAACGTACCACTCTGAGTTGCAGTGCAGTGCAGTGCAGTGAGAAATAATCAGTTTGTGCACACCAACTTAATTATGCTGTGCTGCTGCTGCTGCTACCTGTTGCCGTTGGGTGTGCTTTTGTGATTTGTAATACCACACCAAAGTTTGTGACCTGTGAATACTTGTCAACTTTTGGCAACCATTGTGCAGCTAAGTTTTGGCTAAATTTTCTCCCATCTTTAGGTACTGATCCAGTTCCCGCAAAGTGCAATGAGTATTTCAAGAGTTTCCTGCCAGAACTGTGGAGCTTATTAAACTTTAAAAGATGTGATCCTCGCGGTCGGTGAAAGAATTAGATTTACACAGTTTTGAAACCGACATCTCTCTGTTGTGCTTTGTGTTGACGTGAGTGAGGTTTGACGTCATGTTTAATATACTGGCTATACGACATCATTGTTCACAGTTACTGCAACAGCTGAAATGTGGACATTATGACTGATAGTGCTGGATGGCACTGGTCGGGTGCTAAGTTTCGGTACATGTTTTGTTCCAACGTAATTAGGACCTACACCTAAGGCAGCTTTTGGTGAAGCTCAGACCAGATCAGAGACCAGCTGCACGCTGGGCCCAAAAAGCTATGATAACCTCCCAAAGCGTGTCAACACAAAGACACTGCAAGTGCCCAACTAGACCCTGTAATCATTTGACACCCAATTTTTGATCATCAGCGGTTCACCGAAACTACAAGACAGTACACCTTCCCCTGCACACGGACATCCACTGTCGCCGTTCACTGCCCTGTGTCTTCTCGCTCGGACTCAGCTTGGGAGGGTTACGAGGTATATATCACCATCTTATGCTGACTTTTCCTTCATGAACTGTAATTGTATCACAGCAGTTGTACAGTTAATTAGGGGGGTAGGTCTGTAAAAGGTGTGTCCTATGGTGCTCACATGGGTAAGTATAATAAAAGTGATTAACTCTTTGACGACGGAGCACAATTTCTGACACACGATTTCCTATAGGAAATCGTGTGTCAGAAATTGTGCTCCGTCGTCAAAGAGTTAACTGGTGGTGGAAGGTTTAATGTGCCACAATTGACCTGTGCTGCTTGATGTGTAGTTTACAGATAATGTGGTCAATAGAAACGGGGTACAGGCACTGCAGAGGCCACCTTAACTCTCTAAGTGCCGCAAACATTTTTGGTTGTCCCCTGACACCAGCCACTAGGACCATGACATTAATCGTGTAAACAAGAAGAAACAACCTTGCTGCACTTTTATTCCTTGCCTAAAAAGCTGTCGTCCCTCCTTTACCTTTGAACAAGCTCAGCGGTATGCTGCTGTCAGAATGATGAAATGTCTAATTTTTGTTCGATACTCGGTGACCACCAAGTTACCTAGCCAGAATTTTTTTCTTTTCCATCCCCCCCCCCCACCCCTTCCCCCGTCATGTACTTAATTGTGCAGACAGGTCTGCTGTGGCTCTCATCACTTTATATTTACCAAAAAAAAAAAAAAATCCAGTTTGTCTGGGTGGAAAGGGCTCTCAGCATGCCCCTGATTGTTTGTAGCTCTTTTTTTATTTTATTTTATTTTTTTGGGTTTATTTTCCTTTGTAGCAAGCATGAGTGGTAATGTGAAAGGTGTGTGGTGTCTTTAGCACTATTGTTTCCTGTGCCCGTGTAGAGACGTTTTCAGAACCCCTCTCCTTACTGACCTTTTCTCACCCCCCCCCCCCCCCCCCCCCCCACCGTACCGTGAGACGCCCATATGATATGAACAGGGAACGCGAAGAGAACATAACATAGGAGAAGAAGTTTATGTTTGTCTCAAAAGTACTTACACAAATACCTTTTTCTTATCTACGGTTCAAACATCAATCCTGTGATTTACTTTGAAGTCTGGAATTTGTGTTGATTAGTGCACAGGGTTTTCCTTTTCTTTCTTTGATTCCCACAGTTGCTTTTAGATAATGGAGACTGAGCTAATACAGCATCACTGGAGTGAGTACATGACCACCTTCAGTCTAAAGTAAAAGTTAGCACTGACGACTTGTAGCGTACATGAACACATAGGTGTGTATGAGTTTCACAAACCAGGCACACTCTAAAATATGCCTGAGGTTACTGCAATCAGCTTGTCTGTGTCTCTCATTTCCAGAGGACGCAGATCTTGGCCTTGTAGGTCGCTACTCAGATGAAACAGGTGCAGTCATCTGTATTCCATATTTTGTACATGTTACTCAGATTTCAAGTAAATATATATATATATGGCTTCAGTTCCTCAAAAGTTTTGTGAACGCTCTCATTGGCTTTTGAATCGAAAATAGCCCTGCACTATACATGTTAGAATTTTGTTTCATCTCAGTTGCTTGTTTTCTGAGTAAGGGTAATTTTCATGCACACACACACACACACACACACACACACACACACACACAACACACACACACACACACACACACTCATTGCATGATAGATTTTTTCTGTTTCTTGTTTGATGATTTCATCACAGGTCACACTTCTGAAAGGTTTCACAGTGGATACAACTAAATGTGCATCACAATTTCTTGTCAGTTTCAAACTCACACTTTAATTCAGAGAAGACATCACGGTTGTGTTTTGAATCTTGTAGGCTGCCATGCTGTATATTCGCACACATGTACAAAGAGGTTGAATCCTATTGGCTTCATGGTTTATGAGATCAGTTAAATTAGCCCTTGTTGCTTGCGTGGCGTTAAGCCCTAAATAACTAACTAACTAACTGTGAGATCAGTTACCGCAGTGAGGACCTGCTGTGTGCAGGTGTGGAAAGAAATACGCCCACGGCACCACTGCAGGAAAATATAACAGCAGCAGAAGCTGTCACTGTCTCTTCCTGCTCTCTGGATGCCTCAGATTCTGGTAGAGCTCGTTGATAATGATGGCCTTTGAGTTTTCTTTGAACTGCTGTCTTTGTGTGAAACAAGATGCTGTTGGCAGTAGGAATGTATCTCACTACAGGGGGGAATGTCAGGCAGAGTGATAGGGGTTCTTTTTGCTCTTGTTGGGTTTTTGCTGAGGTGTTTTATGGTGTTGTTTTAGGGGGTTGTGTGTGTGTGTGTGTGTGTGTGTGTGTGTGTGTGTGTGTTCTGTCTGTTTGTTTGGGTTTTTGGGTTTTTTTTGTTTTTTTGGGGGGGTGGGGGGGGGGGCGGTTAGAGTTAACTGTCAATTTGATAACTGCATGAATACTTAGATTTCTATGAAGGGAAGAGCTGTAAAGGAAAGCGGGCTGTTTTAACAGCAGCGGATAAAACACTAGGGATGCTGTACACCTGGAGACAAAATCTGTACCTCTAAAGTGGCAGTCAGAACAAAAATTGTAGTACATGTAACTTCATGAAGGCCTTCAGGAACTGCTGAAGCATGATTTGCTCAGCTGGTCACACTCATAGTTTGGCATTGCTATTTCGTAAAAGCTTAATGCGTTCTGAACAGTTTAGTGTTTATCCGCCAATGAGTTGATTTTTTTCTTTAGTCCCCCTTTTTTTTTCTAGATTGCCAGTGTGCTTTATAAACTCTGGCAGCTTCTTTGCTTTTTTATATTATTCGCTTACAGTTTCAGCAATGAGACAAAATGATACTGCTGAAGGGTTTTTTCTCTCTCTTTTTTTTGGGAAGAGTTTTAACCTCATGCCGCTGACTTACGCTTGAGCATAACCAAGTTTTGTGCTACCACTCGGCTCCAAAATAACCTAGGGAAAGCTCAGTGCTCTTGAATACTTACTCAAGAACAGTTCACAACATAATCACCAGTTGAGATGTCCTGAGAAAGATGCAAATAGTGGTGAACAGTTATATCTTGTGATAGGAGCGTGGTGATAGATGTCCTTGGTAGAGATATGGTTGTGTATCCCATCACCCACTGTATCCTGGAATCTGTCATACTTTTTCTCTTCCCCCTCTTTTTAGTATCCCATGCACACAGTTCTCAGATAATGCCAAAGAGCGTTTTTGCGAATCTCAAGAATCACGAGCAATCACAGTCCATGACAGGAGAGTTAGAAATCTTGCCGTATTGTGAATGATCACAAGTTGCTTTTTTAAAATTGTGAATTGAAAATTTTCAGTTTATTTGGCTTTCCTTTAGAACATAGAGGGAGTTGGGGTGTGCTGCATGGATTGGTTGCAGTGTCTTTGCTTCAGAACATAGGTGTGATAACATATGTTGCATACTATTTACTCATCATTCATTTGCTAATAATGTACCATGTATCTAGATGTGTGTTTTTAGTTTCAGATTTGCATACATGTTGTTAAAAGTTTTTATACCTGCAAGTTTCTGATGCGTGGTTTCATTTATCTTAATTTGGTTTCATATTGCACACTGGGCTTAACTGATTTTTTTGATTTTTTTTCTCTCTCCCACATTGGCTCTATTTTCAGTCAGGCCAGAAGTAAAACACATCGTATATCACCAAGCGCTAACGCAGCCAAAGAAACACCCAAGTTTGTAGTTCTGATTTTCATTCACAACTTCAGATCCGTTCTGGCTGTATTTTTATTGCTTTTTTGTTTTTCAGTCACATATTAATTTGTAAATCAGTGCACCACAAGCTTTTCCTTTTTCTTTTTTTTTCTCTTTTACTTCTGTTGTCTTTGCTGCATCTGAGAGACTATAAGTACATAGTGTCTTGTGATTCACACACACAAGCAATCTTGCATTTGAACAGCTTAGATCCCATTAAACCCAGCCTCTGAGTGTCCTTGTAGGGCCACCATCTTTTAAAAAAAAAAAAGAAGAGTCATTTGGGTAAGGTGCATCCCTTTGTATTACATGAATGTCTGCATGTGGTGATCATTATGTAAAAAGTAGCGACCTCCAGATGTGCCCATCACATACGCAGGTTGCATATCACACCAGATGATCACCTCTGTGTGAATACTAGAGAAAAAGAACAGTTGATAGAGTGTGTTGTGCATTTTCCACGTTAGGGATTAATCACATGATCGTCTTAACATCATCCTGCTGTGTTGGATAGAAATAGTAGGCTAATGTCTTGCTGCTAAAGTCAACTAAATTCATCATCATCTTGAAGTGTTGAGTCTAAAATAAGGTACATAACGTTGACAAAGCAACGCGTCGTGCATCATCTGTTAATGGAATGTCTCTCTTGTTACCTCACATCGATGCTGTCACCTGAGTAAACAGATCACACACCCACTGGAACTTCTCTGTAAATTCTGCAGTAACATTTTTTTCTGATTCCCCTTGCATGATACTCTTTAATGTTGTGCGTGTTCCACTATTTGATATTTGGAGCATTCAGCAGAGATTTTCAGAGTTGGTGCATGTCTGCCAACAAAGCGCAAGGGTTTTCTTTGGTTTATGGCAGTGTTTGTTCGCTGTGTTTGTTCGCTGTTTGACTTGATTCTCTGTTTTCTTTGCAGTTGGCACATAGTTCAGTTTTGTGTTTGGTGTTAGGCTCTACCGGTAGCTTTTTTTTTTCTTTTTTTCTTTTAACCAGTTTCCCATGTTGAAGTACATAATTATATATCATTTGGAAAGAGAACACTTGCAGCAGAAAGAGAGAAAAAGAAAAGGTTTCATAGATTCACATGCAGTTTTTTGCCCCCTTTTCCTCATAAGAATTATTGAGTACCCAATGTGTATGGTATACAGTATTACAAGAGATTTTATTACACACCTTTTTTGTGTACCACATAATTATGCTCTTGTACTCCATTTGCAGAGAATGTTGTGCAAACCATTTTTTTGCAGTAAGAGTCTTTACCTTACACAGAATTATCCAGTAATGGGGGCTTTGTTTTATTTTTGTCCTATCCTGTATTTTTGGTAATCGTATTACCCTAAGCCATGTACTCTGAGGGACCATTGTATTTTGGTGTGTGTGTGTGAGTGGTATCGGTCTGTTTCTGTCCGCTAGGGGAGGAGTGTAATGTCTTGCCGGGGCTGCTAGGTTCAGCCAGCACTCCCGACTTTAACTCTTTGCGAGCCCAGCGCCTTGGTGGTAGGTAGACGAGTCTAGGTAGCCTTGCAGAAATCCTCCCCTTTTTGCACTAACCAGCCGTTCACACATCGCCCCCCAAAACGCATACAACTCGCTGCAAGACACCCTTTCCTTATTTCAGTAATACGTGAGGGATGATGAGGGATAAGTTGTTGAGTTTGGGCGCAAAAACAAAACAAAACCAGAAACCCAGAATCATAAGTCCAGAGATCACGAGGCAAAAAAAAAAAAAAAAAAAAAGGCGTCATTTCTAAGCCAGTGTTAAAATTCTGCTGATAATTCGATGTTCAGCTCAAAATTTTTCAGTTTTATAGTTTTGAACTGCCATTGAAAGGTTTTCATATCAGCCTGCAGAAGATTGGTGTTTGCTTGGTGTTTTTTTTTTTTTTTTTTTTTTGGGGTGGGGGGGGGGTGGTCTAACTTCTTTTTTCCTATTCCTTTGCTGTGAAAGAGATTTTCTGGTACATGTAGTCTGCGTATATGAGTTTCCAGCAAGTTAAAGTATATATCCAGGCTCAAATTGACTTTAGTTGCAATGGCAGTTTTACGTTTCAGTACACAAACATTTTTTTCTTAGTCACCACTCAACAGAAAATCCTTGGCACACACGCACACCGTATGTGTGAACTGGCATGCTTTCGCCTTTCATTTGCATAGAAACTCTGCTTTGCATGCAATGCTTTGCTTCTGACCAGCAGTTTGCGTTTGCTTTTGCTTCAGTTGACTTTTGCATTTTTATGCTCTTGTACACCCCCCCCCCCCCCCCTGCTCTTGTACACCCCCCCCCCCCCCCTCAATTAGTTTTGTACTTTGCAACACCAGTGTCATCCAGTATTATGGCCAAACCATCAGCTTGGCAGAAAAATCGCCATCCGTTTATATGATACATCAGTGTCAAAGCATTGTTCTTTCCATTTTGTATTCTCAAACATCAAATTTTATATTAATACGCATGGATGTAGCATGACTTCTACTAAGACTGTATTGCCCAAGTGCAGTCACTGTGGACTTGCATGCACAAAGCAGCCAGTGTTAGTGAAATGATATGAGAAATGGACATTTTAAGCTGAATTGAGACACCCACTTCTAAGATGTGCTGCTAAACTGGTGTTGCATTGTACAACTTGCGCATACCCCAGTCTGAAGTTGACCTATGCGAAACCGTGAAGCTGCAACCTGTTGCATGTCATGGCTGTCTACTGATTCCTCAGTTTGTTGAAGTCGGTCTTAACACTTCTAAGCTCTTCTTTAGGTGCATGTTAGTGAGTAGCATTAGTTACTATACCATAAATGGATGAAAATTACTTGCTGGCACATGCACAGCGCATGTTCATTTGCATGAAATCGTCTCCGGACTCAGCCGGAAGGGAACTGTAGCCATTTCATTCAGTGGGAACGAGAAGGGGTAAGTGGGAACCGCCAAGCAGAAAGTCCGTAACAGTCCATGAAGCTTACATGGCAGCCAGCCTCCCCGTCCGACTGTATTGAGGCTGTATCCAGGTGATGACTGCATGGGCATAATAATGCCCTGTCTCACTGCCCCTCAGTACCAGCATTGACAGTACATGTACAAATGTACGTCAGCATTGACTGAAATGAAGTCCAGATGTTGTCACAAGCGGTTTACATGGAGATGTATGTACCAATAGTACTCGAATCAGGCCCTTCCTCGTATTGTGTAAGTCATCAGTATTCCAGCTGGAACTTCAAAAGCTGGCTTTAAAATATATCTTATATGCAGCAATGGAAACAAAAGAACATTCGTTTGTCTGACAAAATCATCCAGGGATAAGACTCTCTTCCATTTTACAGGATTGAAGGTATGAGAAGAAAACATTTATGATGTACCATGTGTTTCACAGTAAATCCGTATTCTGTGAAACAGAGTTCAAACTTGCGGTAGTTTTGTCAGACTCACTATTTCAGTGGTGAAATTGATAGCTTCAAGTTACTGCACACCTTGATGGGGTATATTGTGCATGTACTCTGCAATCTTCACATCCACTCAGTTTCCTTTCTTTTTGCTTTGTTTGGTTTTGTCTTTATTTGCAGTTGCAAGAGTGTTTCTCCTTGCTAAGATTTTTTTTTTTTAAATCAAAATTTCATCCTTCGATTTCAAAGTGAGTCTGAGTAATACTAAATAGCCCCCCATGAAGCCCTGTGTGTGTGTGGCTGGCATCTGGATCTGGGGAAATCTTGGTCCTTTTGATGAGGTGGGCTTCTTTGGCCATACTAAATGTACCAGAGGTGTACATTGAAGTCTTGGCCTTTTTTCTTTTCTTTTTTTTTTCTTTTAGCTTCACATTAGATTAGGGGCAGTTCAGTTTTCTTGCCAGAGAGAGAGAGAGCATGTGTCATGTCTGTGCTGAAGAATAGTCATTGAGACTTTCTAGCAGAAGTTGAATTACACAGTGAACCTGAGTTGGTAATGCAGGTATCACTTTGTTAACTTTTCTCCGGATCTTTGAAGGAAGTTGTAATTTTGCCACTGTTGTGAGACAAACCTTCATTATAGGAAGTTATTTTCCATTACATAGGTGCCATTGTCAACTAACTGCATGGTGAAATCCCAGTTTTGCATAATTAGTGGTGCATGGTTAATTTAGCATGTTCTTTTCTGTTGACAAAAATTGAAAAAAAAAAGAAGAAAAAAAAAGACAGCAGTGTGTGTGGCTTATGGCGTAAAATGACATGCTGCTTCGGCTGTGGGTGTTTCAAGTTTACCTTGAGTTGAGAGACTTCTCAAAGAGACTGGCAATCACATTGAAAAAGTTTGAACAAGACTTTGAGCTTGAAGGTGAAGTACAAAACATTCGCTAATTGCTGCGACAAGTTGTTCTTCCTCAGTGTCCACAGGGCACACCCCTTACAAGTTACATAGTTACAAGCTAGTCTCTTTGATCTGCCTCAGTGATGTGACAAGAAAAAAGTAAATGTTTTGTGCTTTTGTCTTTAGGTTTCTTCCGCTGATCTCTTGTCTGTTTTGTCAGTCTGTATGTGGTCAGTAAATAGGTTTACGATATGCAACATGATATAGTGTATGTATAGATACAATGAACGTGAAAGTATATGTAAATTATCTATAGTATTAGGTGTATGAATTAGGTGCACCCATGCACTTTCATGTTGCATGCAGTTGTAGACAGAATGCAGGGAAAAAGATCTGATATATTATATTCCATCTTGCTGTATGTAACTTCCTGAGTGTGGATCTGCAGACAGAGTGCAGTGGAAAGATCTGCTATATTCCACATCACTCTATATATAACTTCCTATGTGCTGATCTGTCAGTGGTCCCTGTCTCAGCTGTTGTACGACACTGGTAAACAAAGCAAAGTGGTGTAAACACAACTTTCTTGTGTAATCGCGCTGTTCGTTGCAGCACTTCTTGTTCATGTATATACCTGTATACATGTAGAACATGTCCGATTCTGAGAGTTCTCATCTGTTCAAATCTCCTTTCCAAGCACAGTACAGGTGTAGTTGCACACAGTAAACACATGATGACCATTGCCTGTACATACAGAGCGTAGCTAGTGTGCCTGTTCATATAGAGTGATTGCCTACACCGTATGTCAAAACATAAGATTTGGAGTCAGGGACTGCATTAATTTTGTACTCTTTGAAAGCTGTATTTGGTTCAGCACTTTTTGAGAGATTGTTAGGTACTGCTGAATAAATCACTATACATGCAGGAGGTGCAGGGTGAATTGTTTGTGTAGACAGTGTCATTGAATGAAATGTTCCCATAAAAGTAGATTCTGATTCTTATCTAGCTGGTTTTTCACCCAGATGTTACGTCTGATTGGGAATAGATGTACTTTTCCCTTCCTTTCATATGTATCTTTGCCACTGGTACAAGTAGAACATGTTTTATTTTGTACACATTTTGTTTACATAGTGTGTAGGTATTCTGTTTTTATCTATAACCACAAGAGGTCAGGTTACCTAGGGGAACACGTATATAGTTGTTCATGTATATCAAGCTGTAAGATGGCTTCTGCTATTTCAGTGTTAGTTGCACATGCCTTATGCAACAACCAGCACCAGCACAGCATACACTGTTTGTAATCATCCTTCCTTTGTGATTTCAGCTCTAGAGGGTTTTAGCTATGTGCCCCAGCTTCATCCATTGGAGACACTGCACAACACGCTGACTTACCGACAGATTGATGATTTCCTGGGCCGCGTTACAAGCACCAAGTTCCCAATGCCGGCTATCTCACCCAGTTTTGCTGCCAGTCGGCCCTCACTTATGCTGGTCTCGCCCCACAAATGTGAGTTGCTTTGATTGATAGGAAAAAAATCAAACAATTCCTTTCCTTTGACAAGTCTCGATTTCTCAACACTATATTTTTTTCTATAGAACTCACTTGCATGGGTACTTCATGGGTGTCTACACACCCATACCGTTCTGTGAAGTAAATCCACTGGGTGTTTCTGTATGCTCCTTGTTGGTGTGCACAGATCTGTGCTTTTACATAGCAGTTTGAAAGTTGACGTTTTTGGCTGTTTCTATTCACTGATGTGGTTATGATGTGAACTTGTACTGTTTTAGTCAGTCTCTTGTCAGTTCCATCCTGACCTCTATTAATTTGGTGTTTCAGACTCCCAGAGTTATCCCCCATCAAGCAACTCGAGTTCAGGGCCTTCCTCTCCGTCGTCAGTTCCCACGCCGATCGACTTCCTCAGTAATTTCCGTGCATACATCGAACGTCAGGAGAAGGAGCAGGCGGTACATTGTGACACAGACGACTCGGCAACCTCCTTGACAAGACGCCCAAATGCCACTCTGTCGTGTCCGCCAACACCACCACCCTCTCGAGGCTGCAGTGACGTTAACGTGAACTGCGAATCCAAACCAGGTGTGGCACATCCTCCGTGTAACTCAAGCTCAGACTGTGGCACGAGTGTTGATGCTGCTTGTATTGTTCGAGCAGCCTGTAGAAGTGGCTCAGACTGTGGCTCTAGTGTAGACACGGAGATGGCAGTAGACACAGTTGCGACAGACAAAAACAACTCGTGTGACACTCACGGTGTAGGATCAGTGAAATGTGACAGTAACACGGTATTGCCTGGTGCTAGTCAAGGACAGAAGGAGACGGAGGTGCTAGGAGACACGGAGTCAACTCAAGCGCCCAGGTCTCAGTCCTTGCCGTCTGTGCGGTCAGAAAACAGGTTCACAGTGTCTCGCATACACAGTGACAGTTCTTGACCTCAACTGGATAAATGCTTTTAGCATGGACTGGAAACCTTGATCGACTGGGAAACAGTTTTGTTGAGACAACCACTTCATTTTGCTGTAGCCTACAGGTGGGGTGCAGTGTTGCTTGTTGTGTGTGGTGATAAACGGATTTGATTATTACTGTTCTGTCAGCATATTAACCACTTACTGGGGATGCTTTGGTAGTCAGCCTGTTTGCAGCGCCGGTCATTGGATCACTTTGTTGATCTCATGATTTTGAGACTGATCTGTCAGTTGTGATAAATGGCTTCAGTTTCTGTGCTGAACAAGGTCTGTATGCACACCAGGAAAATGCTGTAGTGTGCGATAATACAATTCCCTCAGTTGTCACTAGATTACAGTATACTTGCATTTAAATGGGGCGTGTATTCTTTACTGTGGATTGTTTTGTGTAGGAAAAAAAACAGATGACTGACAATAGAAAGAAGAACCAGCCACAAGATGCCCACTGTTTGTCTGAGAGAAAATGATTAGGAAATGCGAAACTACACTCTTGATCTCTTAAATAATAGGTAGAGACAAATCTTCAGTTGTATAAATGACAGGTGGAGTGGCTGAAAGCAGCACATATTTGGAACAGGTTCTGCAGCATTCAAGCGAAAGTCTAATCCAGTGCAGACCGAACATACATACACATGTTCAATGTTTCTCCGGTATGTTCATGACTTGTTTAAGCAGAGTGCATTCAGGATTATATTATGGTGCCTTGCTGCAACAGCATATACAGTATTCATAATTGTTTTTGTCATCGCTTGAACTGTTGATTATAAATAATTCCACCTCATCAGGTATTCATATTTGAAATTAGGACAATCTGTGATAGTACAGCAATAAAGCACAGATCATAAAATAGGAATTTGAGCTATGAATGTCTTTGCAACATTGTACTGCGCTGCTTGTTCTGTGGCGTTTATTAATAGTGTGTGGAGTATTTACTGAGTGTCATGTGGGTTCTCCAGCTGATTTGTTTGCTAAAAATATGTCAGTTTGATCAGGATTCACACAGCAGTCACTGACCAATTATCCCATCCTGGAAACCTGCGGCATATGTATATGGACCAAATCACAATTGGTCTACACAGCTGGACCTGATACAATGTAGTAAGAACTTACAGCTGAACAGATGATGAATAGATAACGTACTTCTATAGAAGTAGATTTTTTTAGACTGCAGAAAAGGCAACACTCTTTTCTAACGTTTATTAATGTCTTATCCCAGAAGTTTTCAGAGACATTGTGTAGAAACCGGTGACGTACTTCTGTATCCATATGTAGACAGATGATGGATGGATGTAAACTGGGAGGTTCATACATGTGTATGGAATGGTGGTGTGAGTTGATACTTTTCGCTGAATGTAGTGTGAACCAGAACGTTTCAATTGAACAATTTGGAATGACACAGAAAGTACTATCATTTATACTCAAGAACAGACTTTGATGAATATTGCACTTTTTTATATTCATCTACAGTTTATATTTCTCCTATTCTTTGCCCAAAATAATTATACATATTTGCGAATGTGAGCTTTCTTGTGTGTCTTTTCTTCTGCTATGTGGGGCATGTGTGGAGTACCCAGTGCATCAGTGTCTTCTTCTTGGCACAAATTTTGTGGTATATTGAGTTTGTTAGTAAGTTAGTAATGTTACACTCATGTGTTTATTCCAGTCTCAAGGCTATAGCTGAAGAGATGAAAATGAAAGGACATGCCTTGCCAAAAATTATTATAACAGTTTCTCAGCTGATCAGTGGAGATGCAGTATTACATGTACCTACTTTCAAAATGCAAGGAGTCAGTTTTCTTGTGTATGTGGACGAGTGTTTCAGTTTGACAATCTTGACAATGAATGAAAAGACAAAGTCAGTAAGGAATTATTTCCTATCGTCTGGAATCCCCCACCCCCACCCCCTACCTCCCAGAAGTGGTCACACTCAGTATATGTGTGACTTACATGTTGATATAATGTTAAATACTTTACCGAGTTACATGACTTTCAGTTATGATTTTTTTTTTCTGTTGTCTTTGCCATTGAACAAGCATGCCATATTGTTCAGTAAAAATTACCGATATGTATGCATTTTGGAAGAACAGAAATGGAACAAATTTCTGTTTGTAAGTTTGTTGAAGTGTGATCACAACTTTTGTCTACTGCATTGTTCAGTTGGAGATTATTGATTATAATGAGGTATACAGACTAACATCCACAAGTACAAACTTTGCTTTTTACCACAAACAAGAAGTTATAAACATGCTGTAGGGATTTTGTTTTCTTAAACAAAAAAGATTTAACTGTGGCTATGTCCGTCCTTGCTGTTCTAGAAAATTTGAGAGAATCATGAAGTGAATAAAACAATTGTTTTGCTGCAGATACCAGTGTCATGTCTTGTATTCTTTAATGTATGTTGCTGTATTGTAAGTTTTACGTCTGCTGAGCACAAAGAGCAGCAACTTCAAGATACAAAGGGGTTACTCCTCTTCTGTCTGTGAGGCTAGACATCCTGCGGCTTGTCTTTACAGTTTCTTGCTAGGATCTATGGGTGCAAGTACAATTGATGGGAATTTCATGCAGAATCACCACCACCGCCACCTCCACCTTCAGCAAAAACATCAACAAAACGAATTCAGCCAGACAAATGAAGATAAGAATTATGTTTTTATTGGGTTTTTTTTTTTTGTTGGTTTCTTTCGCACATGCTGTAGTACAGTGTACTAAACTTTTGATCAAATCTTGCAGACCGATTCACCCTTTAACCAAGGTCATCTCCATGGTAACTCAGGCGTCGGGCTTGGTCTTCCAGACCTTGATGTAGTTGACCTTGAGAGCGGCGTCCTCACCGTTGTTCTGGTCGGGGTGCCAGGTCGGGTACCACTGGTTGCGGGCAGCCCAGAACGTGTCCATAGCGTGCTCAGAATTGTCGGTCCAGGGTTTGGGGTTGGGGCGGTTCTGGTTCTCGTCTGGGAAGAAGCCCACTCCACCCACTGCCACGTTCAGGATCAGGTAGTACTGTGGGGAGAAACATCAGGGGAGTGAACATGCCGAAAACAGACTGAGACAGCCCCGATGGCACAGTGAATTCCTCGAACGTGGTTTCGGGTTCCCATGCATCTAGAATCCGGCAAGCAGTAGGGTGGGTGTTTGGGAGTTTAACGTCCTTTTCAACCACGCATGGGTGATATCAATGACGGGGCAACGAGAAAAAGGCCAGCACAGATATTTCCGCGCGCGCGCGCGCGCGTGTGTGTGTGTGTGTGTGTGTGTAGAAGGATTTGCCTTGCCGTAAAAAGGGGGGAAAACAAACAAAGGGGGAAAAAAAAAACCACCGGGATTCGAACTCACCACCCGCACGTTGATAGTTCAACGCCCTACCATTCGGCTACCCCCCCCCCACCCCCCTCCCCGGCAAGCAGCACAAATGGGAAGGGGGGGGGGGCGGCAATATGAATTTTCAACAAAAAGAATCGGGAAAACAAAAATCAGGTAAAAGCAGGTGGTGAATGGTGATGTCGCCATGGGTTTTTCTTTGTGTGTTTGTTTGTTGTCACTCTCCTGGACGGGACAAATGTCCTGGGTGACCCTCAAAGTATCGGACATGTGACACAGAAATTATATATAGGGACATGTGTGTGCTTTTCGAAAATGAATCGGTCTGTGACCGATGTCCGACGTAGAAATCAAGCCCCGCTTAGTAACTGACTGGTAAGTGGCTCATATCAAATTACCATGTAACCAGAGAACCATGCTTATCCACCCGTGGTCTTTAAATCCAGAATTTAGATCTTTTCAGCGTTGCTGGACGTTCAGTGGGTGTGTAACTACTGACCTCCTGGTCAAATGGCGCCATGTGAGAGCCCTGTGCCCACGGGTTCTCCAGGCCGTCCACCTGGTCAAATTCGCTGAATTTCCAGAACCCCTCCGGGCCTGGATCCACCTTTAGTATCTCCTCTCCGTCCACAGTGAACCTACACACACACACACACACACACACACACACACACACACACACACACACACACACACACACACACACACACACACACACACCGTACAGCAGAATAACACACGCACGCACTGGGACGCACAGAGTAACCCACAATTTCGCACACAAATTCACTGGCCGGTTTCGATATCTGTCTGTCGCTCATACGTGCTGACTTTAAATCCCCAGATTCTCCACCCACCCATCAGCTAACGGGAATAGTGTGTGTGTGTGTGTGTGTGTGTGTGTGTGTGTGTGTGTGTGTGTGTGTGTGTGTGTGTGTGTGTGTGTGTGTGTGTGTGTGTGTGTGTGTGTGTGTGTGTGTGTGTGTGTGCAGTACAATTACTCACTTGACAGCAGTCTCATCCCACTCAACTCCGAATTTATGGAAATCGTCCGCAAAGGTTCCAGAAGACAGTTTCCTGATAGAACACAAAATACCGTGATCTGGCTGATTAAGAATGGCATGCGCGAGTCACAATACCTTTCTCCAGTGATCTGACTCATAAAAGACATACACTTTATTCACAATATGTGTTTTTTCATTGACTGTTCCAACACTTACCTCACCTGAATAGGAGCGGATGACGAGGGGGGGGGGGGGGGGGGTCGTCAGAATAGCTAAGCTGGGTTTTTTGTTTTGTTTTGTTTTGTTTTTTTCCCACGTGCCCCGTCTATGGCACATGTAGCACCCCTACCTGGTGGAAATCTCCAATCAGCCAAACACCGATATTAGACCAAAGCCCATAATATATATATCAACCGCGGACTGCAAACAGAGACGACTCCCCCTCCCCCCCCCCCCAAAAAAAAAAAAAACAACAAACCCAAACAACCAAAAATACAACAAAAACAAACAAAAAACAAATAAACAAACTAAAACAAACAAAAAACAAGAAACAAACAAAAACCCAAAACCCAAAACAAAACAAAAAATGAAAACAACAACAAAACAATACAAAACCAAAAGGCGATTGATACTACTGACTTTTCAGCGTGCGCTTTTGGCCATGCATTGTGGAAGTAGTCGGGGCCGAAGTGCATTGTGGATCCGATGGAATTCACGCCCTGGCTCTGACCCTGTGGGTCGTGGTAGTCCATGTTACCTAGGGAAAAGCCAAAAATGAATATCACAAGTGAATGAAGGACCTGGTGACGTCAGAACCTACAGACGAGAGAAACTCGCCCTACATGTATCGTCCTTACTGCTACGGCCCACAAGCGGTGCTATTAAGTTAGTTTTGTAAAAATTTAAAAAAGAAGAGTATAAAAATAAATAATTTTTTTAAAAAAAAACAGAAACAAGAAAGAGTTCATTTCCTGTGGCTTGTAGCGGGCCTACAACTGAGGTTACCCCCCCCCCCCCCCCCCAAAAAAAAAAAACAACCCGCGACCGTCATCATTGCAAATAATACAGTAGAACCTTTTTTGGGTGACCACCCCTTTGGGAGACCACCTGCCTGTGCAGACCAATGTTACAATGATACTGGGTTGCACTTCTTCACTGTCTGAAGCTTCTTTTGAGTGGACACCTCTCTTTTAAGACCACTCTTATCTGGCCAAAGGGGTGGTCGCCCAAAAGAAGTTGTACTGTAATAATGATACTACTACCGGTACTACTACTACTACTACTACTACTACTACTACTAGGGCTTAAAATGGTCCATGATCCATAACTGAGGAAGAAAAGCGTGTAGCATTTACTGACGAAGTGACAAAGCCATAAGTGTGTCTGTAAAGCAGAGGGTGTCCGGGGGCATGCTCCCTCAGAATTTTTCTATTTTTAAAATCAGTGCAGTCTGGTGCATTTTGTCATGATTTTAAGTGCTTCAAAGGAAGAAACAATTTTTCCGCAGGAAAAGTTTTAGAATCAGACTAAAAATAGTGCAATTTGGTAAACTTTGGCATGATTTTAAGTGCTCAGTTCAAAGGAAGAAACACTTTTTTTTCGGAGAAAAAACTTTTAGAATTAGACTAAAATCTGTGCAATTTGGTAAACTTTGGCATGATTTTAAAGTGATTCAAAGGAAGAAACAATTTTTTCGCAGGAAAAGTTTTAGAATTAGACCAAAATTAGTGCAATTTGGTGCATTTTGGCATGATTTTAAGTGCTCAGTTCAAAGGAAGAAACACTTGTTTTTTCGGAGAAAAAACTTTTAGAATTAAACTAAAATCTGTGCAGTTTGGTAAACTTTGGCATGATTTTAAGTGCTTCAAAGGAAGAAACACTTTTTTTCTGAAGAAACGTGTTTAGAATTAGACTAAAATCTGTGCAGTTTGGTGCATTCTGCATGATTTTAAGTGCTTCAGAGGAGGAAATACACTTTTTCAGGGAGGAAAATATTTAACCAAAGGTGGAAATCCGCCAGAAGGTGGAAGATTTTAGGCCCTGTTAAATAATAATAATAATTGTTCGTACCTCTGCTCTCCATAATGTCGATCTCACCAGATGCTGGCCATATTCCGTAAGCGTCAAGACGCGGCAACATCCAGATAGCTGGAAAAAAACAACCTGTATTCAAAATACGCCTCAGTTTGAAATCATTCTTTTTTTTTTCCTATCAATTTCTTGAACTGAGCCGGAAATCTTGTGATGGACTGACATCAACTGTAATTTGGAGAGTAGGATGGGGCTAAGTGCTATTGATCTGACAAGCGCTTAGGCCATTCCACTTTTCCAAACTAACCTCTGCTTGCCTACCAAACCAGCCACACAATTACCCAACGCACTGATCAGTTTTTTTGCATGGCCCACCAAATGCGCAGGTGGTTCGAACCATGACTGAGTAGAGAAGGACTGGGGAAGGGTCAAGAAGCCAGCCGGAAGAGGAAATGGGCAACGCACTCACAAAGCTGGTCCAGTCAGAAGTGGGTGGATTCTCTTAGACGCTCATATTCCATGTTTACTAGGCTCGTCCACATTAGGAGCTATAAAAATCCTCATTATTATTATTATTATATATATATTATATTATAATTATACGACGACCGTAAGGTTATAATAATAATAATGAGTATTGTATAGGCGCTTTACCCAATTTCAGTCATGAATCGGCTCAAAGCTCACGTGAATCACACGCATTCTCTCACACACTGGACATAAACACATTACAATCACGTGGTGCGAAGGGTCAGCTCAGCTATTTCAATTTCGGAATTTAGAACTGCATTTATTTTTCAAATTTGGTAGGCTGAACATTTCCAGAGGCGGGGGGGGGGGGGGAAGCCGGAGTACCCGGAGAAAACCCCCCGACGATCCGCGGTCCGAATGAACGGTGCTACATACGAGAAGGAAAAAATTCTTTTCCCCGCGTGGGACTCTCGAACCCCTGACCTCTCGCATTGATGACAAGTCTCTTAACCACTAGACCAGCGACCGCCCCGGCCATAGTCTGCCTTATCATGTATGGGGCCACATTTCCATTTTTTCCCCCTTTACCATTTGCTTACCTGGCCACAGCCAGTCACCCACGGGCAGTTTGGCCTCTACCTCCACCTTGCCGTATTTGAAGTTGAAGCCTCTGGAGCTCCTGATGCGGGCCGACTTGATCGGGTTGACGATGCGACCCGGTGCGCCATCGCGCTTACACCCGAAGAACGCGTTGGTCGTGCATGTGTCCACGGCGCCCTGACCTGGAAACGTGAAGTGTGGGCCTCATAATTCCCCGATAGTATTAGTATCTTATTAGTATTGATAGTGATATTAGTATTAATATTAGTATTAGTGTTAATATTAGTATTAATATTAGTATTAGTAATCATGGTTTTATTATTATTAGCGTTAGCATTATTATTATTAGCATTATTATTATTAGCATTATTATTATTATTATTAGCATTATTATTATTAGCATTATTATTATTATTATTAGCATTATTATTATTAGCATTATTATTATTATTAGCATTATTATTATTAGCATTATTATTATTAGCATTATTATTATTATTAGCATTATTATTATTAGCATTATGATTTTCATTATTAAGTTTCTAAATCACACTACTCACATCAGTTGCAGTGGATCAAACCAGAAAATGGCGAAGGGGCGGGATGGGGATGCGGTGGGGGTTAATGAGTTCAAGCTACAGATAAGAAGGGGGAGGGGGGGGGGCATTTACTGGGGGCCCTACCTACCCCAGAGGTCCAGACTGCCCTTGTTCAAGAATTCCAGTCCGTATTGCTCCGATGTCAGTGTCTGAAATGAAAATAAGGAATATACTAGTCAGTAGGAAGTTTCTCTCTCTGTGTGTGTGTGTGTGTGTGTGTGTGTGTGTGTGTGTGTGTGTGTGTGTCTGTGTGTGTGTGTGTGTGTGTGTGTTTTTCAAAGTGGTACGAAAAATACATTTTGTTTCGGAGATGATTTTTTTTTTAATCACACTGTCGGAGATTTCGTAAGATTTCCTAACGCCAGTTTTTCACATTCTTCCATTTTGCAATACGCACGCACGCACGCACGCACGCATGCAAAAACAAACAGACCCCCACCCACCCACCCACCCACCCAACCACCCACCTACACACACACACACACACACACACACACACACACACACACACACACACACACACACACACACACACACACACACACGAAAAAAAGAAAGAAAAAGAAAACAAACAACGGATCAAACACACGCAAAT